>CM055202.1:17119299-17492437 GCA_029224185.1 Karalla daura | reverse complement strand
CTTCCTCGCTTGGGTTCCCTTGTCTTTCTCCTCCTGCATTTTTATGTCACCCCCCCCCCACCCCCCACCCCCCCTCCTCCTCTTCCTCCACTTTTCCTCCACACAAAGCCCTCTCTCTCTCTCTCTCTCCCTGCCTTGTGCAAACAGGCTCCCTCTCTCTCTCTCTCTCCCTCCCTCTCTCTCTCTCGGCTCCGCTCAGCCTTTCTCCAGAGAGCGAACGAACGAGGAGAAAACGGGAATGAATTGCTCTCTCGTCGTCGCCGTCGCCCTCCTCCTCCCCCTCCTCATCCTCATCCCCCTCCTCCTCCTCCTCCTCCTCCTCCTCCCCCAGCAGCAGCAGCAGCAGCGCTGGCTGTATATATCTCCGGCTCCTATTAATTTGTTAGCCCCCCTCCCTCCCCCTCGCCCTCCATCCCTCCCTCCCTCCCCCTGGCTCATATCCTCCTCCGCCTCCTCCCCTTCCCCTCCCCTCCCCTCCCTCTCCTTCCCTCCCCTCTGCTGAGTGCTGGAGTGTGTAAAGTGTTTGTCACGGTGCCGTGCCGATGTCGCTGTGCTCCGCCCGTGCGGAAGCGGCGCACGGCGCGCAGACAGCCTCGCTGTGTGTTTTTCTGTGCGCGCACACTCCTCTCTCTCTCTCTCCCCTCTTTCTCTCCCTCTCTCTATCTATCTGTCTATGTGTGTGTGTGTGTGTGTGTGTGTAGGCGGGTGGCTGGTTTCGTGTCAAGGCAAATGTGCTGTCGCTGCTTGTTGCCGTGCGTGTCTGCGCACTTGTTTGTCCGCCTCGACTCGAGTGTGTGTGCTTTTTGCATGTCTGTCTGGCATTCCCATGTGTTTGTGTGTGTGCGCGCGCGCGTGTGTTTGCGTGTGTGTGCGCGTCTTTCGTTTGTGTGTGCATGCCTAGCGTGTGTGTGTGTCTGAGTGGGGGGATTATTTCTATCTGAGCTCCAAAGCCTCCTAAACAGGGCTTAGAGAGACGGCCCAGGGCAGCAGCTAAAGCCGTTGGGTTAGAGCTCTCTCTCTCTCCCTCTCTCTCTCTCTCTCTCTCTCTCTCAATCTGCATTCCCTCTCTCTCCCTCTGCATCCCTCTTTGCTCTCTCCCTCACTCTCTGCATCTCTCCTTGCTCTACATCTCTCCCTCCCTCTCTCCCTCCCTCTCTCACTCTCTCTCTCTCTCTCCCTCTCTCTCTCCCTCTCTCTCTCCCTGCTTCTCTGCTGCTCTCTCTCCCTCCCTGCCATTTCTCTCTGCCCTGATCCATTTCGTTAATACACAGACACTCCCACACACAAACACACTCTTGTTTTTGGCCCTCATCTCTGCCACCACACACACACACACACGCACACACGCACGCACGCACACACGTACGCACACACAAACAGTCACACGCCACACACAATTTTAATCTGTTCCAAATGCACACTGGTAAATGTGTTAATTCGACACCAGCTGTTGCGAATTGAAATGGGAAAGCGCTCCTACTTTTCCTCGCCCGCGCTCGCACACAAGCGTGGACGAGTCATTATACATCATTTTACCACGTCGTTCTCTCTCTCCGGCTCCCTCCCTCTCTCTCTGTCTCTCTCTCTCTCTCTCTGTCTCTCTCTCGCTCGCTCATTTCCTTGCCCTCATTTGGCGACACAAAAGTAGCACCAGACACTCACACCTTCGCACTTATCCCTCCCTCCCTCCCTCCCTCCCTCCCTCCTCCTCCATCTTTGTCCTTCTTTCTCCCTCCATGCCACTTCGCTCTCTCCGTCTCTCCCAGCTCTTTGGACGTGTGTGTGTGTGTGTGTGTGTGTGTGTGTGTGTGTGTGTGTGTGAGAGGGAGAGAGAGAGAGCGCTGCCCGGGCACAACTAGAGTTTTCACAGTCTGCTTCTCACATCGCCTCCCCTGTGTGCTTTATGGTGTGGGTGTGTGTTTGTTTACAAGGCTTGCCTAGATTCCTACTGTGCGCGCTTGTACGCCTGTTTGCATAAATAAGCCCTCTCCCCGGAACCCAGCAGCTGATCTCTGTGGCACGCCGTGGCTCCGCGTGCAAGCGGTCCTCCCGGACAGCTCCGCTCAGGACTTCTCTGCTCCCCTCTAACGTCCCCTCCCCTCCTCCTCCTCCTCCTCCTCCTCCTCCTCCTCCTCCTCCTCCTCCTCCTTTTACCCTTTTGACACCGGGCAGCGAGGAATTGGCATCCCCATTTAGCGTCTTTTATTCCCCGCTCCTTTAAGGCTTTGTCTGGGAGCCCCAAACCGAAGCAAAACACATGGCAGGAGAGCCGCCTGCCTTTGAGCAATTGGGGTTGCGTGGCCTGCGGAAGGGGCTCTCCAGCCGGGACGGATTGGCCGTGGCAGCAGGGCTCGAACCGGTGATGTGTCCATAACCTTGAGTTCACCCTGTCGCTCCGGGAGGCGGCCCGCATCCCGGCAGTTATTCTTGCTTTTCCCTCATCGCCGCGTGTATAGGCGTATGTGTGCTTGCAGGGGATTTTTTTTTTTGGACGGGCTCCCTACAGCGCCTAACACCCCCCCCCCTCACTTCCCCGCCACCTCCTCCTCCTCCTCCTCTGGAGGAGATCTGATTTTCCTGCTCCAGGCGAGCAGCGAGAACAAGACGGTGTGTGCGTGCGCACGTCTGTCTGTGTGCGCGTTAGGCTGTGTGTCTGCAGCCCTTTGTGTGTGTGTGTGTGTGTGTGTCTGAGTGTGTGTGTGTGTTTGTGTGTGTCTGAGTGTGTGTACGTGCGCACACGCGCCCGCACGCGCAGCCCGGGCCAGGCAGACCTTCCCCATCTCCGCTCTGCGCTTTGAAAAACGAGGGAGGAAATCTCAGAGCAGCAGTTATTATTCATCCCTCAAAGCAAACGGGGAGGAGGCGGAGGAGGAGGAGGGAGGGGGGGGAGGGAGGGAGGGATGTAGGGAGGAAGAAAAGAGAGAGAGAGCCAAACGGGAGGGGATGAAGGAAGGGGGGGGGGGGTTGGAGGGAGGGGGGGATACATTAACTCTTATCTTACTGTATTTGGCATTCTGCATCCCGGGATGCGCTCTTTCTCCCTCTCTTTCTCTCTCTTTCTCTCTCTCTCCCTCTTTCTCACACACACACACACACACACTCTCCTGCTTTCTCTTTCCTCTCTACACAGCCTTCCTTCCGCTGCCGCCCCGACGCTGGGCTCGGAATATCTTGTATTCAGTGCACAGGGATGTGAGCCGGCGCCTCGGCATGTGTAGGTTGCTGTGTGGTTTCCACTGTATACCCTAATATCCTTTTGTGGTGTATTTTGTTTACTGGAACAAGGGAGCTCCTCAGAAGCCGAAAAAAAGCAGTCTGCAAGGTTCCAACTCCCGTCTTTATTTGTCTGCAGGCCCTGTTTTTTTTTTTGTTTTTTTTTCATCCATCTCTTCACATTCAATTTACCGTACGAGAGCGGCAGCATCGGCCTGTTTACCAAAATAAGTTCTAAACTTGAAATAGATGGCGGCCGTGTGATGTTTTTCTGCAGATTTGGAGGCAAAACTTCTCCTTGCTTCTCCTGCTGTTTGCGCGGCTTTGATCTTTGATCTTTGTCTGAGTAATTCCAAGATTCGAAGGCTTCTGTGACCAGGCTCCGTCTCCCAACGAGGCAAATTTGAGGATAATTTAATGCACTCGAATTTAGAGCTATAGGGAAACGCGGTCCTGGGCTATAGTCGAGAGAAGGTAATGAGGGAAAGAACTGGATCTTGGGCACAAGTGGCTTAAATGAGGCTGAGCTGAGATGGGGGGGGGGGGGGGCTCAGGCATGCAGGAGGGGCTCAAAGTCAAGCCGCTGCTCCTCCCCATTGAGCGGAGCCAGAAGAGAATAGAAAAGATGAAGCAGTATTAAAACACAAAAAAAAACCACAATCCTATGGCTAATGCCACACTAGGGAGGCGCGAGGAGCAGCCGAGGTGTTCCAGACATGTTCGTCTGAGGTCTACGTGTCCTGGTAGACCCAGGACACGTGGGAGAGATTATATCTCTCAGCTGGCTTAACAACGCCTCAGGATCCTCCCGGAGGAGCTGCTGGAAGTGGGAGAGGGAGGAGAGGAGAAGAGAGAAGAGGAGAGAAGAGGAGAGCTGCGCTGCCTCGTTAGCCGGAACCAGGATAGGACGACAGAAGAAATACAGAGCGACTGTCCTGGTCCTATCAGCTCAGGTGTAGACAGTTTCTCCCCGGCCTATTACAGCCAGATAACAAAAATCTTTATCAATCAAAGGCGTCCGGGGTGTCAGGTGTCACGCTCTCTGAACGGCCTGATTGCCCGTGTTGTCGCTCAGCCACATGTGGCTGTGTGGCCTAGATAACGTTTAGATGGATATATGACCGTGCCCGCCGTGTTTCCGCACACATGTGTCTGTGTGTGTGCGTGTGTGTGTGTGCGCTCCAGTGTCTCGGGCGGTGATCGGTGTGTAACTGGAGACGGCGAGCCCCGTAGCCATCCGTCTCCCGTTGAGCAGCGGCGACGCTCCGCTATTCATCCCCATTTAGCCAGACAGAGCGCTGGCCTACAGGGCTGTGTGGAGCACACACACACACACACACACACAAACACACGCAGAGGGGCAGGCGCCCTTATCCAGCCTGGACACACACACACTAACCTCGGAGCCGCTTTTAACGGACACACACACACACCCTGCATGCATATAGATCAATGGTCCTCTTAATGTGTTGAAACACACTTTGGATGCAGATTTATGTACATGCCTTTGGCCGGACGGACCAGCCCGAACACATACGGACAGAACTCTAGAGAGATGTGTACGTCCCTATGTGTGCGCGTGCACAAAAGCTGCACACGCACGTTTCCATATCTGGGCACACAGACCACACGCAGGCGCTTATAGGCGCATACGCACGGCCATGCATGTGCATCCATATGGTGTACACAAGCACACGGCAATGCTGAGAGATACCAGATAACCTCCCTCGCACACACTCGGGCGTGTGTGCACATTCCCGGGCGTGTGCAAACACACACACACACGTGCACGCGCACGCACACACGCGCACAAAGCCCGCTCCCCCCCTCCCTCTGCTCTTTCAGGCACGTCTTTAAATATTCATCACTCTGGCTGCTCTGAGAGTGCCGTAAACGCTGCCTCACACTCCAGGGAATCGCTAAAGCCTACTCTATCATCTGCTACCCCCCCCCCCCCCTCCCTCCCTCCTCTCCCTCTCTCCCTCCCCTCCTGCCCTCCCCCTCCCCCTCCCGTCCGTCTCCCGCACACGCACACACTGCGAGCCGCGGCCGCTCGCAGGGATAAACTCACGTGCGCCGACACTCGAAGGCACAGCCGGTGGCAACGCCGGACGGACCCACACACACACACACACACACACACACACACACACACACACACACACACACACACACACACACACACACACACACACACACACACAGACGCCGCTACATGAATCGGGCCGCACGGAAACACAGGCACCACCATGTACAATGGACAGATTTTGTGTGCGTGTGTGTGCGTGTGTGTGTGTGTGTGTGTTTACTGGCTGCTCCCAGCACAGAGGGTTGAGTGGTGTTGTGTTCCAGGAAACAGGATGTCTCTTTGTTTGGGTTTATTCTGTTGGTGAACGTTAGCCGCGTCGGTCCCCAGGGTCTGTGTGTGCCTCTTTGTCTGTTTGTGAATGTGCGTGCGCGCGCGCGCGCGCGTGGACTCGTGCAGGTGTGCGTGCGCTCGCCTGTTTGCGTGGGCGTTTTTTTTTTGCGCGTGCGCGCGTTTCGGGCCGATTCCAGAAATACTTGGCAAGACGCTCGCACGGCGTTTCCACCAAAATATGTGTGCGAGTATGCGTGTGTGCCGGGCTGTTGCTTGCCTGCGTGCCTCCGTGTGTGCGTGCGCGCGCGCGCGCGCGTGTGTAATAGGAGTCATGCCCTTTGCTGTGACAGCTCTCCCCCTCGTTGACCCAGTGATCAAAGCGGATCATTGACGTGGCCGTATCCATAGTGGACCCGGCGCTCTGCGCTGAGATCCTTCGCAGGCATCGGGGGCTTGTGCACATCTGAGCGAGCCGGTCACATGCTGTCGGCGAACAATGAGAGGTCTGTCTGCGCCGCCCTGAAGGCCACCGCACGCGCGCTCTCTCACACACACACACACACACACACACACACACACGCAGACACGCACGCACGCATTCACACACAGGAGACAAGCGAGCGCCGGGCAGAACCTTTTGAACCGCGGGTTAGGTTTCCTGCCTCGATGGGACGTTGCTCATGAAATAATTATTAATTGTTTTATTTATGACTCGGCTGTGTAAAAAAAAAAAAAAAAACATCAAATATCCGATCGCACCTCGACGGAGTCCGATGAATTGAGATCACTCGGCTTAAATTCGGCGAGAGGACGATCAAAGCGTCATGAATCATAAACTGCGGCTAATGAAGGAGAGGAAAGTAAGAATTGTTCAAATCCGCCGTTAAATTGAACTTCCTCCGACGGAGCCTTCATGCCGTCTCCCTCGCATCTACGTTCCCCTAATTGGCCTGAAAACAAGGCGGCGCAGTGGATTGGTGGATGGCAGCCGCCTCGTGACAAGAAGCACCGGGGTTGAGGTCCCGGGTTGGACCAAAGACTTTTCTGCATGGGTTTTATCCTGGATCTTCCTCTGTCCTCCCACAGTCCTAAAACATGCACGTTTAGGTTCGACTGGAGACTGCGAGTTGCTCCTATAAGGTGTGAATGGTCGAGAGAATGGACGGATGGATGAAATGCATCTACCCGGAAACAAAGTTTTGTACCGAAGCACTTTGTCACCTCGTTAGAAGGCAGCAAAGCATTGAAGAAGAACGAGATAAGACAACTGGTGAGTCCCACCCTGACCTGGCAGGGAAGCGGAGGGATGGCGGTTGTTTTGGCAGATCTCCGCCTTTTAATCAGAGAGAGGTTCAGATTCGCTGTCAGCGGCGGCACCGTAGGCAGCGCTGGGGCCTCGCTCTGGCACCGTGAAGCATGTGATTTGTCTGGAGAGAGATAGTGGGAGGGAGGGAGGGAAGGAAGGAAGGAAGGAAGGGGAAAAAAAAAAAGAAGTCAGCCGTAGAGAGGAGGAAGTGCGATCGGGGTCAGGATGACTTCTCTGTCTGGTCGGGCCTCTCCGCGCTCTGGGGAAAGGGAGTTCTCGTCCGGGCTGTTACAGGAACTGCTCCGAGGTGGTTGTTGTTTTTTTTTTTTGTGTGTGCGCGTGTGTGTTTTTTTCCACCCCTCCTAGTTAGAGGCGGACAGAGAGGTGACGTCTGATGGAGACGGAGGCGGAGGGGGAGGGGGAGGGTGGAGGGTGGAGGACAGGGGCTGGGGCTGGCGTGACGGCTGGGAAGTGGTATGGAGTGGCAGGGCGGGATATTGGAGGGGATGGGGGAGCGGCGGCGGATGAAGGGGACGGCGCGCAGGATCTGGAGGCTGCGCGAGAGGGAGACGGGTTCAAAGAGTGACTGACAGCATGATAGATGGAGGGCCTGAATAAGTGAGCGCGCCTCCGAGACGCCGCGCGGCTGCTAATGATTGACTGGGCGCACACAGGTGGCAGGGAGACAGGGAGAGAGACAGAGGGAGAGGGAGGGAGAGAGCACGTATATGCATTTATTGTTGTTGACCATTTGCTCCCTTGCTCCGTACAGTATACACAAATATCGTCTCTGTTGTCCAACACCAGTCAGCCAACTGTGAGACTGGCTCGGCTACGGCGCACACACAAGCCCAGACAAACACGCGCACACACACACACACAGACACACGCACGCACACACAGAGCAGCTCAGCCAGGCATCGCCCGCAGCCACACTCTCCTTCCCACCGCTGCCTCCCTCATTCATCTTTCATTAGCCCGGCTCACACAGGAGAAACAGCCTCCCCTCCTTCACCACCCCCTCCCCTCCTCTCCTCTGCTCTCCTCTGCTCTCCTCTGCTCTCCTCTGCTCTCCTCTCTTCTCCTCTGCTCTCCTCTCCCCTCCTCTCCCCTCCTCTGCTCTCCTCTGCTCTCCTCTCCTCTCCTCTCCACCCGTCTCTCCATCTCTCCCTGCTCCCCCGATATGCCCCACCACAGCCACCCCATCCCCGTCTTATCTTGGTTTCTCTCGCACGTAATCTCTTTTGTTTGTCTCGCTCGTGTCTTGCAATCTGTCTTTTTGGATATCTCTCCTCCTCCTCCTCCTCCTCTCCCTCGCTCTCTCTCTGCCTCCTCTGCTTTTTAGTCTTTTCCATTCAGCCTCACTCCTTCAGCCCCCCCCCCCCCCTCCCCCTCTGTCCTCCTCCTCCTCCTCCTCCTCCTCCTCCATCGCTCTCGGCCCTCGTTCCCCTTCACAGCCTCGCTCTTGCACATTCTCACCTCTTTATCGTGTTCTCCTTCCCTCTTCCACTCTCCCTCTCTCCTTCCTGTGCGCTGCCGTTTCTCTGCCCTCCCCGCCACCCCTCCTCTCCCCTCCCCTCCCCTCCTCCCCTTCCTGTCTCTCTTTCGTTCGCTCCCTCTCTCTCTCCCTCTCTCTCGCCTGCTCTTTCTTTCTTCCTTTCATTTCGCTCGCCGTCTCTCCCTCGATGGAGGGGAAAGGCTCTTCGCCTCTAATTGCGGCTGTTCCGTTGCCATGGCGCGTGTTGCTCGGCACTGCGAGGTGCTGTGGCGTGTGTGTCTCTGTGTGTGTGTGTGTGTGTGTGCCTGAGCGTGCGTGCCTCTGTGTGTGTGTGTGTGCGTGCGCGCGTCTGTGTGTGTGTGTGTGTGTGTGGCAGGCAGATGATTGCTTGCTGCCAGCTCTCGTTTCCCGGACGCCGATCGCATTTCTTTGCGGCTGCAGGAAAAAAAAAAAAGAGAGAGACGCCAGAAATAGCCCCCCTTCACACAGACCCACTCACTCTCACCGCCGCGCTGTCAGAGAAACACACACACACACACACACACACACGCACGCACGCATCCACCGCGTTTCCTCTCCACCTGACATCCTCCATGCATATGACCTAGGTTATACCGTGTGTACACACCTCTGCGTACGGCCCGCCGACGCCTGTGTTGCTGCACGTGTCCGACTTCCTCCACCTTGTGTGTGCGTGCGTGCGGGCGCGTGTGCGTGTCTCCTGCGTCTCTAAGGAGGTTGTGTGGGGACTCCTGATTTATTTCACCTTTAATGGGAAGTGAAATGAATGTGAGCAGCAGCTGGTCTGGCCCTTGGAGATACAGCAGTGGGCTAACCCAGAAAATAGGCAGCGGGGGCTTCTGGAACGCTCCTCGCTCGCGACCCGGCCCCCGGGCCCCGGGACACGGGAGCGCCGCGCCGCGCCACGCCACGCCACGCCACGCCACGCCACGCCACGCCACGCTCCACTGGCCGCCCCGTCGCTTTCGTTCTCAGAGGTGCCGGGATGACAGCCCTCTCCCCTCTCTCCGTCTCCCTCTCTGGAACCTTTCGGCCGAACCGAGGCGAGGCGGCCCCCCCGGCCCCGCCACGGCGACAGATTACCAGCAAATAAAACCCTCCAACCTCGCGCTGCAAAAGAGGATAAGGGGAGGGGGGGGGATTATAACCAGATTTGTGGATGAATCTCCATAATCATCTCCTGCGCTTTTCACCTGCAGAGTCACCGGCGTTTTTTTCTTTCCCCCCCCAAGACGAGCGAAACGGAAAAGAAACCCAGATCATAATAACGTGCTGGCCCGGCACGGCGGTTCTCGAAGCGCCCCCGGCCTTCTCCACATTCCCTGAAGGGCAGTGAAACGGCGAAACGTCCCCAAAGCCGTGGTAGACATTCAGCGGAGTGTCGTCCACCCCTTCGACGCATCCTGAAGCTCAACGATGGCGTCTGGCCCGCGCAGCAACAAAGAGGAGCGAGGGGGAAAAAAATTCAGTTCAGCCACATCGAAAATATACATGCAGTATGATTTGCCGTCGCCGGGATGAGACTGCGGCGCGTCGTCTGGATTTGGATGTCCGTGCCTGGAAAGATCCGTGGGTTTCGTCCCGGGTGTGGAGTTTCTCCTCAAACGACGGTCACGCCTCTCACAGATCCACTTCGCAGCGCGAAGACAATGCTGTTAGCTGCTTGTTCCTCTCTTTTCCCTCCCAGACACCCGCGTGCTTCTCATGTCGTAGCGTGCGCTCCGAGCCGTTTTGGCCACGACGGCAGAGGCCGCGGAAAGAGCAGAACCTGCTCCGATTCTCCGCGCGTCCTGGCCAAAGTGTGCGGCGGCCAAGGGGTTGAAAAACAAATCGCGGTCCGCACAGAAGTTGATGTGATATTGTTTTAGCCTGACGGTGCGCCGGGACTTTGTAGTTTACTTTTACTCCGTCCAACAACATCACGGCGGTTCCTGCTCGAAATCCATTTGGACAAGTTGATTAGACAATGGGTCGTGCTAAGTGCTTATTTTATCCCGTTTGGTGTCGCCAACATTGCGGTAAGCAGCTGCAGACTCTTTTCAGCAAAGATGCTACTTCGTCCTCCTGGAATAGACAACATCCACACCAAATTTCACGTTTGACGTTCCTTCAACTTTGCTCTGGCCGGAGTCACTGGTCCGGGTGTTCAGGCACGAGCCTGGCCGTGAGAAAAAGACTATCTCGGTACGGAGCAGTGGCGCTGTCACCCAAAACCCCGGCCCCCGTTTGAGCTAACTGGAGCCGTGTTCAGAGACCAGTGACTGTGGTGTCTGACACGACTGCACGTAACCCACACAGCGGTTCTCCTCTTCGAGCGCTGGGTTTTGTCTCTTCCTTTATCTCCCGTGGGTGGGAGGAGGAGGAGGAGGAGGAGGAGGAGGAGGGGGAGGGACGGTGGCAGGAGTAGCTCGGGGGTGGGTGGGTGTGTGGGGGGGGGTGTCTCTCCCGACCCTGAGGTCGACCGCCGTGGCCCACTTAGCTCGCCCGGCGCGGCCGAGCCCGGCGCGCTGCGAGCCCCCCGCGCCCGGCGCTGCGAGCGGTCGGCGGTTTGATTCCCCCGCTAATAGATCAATAAAAGACATTAGCGGGCGGGCGAACCCGACGAGCAGCGCTAATACAGGGGTTAATCCAGGTTAATGGCTGAGCAGCATCGTTCTCCGGGGGCGGCCATTAGTTTGCAGCCGCAGCGCACAATATCAGGTTCTCCTCGCAGGACATGCCCCGGGCTCCCGGAGAGATAGGCGCGGGCTGGTGCTGCCGCCGGTGGAGGGGGATGGGGTGGGGGGTGGGGGGGTAGTGGGGGGGGGTGATAAGGAAAGGATCGAGAATCACCCTCATGAGTCGAGATGAAAATGAGATATCCAGACAGATGAAACCGAATGCAAAGAAATTGGAGAGATATCGCAGAATGGGAGGCGTGCGTGCGTGCGGGTGTGTGTGTGTGCGCGGAGAGGAAAGGCGGAGGGAAACGGTCGGTGGGGGGTGGGGTGGGCGGGGGGGGGGGGGGCGGCAGCGCATCGGGGAACGTGCGCGGAATGGAAACGAGGGAGAAGTCGGGACGGTGAAATTGTGTTTGGGGGGTGTGGGGTGCGGCGGGGTGGGGTGGGGTGGGGGGGGTTGGAAGGCAGGAAGCTGAGATGAGAGAAAGGGGAGAGAAGGAGAGGAAGGGAGTTGAGCGCTACACTTCTCCCTGTCCTTGTAAAGTGCTGCGTGCTGTCGGAGCGGCAGCCAAGAATGTGTCAGCCCAGCCGTCTCACGCTGCCTAATGGGCTCTTAAACGCTGATATAAAGCTCACTCGCTCTTTTGCCCTCCCCTTTTCCTCTCTCTCTCTCTCTCTCTCTCCCCTCTCCCGCTCTCTCCCCTCTCTTCCTCTCTTTTCCGCCGCCGCCACGCGCTCTCATTACCTCTCGTTCTCACCCTGTCCCTCACCCTGTCACTCACACGTCCTCTCCCTCTCCTCTCGCTCTATCGATCAACCCCTCTCTCTCTCCCTCCCTGTCCCTGTCCCTCTCTCTCTCTCTCTCTCTCTCTCTCTCTCTCTCTCTCTCTCTCTCCCCCCTTTTTTTAGGGCTTTCGCTGTCTTTCAACTCCTTCTGGATTCTCCCCTCAATTACTCGTCCCCGATGCTCTCCCTCGTAGGTTGTCCCTTTGTTTACAACTTTTTTTTTTTGGATCAGATGAACTCAACACTCTCTCTCTCTCTCTCTCTCTCTCTCTCTCTCCTCTCTCTCTCTCTCTCTCTCTCTCTCTCTGTCTCGCTTCATGTCCTCTCTCCACCAGGCTCCATAATGCCTTCTACCCGCTGGAGCCGTCCTTCCCGCTCACCCTGTTGCACGTCCTGTCAGCGCCGCTCCACGGTCTGGCCAACGCCTTCGTCTTCGGCCTGGACCGGGATTGGTGGAGCCTCCTGAGCCCCACTGGCATGCAGGTACAGATGCAGCTGCACTCTGCAACATCTGTAGCCGCTTTAGTGAGGTATGAAGCGGCGCAACGCACAAGGGCTTCCAATTTTCACAGACACCCCCCCCTAATTAATCTCGATCATCGCTCCAGTCGAGACCTGGCGACGTGTGGAGCGCTCCCATTTGTATGGCTTTCGGTTGAAGTGCTAGCATCACGCCAATTTACGAGCAGTGACTATGCTGATTTTGAGAAGTCTAAAGTTTTTTGCCGTTCCAGAAAAGGTGTGAATAAAAATATGGTTTGATGATTGGCTGATTATGCGCTGATCCATCGGCACCGTTTTTTTACAAAGACACCGACGTCAGATGTGACGGTGGCCGAGAAACGTCGCGCTGAGCCAAAATGTCAGCCTCATGATGCCAATAGGAAAGAGGGGAGATTCAATTAGAGCTCTCGAAATAGCTGATTTCATAAAAAAAACAGAAAATGTTAAACTCATTTGGGCGATACAGGGAAACCCAGCAGGCCGGAGTCGCTGGGATTCCTCCCCTGGGGTCGCGGATGTTGTCCCCTCCCGTGGCGCGTTCAGGGGACACGGCCGTGCTGCCAGCATGGCTGAAAAGCAACCCCCCCCCCCCCGGTTCCTCGTCCGACGGGGGCCTTTATGAGCCTCCGATCGCCGTCTGTCCTTGGCGCTGTTAACGTGCGCTCTCCCGTCAGGGTCACTGGCGGCTGAAAGCCCATCCTGGCACGCTTGGGATGAAAAGCCCGATCCCTGAATGGCCGTGGAATTGTGTTGTCGCGGCTCCTCCACGCCTCGCGCTCCGGAAGCGCTGCTGAATGCCTGCCGGCTCTGCCTGTGTGAGGGGGAGCCGTCAGCTGTGGAAACGCGGAGGCAGGGATGTTTCGCAACCGGACCCAGCGCGAAAGCATGCGAACCGTTTTGTCAGTTGAAGGCTTCACTTTGGGCGCTTTGTCAAGAAAACCTGTTTCCGTCGACGCTGAAGATCACTCGCCTCGCAGCCGCGTTGATTGGGCCCGCGCGAACTCGTGACGCTCGGCTAAATGAAAGGTCTTAAAAGGAGACGTTTCCAATCTTAACCGGATCAATTATGCGAGCTCTGTTCGAGACGTCCGCCACGAGCCGGGCGAACCGCCTCTGTCCCCGGGCCAACGAACTCCCAGCGATCCCACCTTTTAATTAGCGTAAACGCTGAAGCCTCGCTCGCCCGCCGTTGGCGCCGGCCAATAACAGCGGCCAGACGGCGCAGTCACAAAGCGAGTGGAGGCGGTGAATCACGATGCAGAAATGTAATTTGGAAAGGCAGCAGTCTCGCAGCCCGGTAAAGTATTTATTGAGTCAATGAGATTGATTAACAACCTTGCGGAGCACTCAGCAATACGCGGTTGTCAATTTGGTGCCAAGGAGCCTTGTTGACGGGCCGTGACAGATGTTGCGGGTGTAAATATCGCTGCGAGGGGGAGGGCGTTGAGGGGAATCACCTGACGCTCGGCCGTGGCCGCGATAACCTAATGTAGAGCTGTGCGCCTCGGAGAATCTCTGACTATTGGCCCGGAGTCGACCCTGTGAGCGGCAGCAGCCATCTAGACGGTCGTGCGTGATTTTTTTTTTTGAGGTTCCCTTGCGAACCTCGTCCTCACCGTGGGAGCGCCCATTGGTGTGGACCAGTCACAGGAGAGACACAGGTCTGCCTGGAGACGGACCCATCAGTTGGAAGTCCGAGGGCAGGCCTGTGCCCCTTAACGACCACCCGCGTCCACTCTATACTGTGGTCTGGAGGTCCCGAACATCTCGTGAAGACTCCTACTGGCGGTCAAGCTTGGTTTTCTGTATTGTTTTTGCGGGATGAAGCTAGAACGTCCTTATCGGCCCTTTCCTGCCGCGCTCCGGCCAAGATATGTTCACTTTCGGTCCTGCGTGCTGGCGCCTTTCCAAGCAGCTCGTCGGGAAAGTGACTGGAGCGAAACCGAAAATACAAATGGCTGCCGACGGTGGCTCTCGATGCCTCATACTTCTTGTAAGTTCTCGTTAACTGATGTGTGAACAGTCTGGTACGAAACTACCACTTCAGAGCAATTAGGCTGCTTAATTTACCCAAATTAACTGGCGCCATCTGTAAAAGGTGCTCGCGCGTCACTGCGCCACAAAATAATTGTCGGGTCTGATTCCAGGAGAGGAAAACTCAGAAATCACAGACTTATCTATCTCATTGCTTCACACAAACTGCGTCTTTTTTGGGGGGGGGGGGGTTTAAAGGAAAATTTAATCGAACCAGATTACCACAGGGAAGATGGGTTTTTTTTTGTCGTTTCTTTTTTTTTTTACATTCAAACAGCAAAACGCCGTCGGTCGCATTTCAATAAACGGCCCGATCGATACGGTTCTCCGCCGATTTGTCTCAATCCACAAACATTGACAGTATCTGCGGATATGAGTCAGCGCTGATATTGAACCGCAGCGAGAGAAAAAAAAAAGCCTCTGTGGTCTTATTTCCTGCACACACACACACACACACACACACACACACACACACACACACACACACACACACACACACACACACACACACACACACATGCGTGCACGTGTATTGTCACCTACTCGGTAACACCAACCACGCTGACAACGGGTCATGAGCGCAATGTGGAAGAGTGGAATGTGCGGTATGACCTTCAACCCAAATGTCAACGTTTCAGTGTGGTGAGTCGAGAGAGAGACAGAGAGAGAGAGCGAGAGACGCACACGGCGAGAGAGAGAGAGAGAGAGACGGGGTGAAATGGAATCTCAATGTGTTCGTAAATCACGGAGAAAATGCGCTTTGTGTGTGTCGGAGAGAAAGCGGGAAGGTGAGACAGGAGACGACACACGCCGAGAGAGAGAGAGAGAGAGAGAGAGAGGGAGGGAGAGAGAGACAGGCGGCGTGTGTGTTCATGCTCTATCGTGACTAACAGCCGGTTGTTATTCATCTTGGCATGCGTCTCCCAGCAGCCCCCACACATCAGGTGTGAGATTGGCGGGGGAGAGGAGGGGTAAGGGAGCGAAGACTGCTGCTGCTGGTGTGTGTGTGTGCGTGTGGATGTGTGTGCGTGTGGCGGGGTGGGGGTGGGGGTGGGGGGCGGCGAGAGGAGGGAGGAGGGGGGGTGTAACAGCGTAAAAACGTTCCTCCCTCAACGCAGCAAATCTGTGCTTTCGCCCCTCGCCTCCCCACCTCCCTCCCTCTCCTCCTCCCCCTCCTCCTCCCCCGGCTCTGCCTCCGCTGGCTCATTCGCTGCCGCTCGCTCGCTCGCTCTCTCTCTCTCTCTCTCTCGCTCGCTCGCTCGCTCTCCGTCTCTCCTGCTGTTTGCCTGCGGTGCGTTTACATGCATTTAAAGGGATTGGCAGAGGCTTTCTCCCGGTCCGCCTCGGTGCGTGCGCTCTCATATGCACGTGGGAAGGCTCGTCTGTCTCCGCCTCGCCGCACAGCCGCATTAAGGGACGTCCGTCTAATGTGGGCACGCTGCGCGGAGGCAAGAAAAATGCCTTGATCGCGGCGAGGCTGGAGAAGACGGCGGGCTCGCGTTACAATGGGGGGGGGGGGGGCCTCGCGTCCGACACGACCGACATTTCCCGAAAACAGTAGTTTTGAAGCCTCGTTGGTAATGTAGGCGAGTCACTGGGACTATGAAAAGTCAGACGTGAGAACTAGGGGTTTCCTGAAGGAACACGACTTGACTCAGTGCCCTAACCCTAAGACCCTAATACGCTCAGGGTTAGGCTTAGGGTTAGGGCAAGGCTTAGGGTTAGGGTAAGGATTAGACTTAGGGCTCGGCTTAGGGTTAGGGTAAGGATTAGATTTAGGGCTAGGCTTAGGGTTAGGGTAAGGATTAGACTTAGGGCTAGGCTTAGGGTTAGGGCTAGACTTAAGGTTAGGGTTAGTAGGACCAGTTCAGACCTTGAGCATGCATTTTCTAATCGGTGTGTGTTTGGCACCCACTCCCCCTCCGCCTTTTTGAACCCTGAGGCCTTGTTCTCCGACGTCACTATCGCAAACCTGCCGCGTTTTCGCGGTCAGCGGTTCGAAGGGTTAAGGGTGACCGCGACCGGAGAAACGGTGCAGCAGACGTGACGGGACGTGAAGGAGGAGAGAGCGTCTCCCCTCCTGCGAAAGGAAAAAAAAAAACCCATAAAACCTTAAACTTGGCGAGTGCCATTCCGGCAGAAGACTGCAACACATTTCCCAATTATTGCGGTTAACTTTTTTTTTTCCCCTTAAATCTGTGAGTTTGAAAAACTCCCACGCGATCCCCCCCTCCCCCCCCTCCCCTCCCGCGTTTGCAGCTGTCAGACGGTGACCTTCTTCAAGACGAGCTCTGCTCCGCTCCCGGCTGCGCTTCACGCCGCCACCAGCGGACCGCAAGCCGGGAGCCTGAACGGGTTTGTCTACCCGCAGCGTTAAAAGTGCCCCGTCCCACACACACACCCCCTCCCCCACCCCCACCCTTATTCGTCGAGCCCCATCGTGCTCGGAGGAGTTCCCTGGCTTGACCCGCACATCTCGGGGAGGGATCGTCACAGCACGTAAACACGTTGCGCAATTATGCCTGCACGGCCGTATCCCTGTCAGTAACCCGGTTCACCGCCTCGTATCTCCTGCTCCATCTGAGCGCCGGTCTTTGACTCCCCCCTCCCTCCTCCTCCTCCTCCCCCTCCTCCTCCTCCTCGTCCTCCTCCTCCTCCTCCTCCTCCCTGCCTATCTCTACCTCCGTCGCTCTGTACTGTATGTGTGTCTGTTCCCTTGTTTCCTCTGTTCTCTGTACCCCGGTACAGCATCTCAGGAATTTATCTCTCTTGCATTATTTCTGCCGCTCTCCTTTTGTGTAGCATCTCCCTCCCACCTGTGCACCCCCCCCCTCCCCTCCCCTCCCCTCTTCCCCATCCCCGCTCCCTTCACTCTTTCCTTCGCTGATATTGATCTGCATTCTAGCCGTACAGCCCCGTGGCTCCGCAATGAGGTCACCTCTCACTTCCTTGCCTGTTTGTATGCGAGTGTACGCGGGAAAGGAAGGAAAAGAAAAAGAGAAGAAAACTCTCCTCCCCGCCCCCCCCCCCCCCTTCTTTTCTTTTTCTCGGCATCGCTGCAATTTAAAGCTGCGTCCATGCGAGGCGGGGGGTGTGTGTGGGGAGTGTGGGGGGGGGGTGCGGGAGGGGATTTTGCAGTCGCGCAACCACGCAATCGCCTTTAGACAAGCAGTCCCCACGCGCCGCCGCCGAGGCGTTGTTTTGAAAGGCCTGTTTCACAAGCGCAAAATCCTCGGCTGAACGGAATCGGCGTGAAACCGCCGGTCGCAAACTCCTCAAGGCCTCGGCCCCGCTTTGATATCCGAGAGGGGGAGGCGTCCCGCGACGTGCGGGGCTCGTCCTCCCGGCTCGGCCGCTGGACGGCCCCGGACCAGGCGCCGGTCATTAAGCGGCGCTTCCGCCGCGGGAACTTTCCCTGGTGACCGGGAGCCTCTGGAAAAACTCCGTGCCGCAGGGACCGGCCTGAATCATATTCCAGGCACATTATTTTTCTTCCCTTGAAAAAGGATTTCTGCTCCAGGGGGTAGCGCAGCAACTTTGAGGGGGGGGGTGGGAGGGGGTGGAGAGGTGGGGGGAGGCTCGCGTTGCTGATTGATTTGGGCTTTTTTTTGTTTTTTTTTCTCCTTCCTCAGAAATGGTAAATCTGCAGCTGCAGGCCGACATGTTTGTTTGTTTTGTCTCGGCACATCGGCGGCACGGCGTCACAGGAAGAAGCGCGGCCTCGGCGAGGGAATGACATTTAAAATCGCTCATTTCGTGCGTCAGAAGACTTAATTCCCCCTAATCTGGCCGTGTTTTCACATGGAGCCGGGAAAGGAAAACCTCCGACTGAAATGCTCCCTCTTCCTTTCTTCTAAAATGTCGTCGTTTAAAGAAGGGGGGGGGGGGAACCCCGGTTCTCTCTTAAGAGGCCAGTTTAACTTCAGCTTGCCCCTTTTGTACAAACTCAAAGTAGCAGCCTCTCCCTCCCCCCCCCCCCCTTGCCAGGCTAAGCGCCAGTTTATGCTAGAAAATAACTACTTTGTGTGATGTGTTGTCCGACCACGCCGGAAAGTGTTTCTCGCCTGTTTGCTCAAAGGGCGAGTGACAAACCTGCCGTCGGCGGAGAGGCGGCAGACGAGGTTTTCCAGTCCGCCACACGAGAAGTGACACAAGCAGTCGTGTCGAGACCGAAAACCGAGAGCCGGGGTAGAGTTCAAACCCCTGACTCAAAGCCAGCACCAGTGGCTGAGAAGTGGGTGTGAGAACGGCATCGCATGTGCCTTCAGAGAGCCGAGTCGCAGAGGTGTTCGGGGGGTGGGGTCTGCGAGGCTACTCGAGCTATCCGGCTGGCGGGCGAGCGCCCGTGTGGGCGGACCGCGACACCCTCGTGGGGCCAAAGTTTCAGGCTCTGCGTCTCCCGCCGTGCTCTGAGCTCATTGTTCCGCCGATGCCGAGCAGATAGCGTCTCCTGCCACCTTCTTTTTTTTCTTCCTCTCCTGCTCTCTCTTTCAGATCTCCATCTAGGTAGCTCCTGAAACTCGGCCCCTCCCCCGTTCCGTTTGAATTGCGGCGTTTTCATGCAGATGAGTGGGCCCGAAAATGAAACCGACTGCGCTCCATTTGCCTGAGGGAGTCAAAACAGGCTCCGGTGATCGGCCGCGTCTCGCAGACTGCATGAATCGACGCGAGCGTCGCCTGTGATGTCGCCCACAAGTTTCTACTCGGCTGCTGTCGGCCTCTCTCACGCAGGCGCTTGCCTGGCTGGTCCGAAAATGGACAAATTGGTCGGATTCGAGCGGGGGAGATCGATCGAAGCGGCTGTCGCTCAATCGTCCCATGCTTTTAGGCGCGTAACTCGTCAAAGAGACACTTTTGTTTCTTGGTAAAGTCGAGTATCCAAGGAGGCAGAGCTGCAGTTTTTGGTGGGAAGGGTGGCACGTGCGGCCGTCTCTCCTTCACACCAGAGGAGACGAGCGTAAAGCCAAACAGCTGCTGCCTTCTCGAAGCATGTCACCGTGATTTCTGAGGCTTTCTCCTCAACGTGGCAGCAGTTTGGCAAAGTGTCGCCTCCTCCTCCTCCTCCTCTTCCTCCCCTGCCCCAGACGTACCAGCGGGCATCGGCAGACCCGTCATCGGGGCTGTAACCGCTCCGCGGCAGCTTTTCGCAGCTCCGCTCACAGCGGTCGGCTGTCCCGCCTCTGGTGCTTGAGCGGCCTGCCTCCCAGCGTGTGGAACGCCAGTTCAGTGCGAGCACATGGACAGAACAGAGAGATTTACCAATTTAGCCTGCTTAATTTAATACTCACAAACGCTGCGTGTGTGTGTGTGCGTGTGCGTGTGCGTGTGTGTGTGTGTTCCAGCTGGCTCTGCAGTCTCGGCTGTGTGACAGGACTCGCATCGGAGAGTACCACCCCGGGGCGGTGCGCTACACGCAGGCTGACCTGGTCGACCTCAGCGATGACGACGACGACGACACCAACGTGCTCTTCTACTCTCCCGACATGACCCTGAAAGACCGAGGGCCCTGAGCGAGCGCCGCAGCCAGCGAGGGAGGGAGACAAAAGAGCCGCAGGGGAGGAGGGAGGTGGGGGGGGTGGGGGGGGGGGGGTCACTGGCAGGCAGAAACGCAGCGGATTAGAAACTGAGAAGGAGGAACAAGAGGTAGGGAGGGAATGGAAGGGAAGATTGGGGGGACAGTCAGGCAGATAGGAGCCGGAGATGAGCTGTCAGGTTCCATTATTAATCCCCATCCTTTACTATTTAATATCCTAAAGACACACACACGCGCACACACACACACACACACAGTGCGAGCAGCGCTGCTGCGGCTCCCTGCAACACTGCCATCAGAGAGGAGCGAGAAGAGAGCGGATCTAAAGATCCTCCTAATGTTAAAGGCATCTGCTGCATCCCAGAGGTCTTAAAACCATTTCCCCCCTCTGCACTGCCGCCTTCTTCTTCTCCTCCTCCTCCTCTTCTTCTTCTCCTCCTTCTCCTTCTTCTACTTCTCCTTCCGCGGCGTTCTCAGCAGACCACAGAAATGAAAGCAAAAAAGGCAAAAAAAAAAAACATAAGGGACCGCTGACAGGCAATCATAACAAGATGTTAGTTTAGCATTTGCGGCAATTACCTTTCTTTCCTCCTCCCTGCAGGAGACGGGCTGAAACGCTCGCCCCTCCTCGGACAGTATTGGCTCCTTCCTCTCCCTGCGTGTACGGCATCGCCGTTGCTGCCGCCTCGGCACAAGTATTCCTCCGAAGGGACTGTTTTGTATTGTTTTTTTTTTGCTTTTTTTTATACGATTCACGCCATGTTTACCGTATTTATACCGCCTAAATGTACAGTATATATTTAAGTGTACGCTCTATTTTTGTACGTGCCACGGACTGGAATGCGGAGGGGAAGAAAAGAAGAAAGAAATGGGAAAAAAAACACGTTGCTTCTCCGGGTCTGGAGCCCGCTGCCGTCTCGTGACAGTGGAACGGACTGGATTAGATGTGTCGCCTTACGAGCAGCCGAGATAAAACGCATTAGTCAGACATACACCTGCGCGCACACACACTCACACACACTCACACACACACACACACACACACACACACACACACACACACACATCCAGCCTCCAGTGGTTCATCATCTCACGGCCTTCATCAGCGACGCTGAGGGGACGTAGCCGGGGTGTGACTGGCAGGATAATGAAGTTGCTCCATAGTCAAACCTCAGCACGTTTCGCGTTTCTCCCCCCTCCCTTCTTCCTTCCCCTCCACATCGACGCGGCCTCATCCCGGTTGCCGCTCCGCTCGCAGCCAGCTGTCAGCTGCCTCCCTGACGGGCCGAACTAATGAACCCGCACTTGACCTTTCTTACCCTTGAGCCGTTGAACTTTTCTGCCGGCCGCCGGTGACATCAGAGTGCAACTTTGCAGTTCACGGGGCCTCGCCACCGTACCACACACACACACGCGCGCGCACACACACACAGGTTTGTGTCTGGCCCCTACCCTTCTTATGGCACTGTTGCTGGTTTTACTTGACTGTGCACTCCATCAAATAAATGAGCAGGAGAGACATTTCATAACAAAGCTGAGACTGGGCGTGTTTATTTCATTTTCACATCGATGCAATCCCTCATGCCTCTGCCTCCTGTTTAGCGCGCGCGTGTGTGAGTGTGTGTGTGGATGTGCGTCAAGACGTCTCTCAGACCTGGGCTGCTTAAATAATGGATATTAATTATTGGTCGGACCCTGCTGGCCCCTGCCGTGTCTCAAAATCTGGTTAACTGGATTTTGATTAATGAAACGTGCGCAGCCGTGTCCTCCAGAAACGCAGACCCCCGCACACCTAACGCTGCGCTCCCGCAGACGCCTCAAACGCGTCTCAACCCCCCCCCCCCCCCCCCTCCTCACCCCCCCACCCCGTCCTCCTCCCCCGAATAAGGAGCCGGGGAAATAAGCGAATCTCGCTGTCACGCAAGAAGAATTATTATTCCCCCCTCATATCGTTGCGTGCGCCGTAATTGGATACAATTTAACACCCACGGCCCACGGGCATGTCGGCAGGCTCGCTGCCTACTATTAGCTCGCCTCGCCTCGCCACCCTATCATTTGTCAGATCTGTGTTTGTGTGTTCCCGCTGCCTGCCTCTGTCTGTGTGTGTGTGCGCGCACGCGGGCTGGCGCGCGTGCGTGCGCGCGTGTCTGTGTGTGTGTGTGTGTGTGCGGCTGGAGAAACCGGAGCCATTGTTGGAGTCCGGCCATGACCTAGCTGTGACGCACAGGGAGGGAGAGAGAGAGAGAGAGAGAGAGAGGAGCCAGGCAGGCGACAGCTCGCAGAAAAACAAGCCGGAGCAGTGTCACCTCTCCGGGCCTGGCTGTTGCTGCTGCCGCGCTGCCTCCGCTGTTTATAGCGCTCCTCGACAGAGGGGAGGGAAGGGGTGGAGGGCAAACAGCCCAACCCCACCCCCAACCCAAGAGAAGGTTAATGGTGACAGTGCACATTATATGAGCGATGCCTTTAAAGTCTAAATAATTAACTTGAAACTGTTGTGGACCCCCCCCCTCCCTCCCGCATGAAACGATGTAATTAGGTAGTTGTGCTTCAGGCTGTGGGGATTGGGTCTTCACAAGCCTGATATGTAAGCAGTGTTGTGGATACATGTAGTGGAGTTACATATAAGTCACGGTATCCCAATATAGTTCCAATTTAAAGCGGGGTGAAAAACAACCCACTACCCAAGAAAATGGCTAAAGGGGCCCATCTTAGTGACCACTCAGACACATTCGGTGGCAGAGACTATCCAACGCCTGCTTAGCAAATACATTAAACCATAGCATAAGCCACATATGGGCAGTTTTGCCTGCTAAACATGGAATGGGTCTCAGCAGAAATGGACCATAATATTCCCACGTCAAAAACAGGACGGGTGAAGGTCTTATGAAATAGCATATCAGGCACTCACGATGAAACCAATGTTCCACATCTTCTGTGTTAAAACCCTGAAGAACAAAACAAAACCGTTCAAGAATGATGGTCACCACAATACTGTTACCTTGTCGAATTAAATGGCTTACGTGAAGACAACGTTTATTCATTTTACATTTATATAGCAAGCAGCATCTTGACCATCTGGGTCATAGACAACTGTCGACCTTCCCCTGAGTTTTGCCCACCCAACACTGGATAAGCATATATGATGTTTGTTGTATGCGGACAATAAGGAGTAGCATCTCACCACCATACTGACCTACATTTTACCCTCAATCACTGAGGTTTCGCAGCGCATAACGTTTCAGACTATGCTATTCTATGGAGATTTTTCCCCATTGTCAACAAATGGCATGGAAGAAAAAGCAGGAGTGCGTCTCTCCGTCTTTCAAGGTCTTCCAACTTCCCCATGGCACCCAGCCCTCGGCACATTCGTTCCTACTGGAGGAATGAATATTTAAAACAGATACATCCCAAATATCCATGCTTGGATTATCCGTTATATAAAGAGTGAGGGATGGCACGTTAGTTAGAGGCTATTTTCAGGTGTGGATCACTACGTATCTGGTGCTCTGTAATGTGACCATGAGTCACCCAGTGCAACACTGTGGCTCATTACTGCGTCTCACATTGGCACCTGGAGACCGCAAACCTGCGCGGCCCAACGGGACTATATCTCCACGAGCCACCTTGTGAAATTTCAGGGTAGAAATCGGAAGAGTTGTCTTTGCAACGCTTGCGCAGACCGATAGAAAAAGGGTGAACACAATTGTGGGCGACGCTACAACTCAGCGCTGTGGAGCAGGGGGTTAATGTAAAGGACAGGCAGCGTTAGAGGAAATGCATGTATTGGTTATTTTGTCTGCGACATGGTGAATTGTGGGATACCACTGTCACCTCACAGCAAGAAGGGCCCCAATTCGAATCCTATTTGGACCAAGGATCTCTGGCCCGATGGGAGACCCTAAATTGCCCCTAGGTGTGAGTGTGAGAGTGAATGCAGTGTGTGTGTGTGTGTGTGTGTGTCCTGTGATGGCCTGGCAACCAGCCCAGAGTGTGTTCCCTGCCGTCACCCTATGTGTACTGGGATAGGCTCCAGCATAATCCCACACCACAACAAAGAAGGTAAGATAATGGATGCGTGATGGATAATTTCGGTCTTTTCACTGGATTTGTTGATCGTTGAATTATTGATTTTCTTTTTTTTTTCCTTCCCCCATTCCAGTTAATTATTTTTTCCGAGAGTCTGAGCGCACAGAAAAACAACTGCTCGTGTTTGGGAGGACTCCCGTGTTTGCGGGCTCCATGTTCCCCGTGTGTTTCTGGTAATTGTAGAGGAGGTCTCTGTGTCACGCTGAAGTTTTTAAGGCGACAGGGGCTCATTAGCAAAAAATAAATAATTTTTTTTTTTTTTTTGCCCAGAGGCGTCTCACACAGGTTAATCCTGCAATTTAGTGAGTCGGCAAACACAAACACTCCAAAACACAACAAAGGGTTGCCGCAACATACAATAAATACCCCCTCAGCCCCCGTTAGCGGGGAGACGCACTCCGCGGCTCACCAGCTCATGAATGTAGCCATAAAAAGGCGGATGGCTGCCGCCGACGCCGCTCCAAATCTTGGTTTTAACGCCACTTTTTGAAACGATCCGGCAGTTTCTCCTTTTCAATGAAGGCCTTAAATTTTAAAAAAGGCACGTGGTGCAAAGACAGTGCTTCTAAGGATTTTCTCACTCTTGACACTGACCTCAAATCTGTGATCATTTGCTCAGAGCGGAGCCGAATAAAGCTCCAGACTGGTGCGGGAGCAGCATTCTGCGGGACTGTGAATGCCTCGCGCCACCAGGCAGCTGAAAACCGTTCAGAGCCCTGCGCGGCAGATTAATTACCGCCACGATATTGCTGAGTCTTCCAGAGTCTCCCGGAGACCTTTCAGGGCTTGGGAGGTGTGAGAATCTGAATGGCTTCAAGGTCGTTTGGCGAATGGCGTCAAGGCCCTGGATGCGTCGTAGGTAAGTGTTTAAAATACAAGAAGTTTGGCCATTCGCATTCATTTTTGGTTCAAGATGCGCCTCTACACCAACTATTGGCACATTCATCTATGTACAGAATTTTAGAAATCTCGATGTTAAGTCTGTAGAATTGATTCCGGATTGTCCCGGCCCAGGTATCTCAGTTCAAGTGAAAAATATGTCATTTATAACCCATGCCGTGTGACTCATATGCTGTATCATGGTAAACATGCTTCAGTTCAGTCATTTTCACGTTTGACTAATACCACTTGCTAACCATCATCTAACCTGGACTCTCTCTCTTCCAGAAAACCCATGATGACATTCACATTTAAAATGACTCTGCACATCCAGTAAACCAAAACCCACACCCATTTAGTTTACTGTGATATTAAGCTGTTAAAATATGTCGATTGTTGTATCTGTGAAGAGAAACACCAGCATGTATAACATGAAAAAAAACCCCAATTAATTGTCAGATCAATTATGACTGGAATGTTGTCTCAAAGCTTTCTTTTTAAATCGCTCTGGTGGAGAGTATAAATCCCTTTCAACCAACAAATGGTGTGGAAAAACAACTAAAGCAGCGCTAAAGGTGACCTAGAACGGTTGAATGGAGTGTTTATCCTTTATTTTTTACCATAGAAGCTATGGAACTTTGAATTTAATCAGAAATGCCCCAAAAGCCCTTTCACAATTTTAATTTCAGCATGGGGATATGCCAGTCAATTCCTGTACCAGATAATGCTTATCTGGCAACCACACCCTTATGCTAATCAGCTGTCGTACCGGCCACTCACTTGAACAGTCACGGTAACTGGCAACAGTCACTTGGTATGCAATACGGCGTACACATCTGGGCTCATATGTTGGAGCCAGAATCAGAGGCGCCAGGAGCAAAGACACTGCTGCCTCACACTCCTTTGTCTTCAATCATATCTGGACCCGATTGTTTTTTTTTAACGTCCATTTCATTATCTAAAATGTATTCATGAATGAGGACGCGGCTACGTTTTTTTTTTATACCCGCTGTACCTCGTTGTCCAGAAAAAAAGACTCGGTCATTATTCAACAAAGCCGAGGTAGAAAAAAAAAAGAAAAAAAGATAGAGCTTTTTCATTTTCACCCCCCTCCTTTAAAACCCACGTGTGTAATTGCGGAATAACCCTTCTGAAGGAAAAAAAAAATCCCTGAAATCCCACCGCGGGACGTGACCTCGGAGCCGTGACCCTGCTCGCACCCGTGCGTGTGCTATTTCTCACCAGCGGCGTGTGTAATGTTCGCCCGAGCCTCCATCCTGTCTAACAACAGCGGCGGCTCCGCTCCGCTCCTACACTGCTGCTGCTGCCGCTGCGCTGCCGCGCGGAGCTCCGAGCCCTGAAAGAGTTAAATTAATCTCTCCCTCCGCTCGCTCGCTCGCTCGCTCGCTCTCGCTCTCTCTCTCTCTCTCCACGCACACACAGGCTGCCACCGCCCCAGATAACAGAGGGGCGCCTCTCCCCAGCCAGCCAGCCTCCGCTAATCGCAGTGGCAGGAGGGGGGAGTGGAGTGCCGGCGGCCTCTCACAGCGCTGGGCTTTTTATTGACGCTGCCTGGCTGCCTGTGTGTCATCTGTGTGTGTGTGTCTGTGTGTGTGTGTGTGTGTGTGTGTGCGAGCGTGCAAAACTGTGCATGCTTGTGTGTGCGTGTCAGAGCTATAAAGAGGTGTGTGTGTGCGTCTCGCTCGCTCTCCATTTGTGTGTGTGTGCGTGCGTCAGAGCGAATGTCTGTGTGTCTGTGTGTGTGTGTGTGTGTGTGCGCTCGCTCTCTCCCTGTACGTGTGGCTGTGTGTGTGTGTGTGTGTGTGTGTCTCACCCGCTCTCTTTCCCAGTCTGTGTGCGTACGTGCGTCAGAGCGCACGTGTGTGTGCGTCGGTGTGTCTGTGTGTGTGAATGTGTGTGTGTGTGTGTGCGCGCGCTCCCCGCCAGCAGCGGAAAGCAGGGAGAGGCGGGGAACTGGGAGGGTGGGTGGCGAGGTTATGAGCGGAACTCGACAGAGGCCGACAGACGAGAGAGGAGGAGGAGGAGGAGGAGGGGGGTGAGGGAGAGGGAGAGGGAGGGAGGGAGGGAGGAAGGAGGGGGAGATCTTTCTTGTGCTGCGCTGAGAGCCGCCACCGCTTCTCCTTCCTCTCAGATAAGGTTCGTTTGAAGGTTTTAATCTTTATTCTCTTAAAAAAAAATGACGCGGCTGCTCAACGTGTCAGCCCCCGCGCTTTTTTTTGGGAGGGGGGTGTCGTCATAGCCCCCCCTCCCTCCCCCTTCTCCCCTTCCTCCCCCCGCCAAGGTCGTGTGTGTGTGGTGGTGGTGGGGGGGGGGGGGTGACAAGTGTGATTGATCGCACTGCTTATTTTATGTCCCGGTGCCGCTGATTGATCGCATCGATGAATTTAGCAGCGTATTGATTGGAGCTTAATCTATAGGTCCACGTCTCTCACTGCTCCAATAATCTCTCTCCCTCGCTCTCGCTCTTGCTCCCCCCCCCCCCTCTCTCTCTCTCTCTCTCTCTCCCTCCCTCGCGCTCCCTCTCTCTCTCTCTCCCTCTCCCTCCCTCCGTCTCTCAGCAGTGTTTGGCTCGGAGCCAGCTCGCCCTGCCGAGCCAGGCTGTAATTATCCCCGGTGAGGCAGCGCTAACGCAGCGTGGCTCGCCTGTGGGGAACCGGTTAGCCCTACAACACCGGCGCTGGGGAGGGAGGGAGGGAGGGGTGCGTGGTCCCGCCGCGCACGCGCAACACATTTTATAAGCGCGTGCGTGCGGGCGATTTTTTTATTTCATGCGTACGTGTGTGTATGAGACACACACACACACACACACACGCGGAGGGGGAAAAAACTGCTGCCGTGTTTCCGCAGCAGCAAGCGGAGCGTTTCCAAGTCCTGACGTGAACCGTCGGGATTGATTTGAGATTGGAAAATCGATTAAAAACAATTGATGCGCTTACTTTAAAGTCCTCAATGAAGAGGCGGTGAGAGGCACACACACACACACCGCCAAGATCTTGGCCCTGTGGGGACAAGAGGTGATGTTCAAGCTGCGTGCCTCCCTGGATGTGTTCAGTCTCCCCTCCGCCTCAAGTCGAGCATAGATCTATTGATCTATTGCGCACGTGTCCCAGCCAGCGCGTGCTGCGTGTGTATGTGTGCGAGACTGTGTGGATGTGTGTGTGTGTGTGTGCGAGTTGCAGTAAGCGATCCATAACGATCTGCAGGTGGATTGTGCTGATTAGTACCGGCTGCTGTGGACTGAGCTGCGTGCAAAGAGCTTCCTGCAATCTGAGCCTGCCGACCGAGAAGGCGCGCGTGCGTGTGCGCGAGTGTCTGCGTGTGTGAGAGAGCGAGAGATCGCGAGAGAGAAAGTGTGTGTGTGTGTGTGTGTGTGTGTGTGTGTGTGTGTGTCTGAAGGCAGCGACGTGCTTATGTGTTGGCAGTCGGCCCTTTCAAAATGTGTCAGTGGTTTGTGTGTGCGTCGAGAACAGTGCCTGTCTGGCTAAACGTGTGCTGAAGGTGTGTGTGTGTGTGCGCGCGCGCGCACGTGCACATTTGAACTTGCCATGAATACGAGTGTGTTTTCGCCGGGCCACCGCTCCAGTGTCTGATTGCAGCAGCAGATGGCTGAATCACCGTGACCTCCCCGAGCGAACCTCCTTCCACACCACGTGCACGCACGTGCGTAAGTGTGTGCGCGCGTGTGTGTGCGCGCGCGCGCGTGTTTTCGGTTTATTCAAGACACGCGAATCCCTGACAAGACAAAATAAAAGACAGTTAGAGGACGGGAATCGCACATATTTCAATCACATGAGCGCTTTCAAAGGCACATGCTGTTCCCAGGCTGGCGCTTCAAAACCGCACAGTTCACACGCGGTCGTAAAAGGCAGCCATAAAAAGGTCTCCAGGCCTGTTTTTTTGGTGTCTCCCCTCAGACTGGCAGAGGTGTGTGTGAGTGTGTGTGTTTGCGTGTGTGTGTGTGTGTTTTTCCTTCGCCGAGCCTCGGGAGGTTCCTCGGAGCAAGCTGCATCCTAATCCGGTTTTCCAGCCTCTGATGGAGAGAGGAGCCGTTCGCCTCCCCCGCCCTGTGAGTCAGAGCAGACGGAGGGAGCGGGGGGGGGGGGGGTGTAAGACCTGAACCTGTCCTCCTCACATCCCTCTAACCTTTCAGCATGATTATTAGCTGTGCGTGACGGCATCTGCTTAAGACCCGAGTGTTATAGGACTTTCCAGCTTTGTGAACAACCCTCCTTGACTGGCCTCCTGGTGACTTGGTGGTTTATGTTACACGGTGGCCTCCAGCAGAACGGCTCCTCAGACTCTGTGGAGTCTGTAGCCTGGCTCGGACTGCCAGGGCCACGGCACGTCTATAGTGCTTACACCTACCGTACAAACAGCAGGGGTTGCCAGGTTGGATCCTACCTGCAGCAGTCTGGCCGGGGGAAGTGACTGGGACATATGGTGCGACGTGTAAAGCACGACACTCACACTGCCAAGGCTAAAGATGGTGGTGTGCTTCCTGCAGACACACACGCACACACATACACACACACATTGGCATGTTTCTACAGACAATAGGACATGATCGCAGAACCAAACAGAGTGCTGTTGTCACTGCAGACAGTGCAGGTATGGTGGCTTTTGTAGCATGCCAGCTGCCACTGTGTGCGACCACATGAAGAATGCAAATCGGCTGTGTTGTCTTCTATCTCTCTCTCTCTCTCTCTCTCTCTCTCTCTCTCTCTCTCTCTCTCTCTCAATCTCCTCGTGTCTGTTGTTTGCTTCTCATCTTGTGGTCAGCTTCTAAGGCGCGCACAGTCTGGAGCCTCAGCCTGCCGAGTGTGATCAACAAAGGCATTTGTTGGGGCCAAACAGTGCAACAATCATAACGGCCTGATTGTTTCGATGCTGCTTTAGACAGATAGGTCTCGGACCAGTCCACCACAGCACGCACACGCACACACACACACACACACACACACACACACACACACACACACACACACACACATACCACTCACAGCTAGGGACAGTTTTAGAGTCTCCAGTTCACCCAAATATGCATGTTGTAGGACTGTGGGAGGAGACAGGAGAACCTGGGGGAAAGCCATGCTGACGTAGGGAAAATATACAAACTCGCCTTGGGGATGTTCCCTCAGGGATGCTCCGTAGCAAGGCACCGTGTGTTAGAAAAAACAACAAATCAAACAAAGAGCAAGAGAATATCCATAAGGGATAGCAAGTCATAGCAAGTGGACTGTTTAGGATGTCAGGATGCCTTCATGCTTCATGGCAGAGAGGACACAAGCAAGGAGGATGAGTGGCTGGCATTGCCCCTCAGTGTGGGTTTGAAGGATGGGCAGGCAGACCCTCACTACACGATGAAGGGACAAAGTGGGTCAAGAAAACGGTTGGATAGATGTTGACACGGGGTTTGAGAGCCCTAGAGACCGTGTCTGACTCCCTTACCTGTAAATTTACTGGAACCCTACCCTGGGGCAAGGTCTAGGGTGGAGGCCTATCAGCAACTGTGGGGCCCACTCAGGGACATGGATCCGTCCTTCATCGGGACCCCCCCCACTTGTGGGAAGACTCATAGGAGTCCAGTACCATGTGAATCATGACCTGAGCCCAGATAAACAGCAGCGAAGGGAATGGAGTTCAAAATCACAGGAAATGTAAATGAAACGATGTAGGACAGGTTGGCGATGGCTGTTTTCGTTCAGGCTAGTTCTTTCTCCCTCTGTGTATGTTATATTTCCTACAGGCTGGATCCATTTGTTCATGCACACCCACAGCACCGTCAATGCCCTGAAACCTGAATAGGCAGACCAGTGAATGGCCTGCGTCTCTCCGTCCCTGCCCTCAGTCACAGTCTATGTCTGCTGTAGTCAGCCACGTATGAAAAACACATCCCCGCCTTTGTCTCTGCATCTCGTTAAGATTGCTTTTCTCTTCATAAATTAAGCGTTTTAGAAAACTCCAGCGTGGATGAGACTGGGAGTGTTGGCCTTGGCTTCCGCGTGAATGTGGAAAACACGGCTTTTGGAGAACAGTGACCTGGTTCACGGCTGCGTGGCGGGAAAATGAAGAAATTTCTGGTGCCACTCACCCAAAAGTGCCTCTGTGTGATTACAGCTTAAATGAGATTGTCGCTATGAAAGCACAATATAGGTGATCAGGGAAGAGCAGTGGGAGGGAGGCGAGCTGTGCCTGAGCCCACCGCTCATTGGTTGTCACACACAAAGGACATGCAAGACGAGATTCAACCAGTTTGGATTCCGCACTGCATGGGTACATCTTTCCCACACATGAACAGTGCTGGATCCAGCTCGGTGTGGTCGCAGGCCGGCTTCCCTCCTGGTTCACAGGCTGTGGTTGCAGTGGGCTGCTACAGGGTGGGGCTGATAAGAGGGCTGGAAATTTACCCCGAGTCTATTGAAGTTTGAAGAAAACGCTCTGGTCACACAGGCTCAGCAGTTTTATCCAGAGAGGGAGAGAGGGAGAGAGAGAGAGAGAGAGAGAGAGAGAGAGAGAGAGAGAGAGAGAGAGAGAGCCTTGCTCGTGCCATGCATGAATACACCCTCTCCTCTTGCTTTCTTCTCATCTCACAGACCCTCTTCCCTCAGCTTGCTTCCTCTGAGCCCCCGTCTTGAAACTTTCTGGACAGTTTTCCCCAATAAAGATGAGCTTTTCTTTTCAGCGCCTCCATATGTGAGCGCTTTGTGTTTGTTTGTAAATGACAGTCTGCTTTAACTCCTACTTTCAGCAGCTGTGGCGAACGCAGCCAGACCTTCCATTTCCAAGTCCCCCCTCTCTTTTCCTAGACTCCTACTCCGCTTCTGTCCGTCTGTCTGCTGCCTTTCCTCTCGCTCTCTCTCCTACACACATGCAGGCACATGATGCACACACACTCATACGCGCACACGCACGCACACACACACACGCACACACACCTCAGGCTTGATATTCATAGCCTCCTCCTCCTTCACTTGACATGGGAGCCTTAACAGATGTGCCCCAGCCTTGAGCTGCCTCTCCCCGCTCTCCCCCTTCCTCTGTCTCTCTCCCTCTCTCTCCCTCTCTTATTGCCTTGTGCTTCACAGATTCACCTTATCTGTGGGTTGTTAGAGGGAGAAAAAAAAACACAGACACGCAGAGATACATTTTACGTCCATGACTCACAAGACATGAACAACACAGAAGAAATGAGTTAAAACGGAGACGTGAGCTACAAAAGAGCCACCAGACGAGACCAATGGGATAGAGACCCTCCTGGTCAATAAATCCAAACATACTGGTCACCTTCTACCACCTTATTTGCATCTTCACCCACACCAGTTTACGTAGATCCTATACATATCATGTATCTGTTATCCATCACCCATGCCTATATGAATAACAATAGAGTCCTATATGGAACACATTTATGTGTCTTTGCCTCTAAATTCATGTTAAACTTTGATGCGTTTCCTCCCTTTACATTTCTATCCAGTAATTCAGGGAAAAAAACAACGTTCAGGCTACATCACAAAGGAGATCACGAATGCTGCTCTACAATCTCCAGACTACCAAGGGATGAAAATTTAGTGGCGTAAAAACCATTAAAATACATTTACATGTCTTTGTCTAGGAACATGGTCTAAAAGGTATTCCCAGTGTTCCAATCGGGAACCTCTCCCAGGGATCAATAAAGTTTATCTATCTATCTATCTATCTATCTATCTATCTATCTATCTATCTATCTATCTATCTATCTATCTATCTATCTATCTATCTATCTATCTATCTATGTTCCATCAGTCTAATCATTCATCTATTTCCTCCCTCCTCATCATCATTTAGTAATTCAGAAGAAAAAAAAAACATTAAGGCTACATCACAAAAGAGCCCATAAATGCTGCTCTACATTCTCCAGAGCGGCCGAGAGATTAGATTTTTACTAGTCTAAAACCCATTGTCTAATTACATTCGCTGGTATTTTCAACGCGTTTCAAAAATATTCTTCGTATTTTTGTCCTTACTTCTATTTTTTTCTGCCGTTTGAAACCTCGCCTATTCCTGTTTTGGAGTTTCAGCGGAGCCTCTCTGTGTGTATGTGTGTCTGCGTCTGTCTGTGTGTGTGTGTGTGTGTGTGTGTGTGCGCGCGTGTCTCCCTGTTCGTGTGTGTCTCCGCTCTCCCCGTGGGTGTGTATGCGCGCGCGCGAGTGTGTGTGTGTGTGCGTGCGCGCGCGGCGGCGCGTGCGCAGCGTAGCGTGCGCGCTGGAGGCTTATGGTAATTGCGGTCTCCCGACTGGCCTTCTGGGTAGAGTCTGAGCGAGTGGGAGTGGAGCGAGTCGCTCGGTCTCGGCAGCAGCAGCGGCAGCAGCAGCAAAGCAGCAAGCAGCGGCGGCGGCGGCGGCGGCGGCGTTCACTGTGCGGCACTCCCCGTGCGGCTGCGTGCGTACCGGGGACTCACTCACTCGCTCACTCACTCACACACACACACTCTCTCTCTCTCTCTCTCTAACCAACCCTCTCTCTCACTCTCTCTCAAACAACAAAAAAAACCAAAAAGAACTGAGGAGAAGGAAAAACGCGGGACGGGAATTAAGCGAGAGCGATAACCTTCAGCGAGGCTCCGGGCGCTCGGGGCAGACATGGAGTGACGGCGGAGCCGGGAGAAAGGGGCTTTTTCCGAGGACGGCGTGCTCCGCTCAAAGCCAACATGGCGCTGCTGCGAGGTACGGCCGAGCTGAATTAATTTCTCCGCCGACCTCTCCGTCCGCCACCTGTATCCCTCCTACCCCGCGAGCGGACCTCTATTTTTTTTCGAAAGTGTCCCCCCTCGGCGGATCTTGGTCTTCGCCGGAGCTTGCTCTTGTTTTGTTTTGTTTTGTTTTGTTTTTTTGCGGCTCCCCGAAGTGACATTTGCGGCGGCAGGAAAGTCCGTTTGAAAATATCGCCTCATGGATGAGAAGAGTTTGGCGTAGACAATAGAACGAGAGGCTTTTCTTTTTCTCGTCACCGTTTGACTTTGTTGACAAGTGGATAACCTGTTAGACACTTTTAGTTGTTTTATTTGTTGCCCCCGCCGCCACCACCCCCGCCTCCTCCTCCTCCTCCTCCTCCTGGTCTCCTCTCTCTCCGGCCGGGATCGTCTGCCTCCAGCAGCGGCGGCGGCAGACAGGGCTCAGATCTACGTACGCACGGACCGCAGCGCTCCGAGTTAACTTGGAGGGGGCGAGAGCGAGAGAAAAAAAAAGACGGAGAGAGAGAGAGAAAAAAAAACAGGAAAGAGACGCGAGTCGGACCGCGGCTGGAACTAACAGCGATTAACCAGGTAAGACAAAAAGCTGTGACTGGAACCAAAATGTGTTCTTTTTTTGTTTTGCTTTTGTTGTTGTTTGTTTGTTGCGAAGTCTCCAGAAAAAGCCAGCGCAAACTAGTCGTTGTCTTTTTGTTGTAGTTTTAAAAATAGAATGAAAAGGAGCCGGCGTTGTCTTTATTCCACTTGCTTAATATCTAAGGCATCTCCCGGCGGAGGCTCAGCCCGGCGCTGTGCGCAGAGACGGCCGGGGGATCGGCCACTTCTAAGAATAGCGCATAGGGTGGTCTTTGTGCGTTTCGGCGGGGCAGTGGCATGTGCTTGATAAATAACACGCACACACGCACCCACACACACACGCACACGCTCAGTTATCCTGCCGTGAGCTTGGCTTCTTTTTTTTCTTTCTTTTTTTTTTTACAAGGTGAGAAGGACGTCCCAGAGATTAGAGGACTTGAAAGTGGTGCCGACCTCGCTGGTGAATATTCAGGCTTTTCGCACTCCGCGGAGTGACGAAGTATGTGTGTGTGGGTGGGTGGGTGTGTGTGTGGGGAGGGCGACTGCGTGCGTGTGCGCGCACACGGAGCTTCTGCGCTAAACAAGGTTACGGAATCCAGCCTCGCCCTGCCAAAGGGAAGCGAGCGGAGCTGCTCCGTTTATACACGCTTCAGTTCAGTTGGAGGGCATCCCCGCGGCGTGCGTGCGAGCGGACGTACGTGCGCGTGTGTGTTTACGTGTGTTAGTGTGTTTACGTGTGTGTGTGTGTGTGGGGGGGGGGGGGGTGCGCTTTGTTTGCACAGAGTGGACGTTGATCAGTCGTTTCATCAGTCCCAGAGGTGGTGTTGTTGGGGAGGAGGGGGGAGGGAGGGAGGGAGGGGGACGGGGCTGCACCGCTCACCTTCATGTCTAGTTGATGGAAACCGCGCTGGCAGGGCGCCACCGCACGCACACACACACGCACGCACACACACACGCACACACACACACACACAGACTGTCTTGATGTTTGCAGGTGTTCTCCGATATGACTTTGCGCTGCACAGCGCTGCCCCCCCCCTCCCCTTCTCTTCCCCACCCCCCTCTCTCAGCCCGGGCTCCTCATTGCGGGGAATATCCTCCCCTCCCTCCCCCCTCCTGCATCCCCCGGTTCACCCTGCTCTCCTCTGGGGAGAAAGTGCCCCCCATCCCTCCCTCCCCTCCTTTCCATTCCATCCTCCCCCCTCCAGTCCCCCAGGCTCTTTAATAATCTAAAAAATAGTTTTCCAAAAAGTGCCACTTAGCCTATTACCGTCGCTCTAGCACCCCTCCCACCCCCACTTGCCACATCCCCCACCCCCTCACGGCTCGCAGTAGCTCCACTTTTTACGAAATCCAGTGATTTCCAGCCTCTTTAAAAAGCGGTCTTGTTCTCCCTCGGTGGTGGTGGTGTTTCCTCCGCGATCCGGATGGAGCTGCGGTGTTAATTGAAAGAAGACGCGCAGCCTCCTGTAAGAGCTGCTGGCGATGACTGGGCCGGGACGTCAGTAGGAGACAGCGACAGAGAGAGACAGAGGGAGGGGGAGGGAGGGAGGGAGGGAGGGAGGCTCCTTGTCCCGGAGCCACACGGGCACTAATTAGGGGCCGCTCTCTGAGGACGATCGATGCGCCTCATATTGGCTCCAGCTCATTGACGAGGGAAGCAGCTGCTGGAAGAGCCGCTCCGCAGCGCAGGCAGGAGCTGCTGCGCGGATATAAGACCCCTTGTTGGGACCTCTACGAGGCAAGGAGGAGGAGGGAGAGAGAGAGGGAGGGAGGGGGGCTTCATTGTATGCAAATGAAAGCCCGATGTGGCAAGGTTGTGCTTTTAAGTTAGGAGAAGGTTAAAGAGGTCCGATAGGGGGGCGCAGCTACATTCTAGGATTAAGCCTTCAGTAATCCAACGCACCAGGTGGCAAATGGCCCCAAAACAGGGAGCCGAGCATTGTTCTCCCCGGATCCCTGTATGTGGCGTCTTATCATGGGCGCATCCATGTCTACAGACTGTAATCTGTATAATCTGACTGCTTATTCCTCGCGATTATCGCGATTGGCTGCGGGGTTTAAATATTAGCGGGGTCCTCGACCCACCAACGCAAACTGAGTGAGACAGAATGCGAGATCTGCTCGTATCGTACTGGTTTTAGTCTTATTTTGAAAGGGAAATGACCTCGGTCCAGACCTCGGTGACCTCGTGACTGGGACGGTCCCCTGATATTTGGCTGCGCAGTTTGGGATATTTTGGCACAACCTCTGCAGCAGCGATGACCTAAGTGCTCTGCTTTTAGCCGGATCTGTGAGACCTTTGGGTCCCCCCTCCCCCCCTGCTTTCCCCCGAGTGCTGCGCACTGTAGAGAAGCGTAAAAACAAACCCTTCACGTTTTGTGTGGGCCGAGTTTATTTATAGTGAGCCCCGTCGGACTGTTTTGCGCATCCTTTTTCCACTGCGCGCTGTGATGTCAGTCTGGGGCTGATCTGTTTTCCAGGTGTTGGAGCAGAGAGGGGGAGGGCTGCTTACCACAGATTGACACACTTGATTTCTTTTCTCTCTCCTCGTTCTCTCTCTCGCAAGCAGCAGTTTTATTGGCCTGGCTCATTAGATGGCACTGTGGGGGTCCGAGGTTCCCCTCCTCTCCGCATGAGTTGCGTGTTTCCCCGCGACCCAGGCTCCACTGTCACCTGTGCTCGGGCCGCATGTGAGGTGTACGGCTGCGCTTCAATCTTGCTCGGATCGCGGTCTCTCTCTCCGCGTGGCTCTGTTTATGTTGCGATGTGTGCCCGTTGAGAGGTGTGTGTGTATGTCGGGGGTGGGGGATGGAGGGTAGAGGGGTGCACCTGAAAGCAGCACCAGCCCCGGTGCCTGCTGGGACATACTGTCACGCTGAGTGATGTGTGACAGTGGATGTGTCAGCGTGGTGCGCTGTTGGGATGGGCGCGCGGACGCAGTGTACGAGTAACGGAAAATACTAAAAGGTATTCCAACACGGTCCCAATAGATGGTGATTACAGTTAGATTGTTGAAATGAATGGACTGCATGAAATGATTTATCCATTCCACATGTTTGTTAACTCTGCAGTAATGGTTTCTCGTAGTGCGATGGCTGCTTCCAGTAAAAGTTTGTTCTTTGTTGTTGTGAAGAGATGCAGAGAATCAGACACGACGGTCACGAGTGTCATATTCACGCTGTGGAAAAGCAGAACACGTCGCTTCCATGGAGCAATGCGTTGGAGTACGTTATGCGTTACATCGCAGGCCACGTGTTGTGTAACGTGTGGTGGAAACCATTAGAGCAGTAACCCTGCCAAGCTGCACATAAGACATACGATGTAGCTTATGTATGCGATCCAGAAGACTTGGAACTCCATTGTACTCTCAAAACATCGCGGTTTTGACGCGATTTCTGTTTACGCCTTTTGTGGAATATATTTGTAAAGGTTACTCAACACTATGTGTGTGCGTGCGTGCGTGTGTAACCACCACCACCACCACCATTTTCAACCCATTAGTCTGCCGTGGGTGCGCTTTTCTGATCAATAGAGGCCACGTGGGGACATATTTACGCGCAGAGTATCGCGGGTCAATAAAAGCGGTTGCGCGGCTCTTTGCGCACCCAGAGCCGGCCGCAAAAGAGCCGGACAGTAGGCGGGGGAAATTCTTCACCAGAAACGCCCGTGTTCTGTTTTACATCCAGCCCGAGATAGGAGCTCTGTCTCATTGTTGTCGCGCTTGTTTTTTTCCCCCTACTCTCTCTCTCCGTCACTCCCTCCCCTCTCCGCCTCTCGCTCGCTCGCTCGCTCGCTCGCTCTCTCTCTCTCTCTCTCTCTCTCTCTCTGTCTCTCACACGCCTGGATGAAATAAAGCAGAGTGTGGTGGCTGCTGCTGCTGCTGCCGGCGCTGCGCTGCGCTGCTGCCGAGGCGAGGTGCGTGTGAACAAAAGCGGAGGCGCAGATCGGTTTTCCAGGCGCTGCGCAGCTCCCGGAGGAGACGTCACGGTTTGATTGAAGCTGTGCTCCGCGCTGGCCTCCCGGGACCCGGCGATGAAACAGGAGAGCCGTGCCCCCTCCTCCCCCTCCTCCTCCTCCCTCTCCTCCCCCTCCTCCTCCTCTCCCCTCCCTCCCTCCCTCGTCTCTCTGTGTCTCTCAGCGCTCCACAAAGCTTTTTGTTTCGCCGAGCGCACGGATCACTTCCCCGCAGAGCTGTGTCGGCCTCCCGGACTGTTTGTGTGTGTGTGTGTGTGTGTGTGTGTGTGTGTGTGTGTGTGTGTGTGTGTGTGTGTGTGTGTGTGCGCGCGCGCGGAGACGGCCAGGACGGCTCACATTATTCTCAGCCTCTCTTTCTATATTAAAACTGATATTCTGCAGCCGATTACGCACGGCTGTTAAAGTGCCGCTCCTCTGTGGAGTAGAATAATATCCCCCGAACAGGCCCGGAACCAGGCTTTAGAAATGAGTGAGGTCCAGAATTATTTGACTCGATCTACATATTTCAAGCATTTTAAGGATTAGAAAAAAAACAAGCAATCTACCAACTCTAACTCGTGTTTTAATTAATTAAGTTTTAATCCCAGCTAAACCCGAGGACGTGCTTTTACAGCGTAGAAGCTCTATACATCGGGTTTTAGCAGCTTTACCGTCTTATTTTGCCCAGACAATCAGCGAGCTGCAGCTGCTGAATGCCGGACGCTGCGGCCCGCTGCGATATGAGAGCAGAGCCGGAATCTAATTTTCCCCCCGTGATCGTATTTAGTTGTGACCTCTCTCTGGCCCGATCGGAAGATTGATTTAGCAGCCGAGTAATGATGGCACGGCTCACCTCGCTCATCTGGAGGCTGTGCAGGCTCGGTCTTGATCAGGCCCCTCTCATTTGTTTTTAGATGTCGGTGCCTGGGGCATCTATCTGACGAAATCCCACAGACGCTTGGCAGCGCAGCGGGGTGTGGAGATGGCCACAGGAGTTTATTATCCCGGGCCTGATCTGTCAGGGCGGTGCGGCACCTGGGGCTCCGGCACCGAGTTCACGCGCAAAAACTTGGTGGAAGCATCTCGACGTCACATCGAATCTTTTTGTGAGACTTCACATAAGAGTTGATTATTCATCTGTGTTCCTCGGTGGAGCACTGGTTTCATTAGACATGCCTCAGAGCTTATTTTACAAGTCTGTTTACAGTTCTATTTTCAGGTCTGTGGATATTGTGATTTCGGCGCAGATCATGTTAATCTGGCAACCACATGTAGGCTCTAGGCTGATTGGCTGTCTTGCGTGACTTTTCCTTGCTTACGTACATAGTTCAGCAACTCTTTCCGAAACTAAGTGGTAATTAAAAGATCCAGCTTGGTTTGAGCCAGACTTAAGAGAGAAATCACATGTGGAAACGTCTCCAAACCAGTAGGTGGGTATACCCAAATTATTCTACCATGGGGTGGTTCGCGTCACAATAATATTTTGCATTACATTTGGTCTCGGTTGGTTTCACCCCGCCCCCCCCCTTTTTTTATATCCAATATCCAAAATTTCCATATAGTGGTGTTGGTGGACCTGCTGTGCATCTTTGGTCCGACATGGACTGTTACTGTTTAACAAAACCAAGGTAAAATGGTTTTCATTCTTGGTCCCACTTAAAGACGGATTCAGGGCTGTGACCGAGGTGTGAGCTAGGTTTACCTCATCTTACACGGCACCTGTTTCAACTGACATCCATTCAGCCTAATTTACGTCTTTACACACCAGCGATAATGAAGCTTCCTCTTCAAACACGCCATTCATACTATGTGGCGGCGGGCGGGGCCACGTGTTTGTTTGTGTGTGTGTGTGTGTGTGTGTGTGTGTGTGTGTGTGTGTGTGTATGTGATGGTATTGGTGCGGGGGTGTCGTTTAGGGTCATGCGCTTTCATTAGGAACATCCAACACATGAAAGCAACGCCAGCGTTTCAAAGGGAAGTCAAGAAACCTCCGGTAAACGCGGGCCGACTCATGCATGCGCATCCCTATTACAATCGGGTCCTTTGGTGGCATAAAGGGCCATTTAGTTCCCCATTTGGCCCGGGATGAATAGAGGCAGTTCAGCAGCCGCCGCCCGGGCCCTGGTGACAGCCCGGGGGGGGCCGCACAATGTCGCCGTTGTTGCAGCGGGGGGAACTGAACCGTGCACCGACCTGCGTGCGGCTGTGCAGCGGCCCGGGAGGACGCAGGGGCCCCGTGTTTACAGCTCGCTGCTAATAATGTGACAGCTGAGGAGACGCTGCTGGCGCTGCAGCTCCGCGCTCCCGCAACACCAGCACCGCCGGCGGCCCCCGCAGCTCCTACCAGCGGCACCTCCTTCTCCATCACCTCCTTCCTCCTCCATCACCTCATCCTCCGGCCGGCTCCACCGAGCCCGTCCCGTCGCGTCTCTGACAAACACTGTCAACTCTCCACAGATTGCACTCTCGAGCCCGGCGCTGAGATGATCAATTGGACCATTTGGCACACGTCAGCCTGATAATCAATAACAATTAAAGCCGGGCACGCGTTCCCCTCCGCGCTCCCCCCTCCCTTCTTAGTGAGACAGAGCGCCGCCGCTGCTGCTGTTGGTGAGTGTGTGGCCCCGGGGCTGTGGACTAACACTCAGGCTGGAGTTTCTGCTCTCTGCGCTCTTTACGCCTCTTTCTGTTTTTTTTCTCTGTTTTTTCCCCTTCCTGTTTTTTTTTCCCTCGAAGATTTGTTCCCGCTGATTTCTATTTTGTTCACCGGCAGCGTGTGCAGAATTCCTTTCGTCACACACACACACACACACACACACACACACACACACACGCACACACAGGCACGCACACGCACGCACGCGCTCCCTCGCACATTTTAATCCGTGTTTATGCCCACCCCCACCCCCGTCGCTGCGGAGATTATCCTGCGTCACTCTGCATTTTTTTTTTAGAGCTGATCGGAGCTCTGCGCTTCACAGAGCCTGGCAAAGCTCCAGGGACAAAGAGCGAGAGAGAGGGAAAGAGGGAGAGAAAGAGAGAGAGAGAGAGAGAGAGAGAGAGGGAGCCTGTTCTGCCGCTCACACAGAGCCGGGATACCGCCTAAACGCCCCTGCGAGCAGACGCTCGGCAGCGGAGCGCGTACGCGCCCCGGGGGCTCCGTCACCGCGCAGCCACACGACACGAGTCTCCGTGCAACTTGTGAGGCTGTTGTACGGAAGCGCGAGCACGTGCGGCAACGCGCTCGCGGTCACGCACGCGGGGTGGGGGGCTGGGGGAGGGGGGGGGGCAATTACCGGCGCCGATGCGTGGGCCTGCCGGGTCACGGAAAGTTCAAGTCATTGTCGTCGGGAAACGTGTGGGGGTAGGGGGCACGGGGGGGCACCGTGCTCACCCACCAGCCCCCCTCCCCCCTCTCTTCCCCAAACTGACGCACGCCACCGAAACACCGAGGTTCCGCTCAGCAACACCCGGTGGTTTTGTGTTTAATGGTGCGCGTCGGGGCTCCGCTCCAGCGGTCTGCTTTCTACACGCAGCCGCGGCCGCCCCCCCCCCCCCCCTCCCCGCCCCCCTTCCTTCCTCCCCCGCTGCCTGCCTGCCTGCCTGCCTGCCGCGGTGATGGATGGGCCGGCCGTCGGGGGTTGTTTGTTGCGCAAACTATTCTTAGGAGCGGGGCTGGGCGTCAACACACGCCATCTCCCTCGCACCCCCGCCTTCTCACTCCCCCATCCCGGTCCTTCCACTACAAGTGTGACACCGGAGCCCCCCCCCGCGCCCCTCCTTCTCGAGCCGCCCTCCGCTTGTCCCGTTGTGGCTCTGCGGGCTCCAGGCGGCCGAGCTGTTGCCGCCGTCTTTGCGAGCCTTCCAGATGGATTCTAATATTGTGCGCGGTGCCGTGCGGTAATTTGTCTTGGTCTGTTGTGGCAGGAAGGGTTGGAGCGGAGTCCACCGAGATATATTCCGGTCCAAGAGCAGCTATATGGGCTCGTCCGGCAGCAGCAGCAGCAGAGTGTGAAAACCTCTGGTTTTACCTGCGCTGTCACTGTCCGTCCAGACTCAAGTATCCCACAGTCTTGAACCATGCATTCTGTCCAACATGAAATTAAATTTAAAAAAAGATACTATATTCATTTGACAGTATTTCCTCAATTTTCCACGAGTCTTAATTATTAATGACCAGGTTTTTTCAGTCAGTAATGACTAGGTCTTTTCAGTTGTCTCTGCGTGTTCCCCATCGCTGCCTGGTTTAAAAAACACATTTTTATTCTTTGGCTTTTAACTTGGTGCAGGTTTTGGATTATATTCCAGTGTTTTTTATCGCCGCTGTATTGTTTTTCCAGCACTCAGATCAAGTGCTGCCGTTTTAAACGTGCTTTATAAATAAACGAGGCTTGATCTGATTAATGAACCATTTAAGCAAAGGAAAGAGCGGCTGGATGTGTGTGTAGAGCGTGACTGGCTGTGAGCAGGGTGTGCGGCAGGTCAGGGCCCGCAGGAGCGGAGTGTGACCCCCCCCCCCCTCCCCCCGGCCGTGTGTGTGTGTGTGTGTTCCCCTCCTGCTCCTGACCTTGAGGCGGCGTCTCATCCTTTCATCCCTGCGGGCCTTGTTATTAATGTGGCGGAGAGGACGCCGCCGTGGCTGCGCAAAGCTGCCGCTCATCAGCGCCGTGCGGGCGGCAACAGCAACAGGCCCGGTGTCCTGTCGCTGGAGCCTCCCAGCTGCGTGCTGTTCATGGAAAAACAGCCTGGATGTGTTTGTGCCAGAGCCTCCGCCGTCCTGGAGGGGAGGGGAGGGGGAGGGAGAGGGAGAGGGAGGGAGGGAGGGTGACGCTCAGGTTGAGCGGAAAGGGCCATAAAGGCGGCGCGTCACAGAACATCCGCGTTTGTATAAGAGGCTTATTTAGTCGTTGGCAATGCTCGATCTCATTTAGCGCAGACTGAGCGAGAGAGGGAGAGGGGGGTGGAGGGGAGGAGAGCGAGAGAGAGCGAGGGAGAGCGAGAGATGCATGTGTCGCTCCAGGAAATAGAGGAAACAGGAGTGATGTGATTTCTCAACGATGTCTGTAATTTGCAGACAGACGCACACGTGTCTCTGCGCACATTCGCAGCTGCACTGCACTTTTATACACACACACACACGCGCACGCACACACACAAACACGCGCGCGCACACACCCACACGCACACGCACATACGCACGCACCGTGACCGCTCCGCCGTTGCGGATGTTGTTGACGCAGGCCCGGCCTCGGGGAGCCGGCCCTGCGGGGGCTGCGGGGGGAGGGAGAGGGAGGGGAGGGAAGGGGAGAGGAGAGGAGGGGAGGGAGGGAGGAGGAGCCGTGCCGAGGGGCCCACAGCAGGCTGATTAATGGCCCCCGGGTCACGGCAATAAAAGTGGCGTGCCAGCGGCGCGGCGGCGAGGCGCAGAGGCGTTTCTGTGCGATGATGGAGGAGCCGAGCTGCTCTGCTGCTCTCAGCACTGCCGTGCACGTCCAGGCTCAGGCTGCGCTGTGACTGCTTAAAAGCGCTCTTCTCGTCTCTCTCTCTCTCTCTCTCTCTCTCTCTCTCTCTCTCTCTCTCTTGTGTGTGTGTGTTCCACCTAATTCCTGCTGTGGCCACCCTAACTACTGCCTCGCAGAAACGTCCGCCCTGACGAATCATCGCAGCTAATGTTGGAACTCTCCGAGCTCCTTTTTAAATCAACTCTGCCCAATGGGGGCTGTGATTTCACCTCGCCCAGTGTTGTTTGACTAGTCAGAGGGATTTGAGAGAAATGAGGAAAACGTTGCATAAGTATGAGATAGAAGTGATATTTTGATTTTGCCATTTATAGAAAGGCTATTTCCCTTCTCTCATCACCCATCCAGAAGTGTTCTTAAAAGTACATGTTTATCTTCATGACACTATGACATAAATATAAACCCCTGCTTCAGGGCTCATAGATTTGTAGATGCTGAGTGTCTTCTTGAACAGTACTTCAAGTTTATGTGATGATTTTATTCATTTGTTTTCAATTATTCAACAATCTAATATTGCACAAATATACAATACAAATACACCAGGGTCAGCTCTATGTACGTTTTGTATTTAATTCTGGAAAAGCTATCTCTTTGATTATTTTTATTGCAACACTGTTGTTTAAAAGGACAGATATAATGTCAAAGACCAGTTATCACATTTGTCACTTCCTAAAATGTCCCACAGATGAATTCTTGATGCCAATCATCTCACAGCTCCTTGATGTGAAATCATGGCTCCATTGTGTTGTGCGACTTTAGAGAAATTCCAATGTACAAAATGTTTTTGTGATTTTATATTTTGTTCACAAAGAATCAGAGAAACACATTTTAAATAACTGAGATCATGGAGGTGCATAATCTCAGTTATTTTAATCGTAATACCCATCCTCTGTTGCAGAAAGTGAACCAATTGTTTGTCGTTAATTTCTAGTCGTCTCTTCCCCTCTTTCACGCTATATTACAGCATGGGTTCGTAGGTGTGAGTGTTTGTTGATCTGTGGCTCTGTGTTGGCGGGCGGTAAATGGTCTCCCACCGAAGTGGTCTCTGATGTATAATCTTCCCTCGCTTCGCTGGCTGAGGCAGCCGAGAGAGCAGGTCAAAGAGGGCACAGAAAAACCAGTGTGTGAGGAACGTGACTGAATAGGCTCGGCCCCACAATGCTCGTCTAGCCCGCAGGGTGGGCAGGATGGGGGTCAGGCAGGGGAGGGGGTTGCTGAGGGGTGTTGACGGATGGGGAGGGAGGGGAGCCCACACAACGCTTTCATCTCCTGTGACTACTTTGGCTGCGTGTGTGTGTATGCATGTGCGGGAGTGTGTGTGTGTGTGTGCTAGCTGAGGAAAGCTGAGGACTACAGCATTGTCCGTCACTAATTAATGTATGGTGTTAACATTTGCAGTGCTGTTTTGGAAAAAAAATGTGTAAAAATTTGAATTTCAGTGTAGTTTCTCTTTGGAGTTTCAACTGACATTCTTTGCTTGTCCGTTTTTTGGCAGTGGGGTAACGACAAAACTGCGGTGTGTGTGTGTGTGTGTGTGTGTGTGTGTGGGCATGTGGCAGAGCCAAGGCACTGACTGCTAACTGTTTGCTCATCTCCACAGGGCAACATCTGTTCGTGATGTCGATGCTGAGACACAAACCAACCTGGAACTAAGACAAGGGAACCACATCACACAAAACATGGCAAGTCCCCATGCTCGTGCGCAGCACAGTTTACACTCATTTGTCTCTCATATGAGTCACAGTTATCTGGAAATTAACATTGGTCTGTTTCACTATGTGCACGCACGCAGGTCACCCGACTCTCAGAGAGCTCTTAGTGCTGTATTCAGCAGTCTTGTTTCTGTTTCAGTGACGTAGTCTCCACATTCTATCGAGCGCTCTGATTGCTGTGATAAAAGCCATATTGACCTCTTTCCTTTTTTTTGCTGCAGGTGGATGCACGGTTGACGCCACTGGCTGCAATGGGGCTGGACAGAAGCACTCTGGTGCACGACGGTCTGCGCCTCCATGGTGGGGTGGTATACCCAGGGATCAGAGCACTGCCGGCAGACAAGAGTCGAGAAGCACCTGGCCTCCCCATCACTTATAACAGGGAAGGTCTTCCAGAGCTCATCTACAAGCCAGATGGCTCTCTGGACAGTCGTAAGGCCACTAATGGATACCTGAGTCTCTACAAAGGCACCCCTCCAGGTCTCCATAAGCCCATGCTGGTTCCTGGAGCTGAAGGTTTAGGCTTGGAACGCAGAGTGGGAAGTGGTGAAAAAGCAGCTGAATTGGGCTTGGCAGGCGCCAGTGGCAGTTACCTCCGTCTGCCATGGCTCAGCCCCTACCCCGAAGCAAGCATGTATCCCTTTATGGACACGTCCAAGTATGCCGCACTAAACATGTACAAAGCCTCCTTGCTCAGCCAACCCAACCCCTATCTTCCCCACCACCTGCCCTACCCTACTCTCTGTGCAGCCCAGGGGGGCAATGTTAACCCTGCCGCAGCTGCCTCTGCTGCTGAGAGACTCTACTACATGCAGCCCTACCCTCCCTCTCCTATTTCCTCTCCCCTGGTAGCACCCCCCATGAGGATTCCTGCAGTCACAGTGGCCCCCACTACACTGGTACACTGCCAGGACAAGGGACTTGGTGTGGCAACTCCTTTTGCACAGCAGCTTCACCAACCTTCCCCACATCCTCAACACCATCAGGCTGCTATAGACAGGGACCGGTCCCCAAACAGGAGCAGCAGACCAAGCAGACCTCCCTCCAGGAAGGGCTCCAACACCAACAGTAACACCAGTAGCACTAGTACCAGTGGCACCAGTGGCGGGAGTAGTAACAGTCATCCTACTGATTCTTCTCCCCATGCCTCCTCTCGCCTCCCACAGCCTCCCCCTCCCACTGCTCTCATTGAGAATTCACTGGATTTACAAAGGCCAGTTGCTAGAATAGGACAACCACCAACCTCCTCCACGTCTTCAGTATCTGCCTCATCTTCATCCACACAGTCCATTCCTCATCCATTCTCTTTGACTAGCATGGCATCAGAGCAGCCCTCTCCCGCCCGACCCAGCCCCCCCAAACCAAGGACAAGAGATGGGGCCCCAGAGCACAGAGGAGGAGGGGCCGAGAGAAGACCCAGCAGGTCACCCTCCAAACCCAGTTTTGAGAGGCCAGCTCACCAACCCCAAACAACCAAAGAGTCAGCTGAGAAGCCCCTGGATTTGTCAGGAAGAATGCTGGAGTTTGTACTGCCTCCCAATGGATTCGTCAAGATGGACACCATGTCCTCCAATGCATGTTATGGACTCCCAACGAGCCGAGAGCTATTAAAGGAAAACATGTCCCTGTCTCCCTCCTCCCACCCCCACTCTGTGGTCAGCAGCACTTCCTCTAAGGTCCCAGAGAGGCCTGAGATGATCAGCACTTTACGCTCCTCCTGGGTCGTACCTAGCCCTCTCTCCCCCCCTTCCCACGCACAGCACACACCAGGTTTGCCACCCTCTCCAAGGCCTAATGCAGAACTGGGTCATTCACAAGCCAAAGGCTCCTCACCCTCTGTCATCAAACACAAGAGTCTGGAGCGAGTAGTTCCTCAGCAACGTAGTTCATCCTGTCCAAGGATAGGGGAGCCCAACCATAACGTGTCATCCACCCAGCACTCCTCATTGGTCAGCTCCAGGGCTCATTCTCCTAAACCGAATGGTGACTGGGTCAAACACAGCCCCAGTCAGTCAGACCACCCACCAACCGTAGACCACCAGAGAGAGAGAACAGAGAAGTCCTCCCAGAGCTCTAAGAGAAGTGACACTACCCCAGAGGTGTCGTCCTACAAGCGGCCTTGTTTAGAGAATGGTCACCCTGCTGGACCCATTTACCTCTCTCAGAGTGATGCTTACCTGAACCACAGTTTGGCCTACAGATACCTGCACTACCCTGTCCCTGATGGCATGGCACTACACTCCCTACCAATGGCAGGAAAAGGCCCAGTCTACCCTCACCCAGCATTGCTGGGCAGCAACAGCCTTTACCCATCCCACTTGGCCGCAAAACACCCTTTACCCTATCACAACCTCCCAGCTGGTCCAGGAGGTGAATATCTCACCTATAATTCACAGGAAATGGCCCACCCCCTGATGCAGACCCACTTGGACAACAAGCTGCAAGAGAGGGGAGAGGCAGCTTTGAAGCCTCGGGGTCAGGAGAAATCCCGGGGAGCTGTGGACGAAGTTGGGGGTCATAGAGACCACAACATGGGGAAAGAGATGAGCGAAGGAAGCCAAATGAAGCCAGACAGAGAAGCGGGAGCACATGGACAGGGTGGCAGCCAAAGCAAACCCCCCTCTTCCTCTGCAACATCCAGGGACAAGATAGTCTGCATTGACCTTGTACACTCAGACACAGACATTGAGTCTACCCCAATAGTCCAGAAACAGTCCTCTGTTGAGACTAGCACCAAGGTGAACCAAAATGAATATACCAACAGCAACCAAAATCCCTCAAAGACTGACTTGGAGACAAAACACCAACACCACCTTTCCAGTCAGTATCCAATCCACTCTGGCCAGAGTTCTTCCATGAAGCCTAATTACACTGATAGACAACCAGAAATTCATTTTGGGAAACACAAGACTGTTCAGGATATGGCCTGTCTTGGAGCGGCATCCAGCACACCCCCAAACTCCCCAGGGCACGCATCCCAAGGTGATGATAGCATGGATGATCGGAGCCCCAGCCCAGACCCTGGAGACCAAGACCAGAGCACCTTGCGCTGTGCCCGCACATCTGGAGAGCGTAGCTCTGGTAAGGACAAAGGAGACCGAATCAGCCGAGCTCTCCCTCACACCCAGCAGTGCAAAGACGCAGTGAAGGAGAAGATGGTGTGCGAGAGGAACACGGAAAAGGAGGACAGCGTCGTTGACCTCGGGGAGTCTCAAGGAGAAGGGGATGAGGAGGACGACGAGGGTTGCCAGACCTCATCTAAAAACTCTCGTAGATCCAGTTTGGCCAAGAGGATCGCTAACTCCTCAGGCTATGTTGGCGACCGCTTTAAATGTGTCACCACTGAGCTGTATGCTGACTCCAGCAAGCTGAGCCGTGAACAGAGAGCACTGCAGGTAAGACCATTAACACTTGTGAACGTGTGTGAATATATAAAGTGCAGGTTATATTTGGCTCAGGTTGGCGGTGGGCTGCGGAGAGGTCATTATGACTGATGTTTTCTATGTGCAGACATTTCAAACACCTTCAGTTCTAACAACCACGTGGAATAAACACCCAAAGAGCCACTGTCTCTACTCCCTTGCTGCCATATTCTGCCTGTAGATCAAACCCTGCATGTAGTTGGCATACCTCACATTTACAGCACATTAGACAGTATGATAAGTGCTGTCATGCAACTGTCCCGGCCACAGGCTTGACCCTCCCCAATAGTTTATCATTGTCACAGTGAGCTGGTGCAAGGCCAGTCGAGGCCCTCCATCAGGGAGGGCAGTTCAAAGGTTAACCAGAGCTGCCATCTCTGTATGTTGATTAGCGAGCAGCCATTGTAAAGGTTATTTCTGTGCGTGCGTGTTTGTGTGTCCGTACGTGCTTGTCCTTGTGTGACTGCCTTGGGGCTAAAAGCATGTGTTAGTGCTGACTGTGCTATAGAGCCGTACACTGTAGTTGCAGCGCATGACTGTGGTGGCCTCACAGTTCACACTGCCTTTGGCTACGCTTAACCTCAAGGTTAGGGGCAGCGGAGGGCTTTCAGCGGACTTGAAAAACCAGCGGCTGCTCTGTTTGGGGTTCCGTAGGCTTTGTGCATGCCCCCATCCACCAGTCGTTTTCCTCCCCTAACCATCCTATACCCCCGGTGGCCCGAGCCTGGCAACAATTAGGGCAACATTTTTGCCCTGTCATTCATACACACACACACACACGCTGAGATACTAATTTCTAGGCCGTTATCTCTGGCTCTGTGTGCTGAGCGTAGAAAGGCAAACAAATCCTATGCTAAATTATACAATGGCTCAGAGGCAGATATGTTAACGGGTTGCACATGTCTGTATATGTTGTGAACACACCCCAGAAAACTGTGGTTTTGTCTGTGTCACGCTTGTCAATGCACAGCTGCAACACAAAGCTATCAAACACCCCATTTCTGGACATTTAAAACTTGAACGTGGAAGTCTGTTTGGGGACAAAAAAAAAAACTGCACAAGGCAACTAAAACCGAATTAGTGTTATCAGTCATGCTCGGAATGAACACACTGTTTGGATTATCTGTTTTTTTTTTTTCAAAATTGTTATTCACGCAGTTCAGAAATCATTTGATAGTTTTGATGCAGTGTTAATTGACCTGTTGAGTCACTTTAATTTGATTGTGTTATTTTGTGGGATTGTGGCTGCCTGTTGTGTATAAAGAAACATGTGGAGACGCATAAATTCATTCAAACAAGATGAAATGATGGACAGATATATTGAGCCCCCCCATTCTAATTGCTTAGATGGAAGTCATATCACGAGAGGGGAGTAATATAAGTCAACCTGCAGCTAACTGGGAGGTCAGTTCTTTACATTTCTTATCACATCTGCCTCTGATGGGCTCTGTCTCCTTTGTACTCTGTATCGCTGCACACTCCTTTCCCCGCTCCCTTCTTTCCTCTTTTTCATCTCCTCTCTCTGCCTCAGGGCTTAGATGTCCAGTATATGTTTCCTAGCCATGTTTATGTTTCAGGAAGGGAGATGCCAGGACTTTAAGCCCCAGAGCGCATGGACTCACAGTGGCTGCAGTAGTCTGATCTGTGTCTTGATGCCATGCTTGTGATTTATCTGTCAACCTTTTTGTCCTGTGTGTGTGCGTGCGTGTGTTTGTGTGCGCGTGGGTTTAATTTCTTTGCCATTTTCTTTGATTTTTATTTTTTCTCTCGAGACAATGTGATTTCTGACGCAATATTTGCTTCTGTAGCAGTTGAGGCCAGATTGAGGCTTAGAGAGGTGTGTGTGCGGCGTGGGCAGACGATGAGTGGTTTTCATGGGTTTTCTCCGCATTTGTGTGTGTGTGTGTCTCTCTCTCTGTGCGCGCGTGCGTGTGCGTATGTGTGTGTGCGCACAGCGGGCCATGATGCGGTTCTCGGAGCTGGAGCTGAAGGAGAAGGAGGGCGGCGGTGTGTGTGTGTCTGCCTCGGCAGCGGCAGCGGGACGGGAGTTGGCAGACGGCCAGCACAGAGAGCGAGCACTGGAGCACTGCCAAGCCACCACCAGGCAGGGGGAGAGGGAGGGTGAGTAACCCGGCACCACACGCACACACGCACATACACACACGCGCGCGCACACACACAGACAATAGGTGCGTGTGCGCACTCACATGCACTTGCAGCAAATGCTGAGGCAAGACCGGGTCACTCTAAAAAAAGACAGCCTTCCATACAGACTCTACACACGCGCACGCACGCACACACACACACACACACACACACACACACACACACACACACACACACACAGGCACACACAAACTCTTACACAAGCTCGGCAGCGCAAGCGAGCGAGCCAGCGAGAGAGACGGAGAGGGGGAGTTTTATTTTCAAGAAGTCTTTTGTGCTTATCTGCGCGGAGAGAGACGATCGAGGAGGGAGGAGGGCAGGAGGAGAGGGAGGGGCTGAGACTGCGTGAGGGAGAGAGTGAAAGCGGGGGAGTGGGGGGGGGGGGTGAGTTAGTGGGTGAAAGCGGATGGGAGAGCGCAACGGAAAGAGAGAGAGAGAGAGCGGGAGAGAAGGGGAAGGAGGAGGGAGGGGGGGTTAGTTACATTGGCTGGGAGCCCAGCTGTGTGTTGGAGCGAGGCCGCGGCTGACGTGTGAGCCTAATTATGGCACGGAGAGAGACGGAGAGGGGGAGGAGGGGGGCGGGGGTGGGGTGAGGAAGCGAGGGGGGAGGAGAGGGTAGAGTCACGCTCAGTGTGAGAAGGGCGTGGTGCGGTCATGCCGTGGGGGAGGACAGAGAGGGAGAGGGAGGAGGGAGGGGGAGCAGCAGGATGTTTTCCTGCCGCTCCGCGCTGGAAGTGCGAGCGGCTGCAGTGGAGCCGTCAGCCCGCTGGCTCGGCTCGCATCAGATTAAAAAGTCTTTACCCCATCAAAGTTTTACTGCCTGTCTTTAAAGCAGAATAAAAGCTGGCTGGTGTTTAACTGGCATTCTCCCTCTGCCCCCCCCCCCTCCGCTCCGTCTCCCGCTCCCTTGTTTCCCTGCTCGCTCTCTCTCTCTCTGTCTGTCTGTCTGGCTGTCTGTCTCTCTCTCCTTTCATCTCCCCTCTCCGTGTCTGGCCGGGCTCAGGTGTGAGGCCGATCTACACCAACAGAGTTCCAGTCCTCCAGCGCTGCGGCGGACACAAGGACTCCCTCTCCCCGGGCCAGGCGCTCAGAGGTGGGAGCCAAGCGGTCCTGAAGGACGGGAGCAGGAAGGCCATCAGAGAGTGTGAAGGAAGTCATTGTGTGCCCCCCATTCTGACTCCGGCCAAAGGCTACCCAGAAGAGAAGGTGGGCTTCGGCCCGTCCAGGAAGCGCCCGCTCGGCCTCAAGGAGGAAGACGTGGAGAGAGAGGAAGGAGACAGGCTGTCCCACCCGGACAAGAGAGCCAGGATTTCCACAGGTGAGTCCCTCCGACGTGCCTCCTGGCACCACCCCCACCCCCTCCTCTGTCTGCCCCCCCCCCCCCCCCCCATCTAATTCTGCCCATTCCTCTCCCTCATCCTGTGTTCCACTGAGCCTGTCTCGTCCCTTGTTCTTTTTTTTAAAAATCGTTCAGTTCCTTTTGTCGCTTCCGCCTTCCCAATCAATTCTACCTTAAACCCGCTCCATCACCCCCCCCTTCCCCCCACCGCCACCACACCCCCCACCACCACGACTCCGTGTCCCATCTTCCGCTCTGTGTGGCAGCCAGCTCAGAGGAGTGTTTAATCCTGCCTTTGAGCGGAGCGAGGAAGAGGGACAGCCATTCTCTCTCTCTTCTCGCAGCTCTGCAGTTCCTCCGCCGCGCTTACCCACCCTCTTCAAAGCTGCTCTTTTCTCCTCTTTTCATCTCCTTTCTTTTTTTCCCTCATCTGTTTGGGTTCCCTTTTTTTTTTTTTAAATATATTTCTGGCACGCCGTATCGCGCTCGCTCTCCCCGGCACTGGCAGACGAGTCAAACACCCGTCCCTGGTGAATTTCAGAGGGGGGAGAAGTCTCCTTCTGCTTCTCCGCTCTTTATTTCCTCATGTCTCTGCCCGGTCCTTGACTTCTCTTCCCCTTTCGCTCCTCAATCTGTCTGTCTCACATCCCGCTCCCTGCCTCTCTAGTCTGTGTGCGTGCGTGCGTCCGTGCGTGCGTGCGTGCGTGTGTGTGTTGAGCCATAGGAAAGCAGTGATTAATAGCCGTCTTTCCTGCTCAGGTGTTTGCATGTCGGGTTTCACTGTAGATAGTTCTGCGTGAGGCAGAAGAAAGGGTTCGGATCTTAGTGACATCCATCCATTGTGTGACCCGCTTGGTACCCACTCTCCAGCTTGCACCGGGTCAACTATCTGGACGGGTGACACTTGGCGAAACTCTGTTGTTGCGCACAACCTTTTCGCGAGTTTATCAGTTTTTAATCACCCCTGCGAGTGAGGGACTGAAATGTTCTGTTCTGGTCTTTTTCGCTGCGGTTTAAAAATTCATTTCAGCGTTCCCGCAGCCACTCCAGGCAGTTTAACTAGCACGTGAGAGACGATAAATGGTGTTCTGTTTGTGCCGTGCGCAGATGAGCGAGAGCAGGCCGGTCTCGACGCCGAAGACGAGGACGAGGACGACGACGAGGTGCGCAAGCTCAAGGTGTGCATCGAGCTCAAGGGCCTGCGGCTCAGCAAGCCTGCAGCAGGCGCGGCCTCGCCCGACAGCCCCCACATCAAACAGGAGAGGCCGTGGCAGCAGCCTCGCCTGGTCGCCCCGGCCCAGAGCATCCGGGAGCGCAAGCTGCGGCCCGGGGAGCCGGAGGAGCGCGGCGCGGCGCAGAGAGCCGACATCAACAGGAAATGGGGCTGCGAGAAGCTCCTCAATGGTAAGAATGAAGTGGCAGCCGCGCAAACCGCCGCTCCTCTATCTCCGAGTTCAGCTAGGGTAACGGAAATCTATCTTTGGCTCGTGTTTCACTTTCTTGTTGAGCTGTCTGTCTTTTGGGGGATTTCCCCTGGGCCTTCGGGGAGGGTGCCCCCCCCCCCCCTGCCCATACTCGCACCATCCCTCCTGTGGTTTTGGCCTTTGCGCTCAGCTGGTCGACAGCGGGCTCAGAGAGAGCGATGAAAGTGCGAATGAGGGAAGTGGCTGGTGGAGATAGGCGTGGGCAGGTGTAGTCCGAGTAATGTGTGATCAGTGATTTTTCTTTTTTTTTTTTCCCCTCAAGACCAGTCACAGCGTAAGGGAGGGAGTACGTGTGTGAGACAGAGAGAGAGAGCGAGAGAATGAATGTGTGCATTGGTCGGGTGGGGAACTTATTAAAACCAGGGCTTTTCCCTTATTCATGTGCCCAAACGGAGGCAGAGGGAGGCTCAGAGAAGAGAGAATGAAAGGCAGGAGAGAGATTAAAGGAAGTGAAGAAAGCAGGGGAGATTTTTCTGTTATGTTTCCTGCAGAAACCATAGGCCTTGATTGGCCACTGAATTATTATTTTTTTGTGCTTTCACCTTTTGAGATAACATCACCGTGGCAACAGCGATGTTTTTTTTTTTTATGATGGAAGTGGTTATTCTGCTGGCTGTCTTCCCCCCCCTCTTTCCGTTCTTCCGACTCCACTAATCAGATAAAGCACGTTCATGACTGTACAGAATCTCATTCTGAAAGGGGCTTTTTTTCTGCTCAGGCTGCACCGAAAGTACATATATGTATAACCGCCAGCAAGATGGATGTTTTCACTTTCTTCCCCTTTATTCTAAAAAGTTACGCTGTGACTCAGATCGTGCCCTAACCTCACAGCTTAGCAGTTCCGAGGAAAAGAGGCATCTCCATTAAGCTATTAAACAGCGTCGTGGTCTGAAGGGCAGGTTTTTATTTTTCGTGTAAATATGTACTATAAGAAGCCGAAACCAGACAGAGCCACATTTGTTTAAGGAGATTACTCATAGCGGTGTCCTTGCTGCAGTGAACGAGTGCGCACAAGTCACTACGGGGGTGTTTATGTGAGCCTGCAAGTCGGTCTGTGTGTGTGTGCGCGCGTGTGTGTTTAATTTTTTTTATTTTCCTGAGCGAGCAGGCATGCTGCGCTCCCAGACAGCTCTGTGCGCTCATTAATAAACCAACAGAGGGTGAGAGATGGCCTTGCAATACCTTCCCATCCTCCCCTTCCAGCGAGCCTCACACTCTCAGCTTCTCACTCTCCCTCTCTCTCTCCCACCCTCTCTCTCTCTCTCCCTCCCTCCCTCCCTCCCTCCCTCCCTCCCTCCCTCTCCCTCTCCCTCTCTCTCTCTCCCTCCCTCCCTCTCTCTCTCTCTCTCTCCACTCTAGGAGTGGCTGCAGCACCCCTTCCCCCTGGCCAATTGAAGGACAGGGCCCAAGCACTGGGCCCCTTCTCAGGTGACCGTGGCCTCAAGGAGCCCAGGCGGGGCCCCCCCTCCCCGGGCCCGCAGCAGCCTGCAGGAGGGCTCCCCCCTCCCCTCAAGCCCCGTCGCCATAGTGACACGGACAAACCCAAGGGCAAGCGGCCGTGCAAGACCAAGCACACGAGTCAGAGGGAGCGGGAGAGGAGGAAAGAGGCCACTCCTCACAGCCCGGGCCTGCGCTGCGCCGCTGATCTGGGAGCAGCCGAGGATGACAAGGTGAGCCGGCCCGCCGGCGACACAGGCGCCTTGTGCATGTTCGCGGCGGCGGAGTGTGTTTCAGTATGCCTGTCGGCGCCTCTGATTATGCAGCTGGGAGAGAGAGACCGAGAGAGAGAGAGAGAGGGAGGGAGAGGAAGGAAGTATGTTTACAATGTTTAGAGGGCTGCTGGAGCTTTGACCTCCCCATGCCCTTAGCGACTCCCTGCGGAGCGCCTGCATGCATGTGTGTTCGTCTGCGGCCTTAATTGTCGAGCGTGTGTCATTGTGTGTGTGTGTGTGTGTGTGTGTGTGTGTGTGTGTGTGTGTGCGTGCGTGTGTGTGTGTGCGTGCCAGCCAAGCTTACAAGTGTGTGTGTGCGTGTGTGTGTTTGTGAGCATTCCTGACATAACAACAAAACCCCGGAGCAATTATACATCGGCACACACACACACACACACACACACACACACACACACACACACACACACTAGGCTGCGCACACTCCCTCCCTGGCTCCCTCGCACAGTGAGGAATGTGGCAGCCACGGTCGAGCGTATGAAGCGCCGGAGTTCAAAAGAGGGGGGAAAAAAATGAGCATGGGGAAAAATTGAGGGAAGAAAAAAAAACCCGAAGCAGGCGAGTTGTTTTCCGCTCCTCTCCTCCCCTGCTCCTCCTCAGCCTGACAGCTGCTTCGACATGGAATTCCACTGAGAGGGCGCACACACAGACACACGCACACACAGACACGCACACTCTCCCTCCCTCTCTCTCTCTCTCTCTCTCTCTCTCACACACACACACACACACACACACACACACACACACACACACACACAGAGAGAGAGCGAGAGCAGAGGCAGGCAACTCCCTTTCTCGTCTGTTGCTCCGAAGGCTGTGTTGGTTTAAAGACAAGTGGCGTGCCAACCTGCCGCGTTTGGGGCGTGAACGCGTGGTGTGAAATCTGTGCGCACACTCACACACACACGCACGCACACGTTTTTCAATGACACGCGGGGCTTCTCCCATCCTCAATAACCGCACATAAACACAGATGTTGCATATGATAAGTGTGTGGATTAATATGCTATAGCTGTGGCGGGAGGTAGCAAACAAGTGAGCGGAGGAGAAGAGCCGACGTGTGTCTGGAGTCACCCCTGACAGCACGTCATCTACCTGTTTAGATGGATCTCTCCGGAAACAATACGGGACTGTGTGTCGTCTGCATGTGCCCTTGAGCGTCCGTATATGTGTGTAGAGCGCGTGTGTCTCCTGTCTGCTGCGTGGCAGCGGCTCTGACACTCTCTCTCTCTCTCTCTGCCTCTCTCCCTCTCTCTCCTCAGCTGAGTGAGCAGCGCGGCGCTCCGAGGAAGGGAGCCGCCTCTCCTAATCATTATCCCTGCTCTCCAGTCAAGCCCTGCTCCCCCCGCCGCCCTCTGTCCGCCCTGCCTGCAGCCGCAGCCCGCCGCCAGGCCCGGGGCCGTCCCCCCGGAGGCGGCCGGCGTGCACCGGACCCCCCTGGCCGAGCCCCCCGCCGTGCGGCCCATCCCGCCGGAGGCTCGGCGGCTCATCGTCAACAAGAACGCCGGGGAGACGCTGCTGCAGAGAGCAGCCCGCCTGGGCTACGAGGTAATGGGCTGCTGCCCCCTCCTCCTCCTCCTCCCCCTCGTCTCCTCCAAAATGTGCGCTCCCTCTCTTCTTAAATTGGGCTCATTTTCCACTCCCACTTTGTTCCTTGTCTGCGACTCTGGCAGACACAGCTCCCCCAAAATTGTCTTTCTCTATCTGATTCCTCTCTCGCATCTGTCATCTTTTTCCAGCTCCCTCTCTTTTTTGCGCTGTTTTGTACCATTTCCTTCTCTTTCACCCTTGCTCAGGCTTTGTTCTTGCCGTGCTCCATCTTTTTCTCGGCTCCTCTTGCCCGATACTCTCGTTCTCTCTCAGGTTTCCGCTCTCCCTCCCCCCCTTTCCTCCCAGCACTCTTTCTCTTCCTCTCTTTGTGACTCAGATTGTCGTTGGCACCCCTCCTCCTCCCCCTCCTCCTCCTCCTCCCGGCGAGCGCACACACACACACACACACACACACACACCCTCCCCTTGCCTCGCTCCGCACTCACATCTCATTAATTTTCCGTGAGGCGAAGTGTGACACACACAGACGCAGGCGGCGCACACACACACTCTCGCACGCCCGTCCGTGCGCAGACAGCATGAGGGATCGGTGGGATCATTATACAGAGACTGATGCTCGCTGCCTCTCCAGCATCGGAAGTTTTTTTCTCCTCCTCCTCCTTCTCTCTTTCTTTCTTTCTCTCTCTCTCTCCTGCTTTGTGTGTCGCTGCCGATCGTTCGCTCCCAAACCAGATCCGCTCGTTCTGCGCGCATACGACAGCGAGTGTGGGGGAGAACGAGGCTGGTGTATATTCTACCCAATCTCTCAACTCCCATCGCAATGAAAGCTTTTAATTAAAGTTGGATGGCCTGCTGTCTCTCCCCTCTCCCACCTCCCCCGTGTTTCTGTTCTGTTCGGGAGCCTAAACGTTTCTCCCCCCTCCTCGTAGACAGATTTTACAAATTGATTTATTGATCCAAGTGGTTTTAATGCCACTTGAGCTGCGCACCGTGCCACCCGCGTGTTTGTGTGTGAGTGTGTGTGTGTCCACCACTCCGCCTTTGACACCATCTTCGTGCGTGCGTGATAATTTTTATCACCGGCAGAGGTATCTTCACACAACTGTAAGTAGGTGCGGGCATCTTTTGTTGCTCATTAACCGGTTGTTTTATGGTTGTACGTGTTTGTTGTACACATTTATGATGATGTGGGGTGTGTGTGCGTGTGTGTGTGTGCGTACGCGCGCGCGCGTGTCTGTGTGTCTGCGTGCGTGCGAGCCGGAGTGAGAGAGAGCAAAAGTGTGAATGAGAGGTAAGCACTGGGAGTATAATCGCGTTCTAATGGCCCTCTAATGTGCCGTGGTGACTGTGGTTAGCAGTGGCGGCGGCTGTTTTTCTCCCTCGCTTGTGCGCGCGCGCGCGCACACACACACACGCACACACATTCACACGCGCGCGCACGCACGGCCTCGCACAGACACGCACACACAGGGCGCAGCGCAGCAGCAGCAGGGTTCAGTCAGCCGTGCTGGAGAGAAGCTGGCTCGTCTCTCTGATTTATGCGTCTCTCTCCCTCGAACGTTTTTTTTTCCCTCCCTCTCCCTTTTTTCACCCCCACCCCCCACCCCCCTTCGCATTTTTCCCTTCCTGCGCTCCGCGTGTGGAGAGGGAAAGAGGGAGGAGGGAGAAAACCTGAGACTACACAAACAAGGCGCTGACCGCTGCGCAAACAACACCCCCGCCTTCCCCTTCCCTCCACCTCCCTCCCTCCCTTTCTTTCCCTCTCTCCCTCTCTCTCTCTCCCTCTCTCTCTCTCTCTCTCTCCCTCTCTCTCTCTCTCTCTCTCCTCTCCCCCTCTTTAACTCCCTCTCTCTCTCCCTCTCTTTAACTCCCTCTCTCTCTCCCTCTCTTTAACTCTCTCTCTCTCTCTCTCTCTCTCTCTCTCTCTCTCTCTCTCTCTCTCTCTCTCTCTCTCTCTCTCTCTCTCTCTCTCTCTCTCTCAGGAAGCTTGTCTCTCACTGCCTGTGTGTGATAAGCCTGGGGCAGACCCCTGGGGCTCACACACACACACACACTCACACACACACATACACACACAAGGACGTGTGCAGGGAGACACACCAATTTATGCATACCACATACACAAACACACACACACCGTCCGACACACACACTTGCATACAAGCCTGCAGACGCACAGAGCGCTTGTCTCACGCTGGTGTTTTAGCGCCGCAAGCTCTGGGCTTATCACACACAGGCAGAGAGATATGAGGGCCTGCGAGACAGAGGCACACACACACACACTCTCAGACACACACACACACACACGGAGCTCACATGCTGATTACGAGCGCACACGCAGAGGCACACACAGAAATATGCACAGCGAACACCCGTTATGACCCAATAAGCACATGCACACGCATCCTGACGTGTTCTCCTCCATATGCTGCGCAGAGCGACGGCTCTCCACACTCTGCTGTCGCACACCCACACAGACCTGCACATGCAAATTGAGAAACACCTCGTGTGCACGTAGACACACACACACACACACACACACACACACACACACACACACACACACACACACACACACTTAGACACTTTCTACAAGCACACACACGCACATGAAACACAGTTTGTTACGCACAGACATCCTTTCATGTATAGACCTGCACATACAGGATGCAGGAGCACGTCTCACACGCACACGCGTGCGCACACACACACACACACACTCTCACGCATGTTATTCAGCGCACGCACAAGCTTTCTGTGCCGTTCCCGATGCCGAGCCGACACCGTGCATATTTCATGTTCGTTTAGTTTCGCGATCCGTGCCTCTGCACACGAGAGCCCACTCTCTCTTTCTTCCTCCCTCCCTCGCTCCCCTTTTATTCTCTCGCCCTCCCTCGTCTGCCTCGCTCTCTGAGCATTTGAAATGGTAATGAGGAGAGATTCTGCGGATGTCTTCATCCCTCTCCCCCTCGTGCCGGGGCTCTGAGCCCCCCTCAGCTCTGCCCATTGAAAGCACAGATAAAGGTGCAATCTGTCATTTATTCTCCCCACACGTATCACCATCCGATTTCCCCTCTCGAAACCAGGTGCGATCCAGGAAACCCGAAAGAAACCAGTTTTTGTATTTAATTGACCAGTCCGACTAATATCTATGATGGATCCGGTTTTGGACAGAAATGGCAGGGATTTAACACATGGGGGAAAATGTAAATCCACATTGTTTTTTCAAGTTCAACTGAATTGAACTTTGACCCTAAAATCTTTAACTTTGACCAAACTCACATGAAGCTGGAAATGGTGATACGAAAAGTGACCGCTATCTCAGGTTGTAAATAAACTGAGTGGATGATAAAATATGTTCTGCTGATGTGACTATTTTAATCTACTAGTGTTAACCACAGGTTTGGCTTGCTTTCTGTCTTTGTTACCAGGGCAAGGAAATTAAAAGTACAAACATGTACATGTCTTCTGTACGGAGAACACAAGGATTGTGATATTCTACTAGCCATATAAAAGCTGTGAACATATCCTAGGTCTGAGATTTAACTGAATCAACAGACTTAATCGTCTGTAAGGAGCTGTTTGGTGACTGATATCCGTATGGTCAGCAAAAGGTAGGATGTGCCTGTTCCCATGCTGCCGTGGTGTAAAAACTACACAACAGTGGGACCAGGACACAGCCCTGAGGAACCCCAGGATGCAAAATGGACAGTAGAATTAGTAAAACATAAACTGATTTTCCTTAAATGCAAGGGTTGGCTGTGTTAAACGAAGAATAAGAAGCCAAAATGTAAGCCCAGGGTGTGCCAGGACCTTCTTCAGGTGGTCGCAGGAGCACGAAAGGCTCAGCTCACCAAACCACAGCAGCAATTGGCCACCAAAGCTCTCAGCTGCTCCTATTTGCATGGACATTTGAATCTCCATTCGTCCTCTGTTTGAAACTAATGATGCATTTATTGCGAATAGGGAGCGGATCATTATTCCGTTTCTCGCCTATATCTGTCAGTTAACGAGCAGCACGTGGGAGAGCTGGTGTGAGGCTAATAAACACAATCTGAGATCGTCTGCGGCAAATATCCACGCCGTACACCCGAGAACGCACGCAGCAACTTTACTGCCTCGGCTGCCGCCTGTACATTGCAGAGAGAAGGCCGCTCATATGTCATCTGCTCCACATAACACACGTCTGTGTAGAGCCACAACCCAGACACGCACACACACACACACACACACACACACACACTCACACACACGCACAAATCTGTTGTATGTGAGGCGCATGCAAGCCAGCTCTGCAAGGGGTTAAATGTCTGAGTGATGCATTGATTGCAGGCGAGCGCAGGGAAGCATTCTAGAGAGGGAGATTAGAGGGGGGAGAGAGGGAGGGGGGCTGTCTCATTTTACTGCGGAGGAGTGTGTGTGTGTATGTGTGTGTGTGTGTGGCGGGAAGCCGGGGCTCTCGTGCTAAGCTCCTCGCTCTCTCCCAGCGATATTAAACACGGCTTCGGAGGTTTAGCGCTACGCCGCCTCCACAGCCACACACACATAGTCAGACACACACACACACACACACACACACACACACACACACACACACACACACAGACGTACACACACGCAGACACTAAGGCAAGCTGCATATCAACGCTCTCTACCCGTCAGTCTCTCTCACACTTGCTCTCATTCACTCACACGCACACACACACATGCACACACACACGCACGCACGCACGCACGCACGCACGCACGCACGCACGCACGCAGGCACGCACACGCACACAGACAGTGAGTGGAATCCCCCAGAGGGGAGCTTCGGCGCAGCGCTCCTGAATCTCTCTCCAGCAGGCAAACAGAGTGTTGGCAGCAAGTGAAAACCAGTTGGAGCGATGTCCCACTCCTCCCTCGGTTCTCTCTTCCTCTCGCACTTTTTCCTTGCTCACACTTGCTCACTTCTTTTCTCTCGATCCCGCTCTCCGCGTCTCTCCCGTTTCTTCACCACCCACCCCGCTCCCACCGCCACCACCACCACCACGATCGTCGTCGTCCTCTGTTTGCTCCTATCACTACCTCCCCTCCCCCCACCCCCTTCCCTCCTTCCCCTAACTTCGCACTACCACCACTCATCTCTTGTTATTATCAGCTGCAGCCCAGAGGACAGCCGCGGCAGATTTCATCCTCAGATTCATTAATCTGTCATCTGTTGGGGTGTTGCCTCCCGCTTCTCCCGCTCTTCCGCTCTCGCCGGCCCTTTTCTAGAGCCTCCGCTGGTCTGTTTTCTCTCTGTCGCCTGCCTTCTCTTCCCTCGTTCTCCCTCCATCCGCCCCACGCTGAAAGAGAGAGAGAGAGAGAGAGAGTGGGAGAGAGAGATAAACACTTGGACTAGACGGCGGCCTAGAATTAGCATAGAAATGGAAGTTTGGAGTCATTCCCCAGGTTCAGATGAGCAGCTTCCCTCCCCTCGGCACAGGACTGTTAGCAGGACAGACGAGATGTATGAGGCTAAGATTCACACGCACGCTCGCATGCGCGCACACACACACACACACACACACACACACACACACACACACACACACGCACGCACGCCACTAAAACTAATGAAAGAAAACCAGGCGTGGTTGTTACACAGTCATTCAGGTACAAGGCATACCCGCAGTGCTGAAACACACACACACTTGTCTGCCTAGGACAGACCTCATATCGTCACACAGTGCCAGGCTGCTCCCTATCTCCGCGTCCCCTCTCTGTTATGTGGCAGCAGACTCTGCTCCAGTCCAATAAAAACCAGTCTGATTACTTAGCGCTGGATGCCCAACTGTCACAGCCCGAGACCAGAGGAAACGCTTCCAGCTCTTGAGCGCCTCTATCAAATCTCTTTGTTCCGCTTCCATTGTGCTGTGTTCAGAGCCCAGCCATCGTAACTGGCTGCCACTGTGGCGTCCAGGCCCCAACCGTGGCACACACGCACGTTGACACACACACACACACACACACACACACACACACACACACACACACACACACACACACACTCACACTCACACACGCTCGCACATACGAGCTGGATCTGGCAGGCTAAATACAGTTGAGTCACACTCAGTCTCCTCGATGTGTTTTGGCGCCAGTTCTGGTATTATGGAACGTGTGTGTGCGCGTGTGTGCGTGTTTTGTCAGAGACAGGAACACACTCAGTTCCTCCTTTCCTTAAATTCTCTCCCACAGGAACTTTAAGGGGAAAGAGTGTTTGCGTATCCGTCTCCCCCGTCTGAGTCGTGCCTGGGTCCTCGCTACACACACACACACACACACACAGTGTGACACTCTAAATCCCTCTCACCCTCTGGTGTTGGCTCTCTTTTAGGAGGTGGTGCTGTACTGTCTGGAGAACCGAGTGTGTGAGGTGAATCACCGCGACTACGCCGGTTACTGTGCTCTCCACGAGGCATGTGCCCGAGGCTGGCTCAACATAGTCCAGCACCTGCTGGATTACGGGGCCGACATCAACTGCAGCGCTCAGGACGGCACCAGGTAAACAAACGCGCTCATTCATATGCACGCGCCGTCTCGGAGGTTTCCGCTCGCATGGGCACATCTCCTGCGCCCGGCACAGACACAATCACGGCTTTTTTCCACAAGCCCTAAAAGGTTGAGCCTGGGCCCGGTGATCAGTGCAATCAGCTGAGCTTTGCTTCCACGCTCTGCCTGCACTTTACATATCTCAGTTTATGCACACCCACACGCACAAATATATAATGATTTGCCAAAATAGCTGCAGATTTGAAGAAGGGCTGTGCTTTCGCTGCTGTGCTATTAAAATGAACATTGGGGGGTCTCTTTGTGGAAACTGTGCACAGGTCTTAAAGGTGCATTGAGTAGCGGTTTTATTTTTATTAAACCGTAAGCGGCTTTGCAGCATTTATAATATTACAGTACACATGTGAGCCTTTTTAAGAAGGCTCGCAGTCTTATGAATCTATACAGTGCATTTTTGCTTTATATCCCACAAGGTCAGAGTGAAGGGGAATGCCAAATGGGTAAAAATATTTTATGGCACCGGAGCGTCTCCTCAGTCCACTGAAGCTATGCTCTCATCAGCGCAGCGCCGGGGTGATATTAGAGAGGCGCAGGAATAGTAACATCAGACTCCCTGCTGGAGACGACGTGGGAAACTTTTTATTTTCAGAAGCGCTTTCTCGCTCTAACGGCCGTACATTTGTGTGCGTCCAGGCCGATTCATGACGCCGTGGAGAATGACCACCTGGACGTGGTGCGAATCCTGCTGTCTTATGGCGCCGACCCCACCCTGGCCACCTACTCTGGCCGTGGCCTGCTGAAGATGACCCACAGTGACAGCATGGAGCGCTTCCTCACCGGTAAGATCCCCAGCTGGCTTTTCAATCTCACTCTGGTGCCAGGTCACAGGTTGCAGTCTGCATCCTCATCCTGCCCCCCACCCCCTCCCACCCCCCACCGGGTAAATCACAGCAGACACTTTCTTTTCTTTTTTTTTTTTTCAATTTTTCCCCTCCAATCCTCAGTCATTGGGCTCACCCAGGGTCTGAAACTGGATTAGGTTGTGTTGATCAATTGAATCACGTCTTATCTTGGCAAAAAGTGAAGTGCTTAGAGGATTTCTATTTAAGTTCCCCTGTAAGTGAAGTCAATCAGAAATAATGGTATTTTGAATTAGTTGTGAATTAGGACAATACACATCAGATTGCACAAAGGCAGTATGTGCACAGCATGTCCATGTATCATGTGTGGAAAAAACAGGATAAATCTGGTGTGTCGGGCAAAAGGCAAACAGAAAGCAGGCCTGATCACTTTGAAAAGACATTGTGTAAAGTCCGCAACCACAGGCCAATGAACGCCAAATCCTTTGACAACAGAGCACAAAGAACACGACCTTCGGTTTTACCTCGCCGTAAATTTGCAATACAGTGAAGTTATACGTTGAACCTGAAGAGTGCAGTTGTACAATAGAACACAAAACCTTGGAAAGCTGAGTATTAATTTGCACTTTGACCGCCAATCATAAAATCACAAGCGCCATAAAAGGCATGAACTGAAAGCGGTGGAGATAAAGGGGGCTCCCGGGCAGCGGGCAGATCAGAAACTGGATATCGTGGCGGGGCAAGGGTAAATAGTTGTAAGGATTGGGCAGTGACCCAGTTCCCAAATGTCCCGATCTTGGCTCGGCGGCTGTTTGCTGTTCTTTCAACCCCCTGACCTCTGCGCAACCTGTTGCTGCGAGTCCGTCTGCCTGCAAATCCCGGCCCTCAAGACGCGTCTGTCTCTGACATCCCGCTTCCCCTCCGGGCTCAAATCCCCCATCCATCCCCCTCTCCTCCCCTCCCCTCCCCTCCCCTCCCCTCTCCACTCCTCTCCCCCGTGCCTCGACCACCTGTTAGACAGGGAGTCTCAGGCCGCCGGGCTGCGTGCTGCTGCCGCCGCCGCCGCCGTCTCGGAGCTCCTCTATCTGGTTACTTAGCAACGCCGACTGTGTTTGCTCAGTGTACGTGCGGAAATGGGCTCAGCTCTGGCTGGAGACTCTGCTTTTGTGTGTGCGTATGTGTGTGTGTGTGTGTGTGTGTGTGTGTGTCTTTTCACCGGAGCTGCGCGCGTGTGTGTGTTGACGGGGCTCGTCTGAGTGTTTAGAGTTGAGGCAACACGAGTCCGTGCACAGCAGCAGGAAATGAAAGCACACGCGCGCACTTCCTCTGTAGTCAGCTGCTTAATATTACATGAGCGTCTAACCGGAGGCCTCTAATGAGGGAGTCACGTCGACGGAAGTCCGACGGGCCTGATTGTCATGTGACTCATGCAGCCTTTTCACGGCTCCCGGAAGTTCCTCAGTATTCCATCCATCCAGCAGCTTAGCCGGTCCGCTCGAGCAGCCAAATGGTTGCAAATTCTTTCTGAATGTGCCTTTAAAAAAAAAAAAAAAATCACAGATAACTGGGCTCAGGGGTACAAGGTGAGAGATTGCGTCACTGGATATGAACTGGAAATGGTGTTGCGTTGTTCTCACCCTCGGATTAAAGAAAATGCAGCCTACACGCTTTATATAGAATATATAAATATATTACGCACATATTTTTAGAACAACTGCTTAGACCGTGTGTACTCTAACGTACTTAAACGCAGGCGTCATTTAGATTCAGTCGTCTCAGCCTTAAGGCTGAGGGGGGGGGGCAGAGCGGGGTGAGAGGGAACAGGTGTAAAGTTCACGCCTCAGCAGAAGGAGGGTGAACCGGTGCAAAAAAGGTGGCGGCTGGGGTGTTACACGGCGTCGGCAAGCAAAGATGGTGTTGAATTTAGAATTTGCCTGGATGGACGGATCGATGGCTGCGAGATTGACAGAGCAGCGGAGAGCGGGGGAGACCGAGCACTGGAGAAAATGAGCGAGAGAGGGAGGGAGGGAGGGAGAGAGAGAGAGAGAGAGAGAGCGAGCGAGCGAGCGAGAGAGAGCGATTGCTGCCCTCCCTCCCTCCCTCCCTCCACCTGGTCCCACTCATCTGGAGGCCGTTAATCCCTCCAAACACACGCCAGACGCCCCACGCCTCAGCACTGGCACCGAGCCCAGCTCTCACTCTGTCAATGTGTGTCTGTGTGTGTGTGTGTGTGTGCGTGCGTGCGTGTGTGTGTGCTGAATACACACTTTGCTCTGGCTGTGTGTGCTTATCCAGCTCCCTCCGCTTGTTTGTTTCCAGCCCTCTCTCGCTCTGTGTGTGTGTGTGTGTGTGCGCGCGCGCGCGTGTGTGCGCGCGTGCATGGATGTGTGTGTGTGTGTATGTGTGTGTGTGTGTACGCACTCGGCGACTGTGTGTGGTTCTTGTTTGATTCCTGGCAGCCTTTCTGCAGCCCTGCTCTGAACCGAGCCAGCTCTAACCCAGCGGAGACAGTCGCTCTCCTCCCCCGTGGTACAGCCGCTGGCCCCTGACCATCACCCCCCACCCCCCCCGCCCTTTCTCCCCTCCCCTCCCTTCCCCTCCTCCTCCTCCTCCCCCAAAACATTTGCTCTGTTTGTTTCTCTTTTCTCTCTGGACACTGCCCCTCCTCCTGCTCCTCTATTTTACTGTGCTCTTTATCCATTTTTCTGCTGTAGTCTTAAAGGCCAATTGTATTTGCCTGCTTGCTGCTCCCCCGGGCTGCGGCTCTTGAATAACAGGCTCCTCTGCTCTCCTCTCTCCATAGATTATTTTGCTGACCTTCAGGGCCGCTCGGATGACGACCCAGGGCTTTATTGGGAATTCTATGGCAGCGCTGTGTGTGGTGAGTACTGATCAGCACTCTGTGTGTTTTTTAGTGCTTACAAAGTCTCTTCGATCTTCGCTACGGCCCAGCTTTGAGCTCCACACTGATAATTTGCGTGTGTGTGTGCATCAGAGTTGAGCGAGGAAGGCGGCATCTATGATATCCTGGCCGACCCCCCTGGCCCAGAGGATGAAGATGAGGAGGATAAAAAGGAAGTGTTTGAGTTCGAGTTCTCTGACCGACCTCTGCTGCCGTGCTACAACATCCAGGTGTCCCTCTCCCAAGGGTGAGCTTTGATCTCCGCAGCAGACTCGCCGCCGCTCCCTTTCTTCCCCTCCCTCTCTCGCCGGCCCTCATTCCTAAACACTGACTGATTTTCTTCCGCCCATTCCAGGCCGAGGAACTGGCTGCTGCTGTCCGACGTGCTGCGGCGGCTTCGGATGTCTGCGCGCAGTTTCCGCCAGACCTTCCCGCACATGGAGGTGGTGACGGTGGCCGAGGCCGAGTTCTACCGGCAGGCGTCCCTGTCGCAGCTCTTCTCCTGCCCCGAGGAGCTGGAGGGCTTCCACCCGGACAGCAAGGACCTGCTGGACCTGGTGGAGGACAGCGCCGAGCTGGCCGCCCTCCTGGGCTCCACGCTGGAGTGTCTGGACGACCACTGGGAGCACCCGGCGGACAAACTTAAGGACAGAATCAAGGCCGTCGGCCAGCTCGGCTCATCCTGACCCCTGAAGCCGATTAACCCGGACTTCCACCCGACTGTCGTTTGCTTTCGAGCCGACCGGGGGCAGAGCTGATCCGCCTTAGCCCGAGCCCGGGTTTCTCACGCCTCGGCCCCGCTCCAGGCCCGGCGCTGGTGCACTGTACAGATGGACAGACTGACCTGCTGGCTGACCGGGCTGCTTGAAAACCTTACCCTCCGTTAACTGAGGATCAATAGACGAAATAATGGTCTTATTTTTCTAAATTAATTTATGTATAAATATATAAATAAATGAATATATATAGATATATCTAAAAAAAAATATCAAGAGATTCTTTTTTTTTCCTTCTTTGGGACGCTGCTCACGGCTCCTCTGAAAGATTTTCTATGATAACAGCGTTGTGGTGTTGTCAGCTATTAGATGGAGTGTGTGAGCACGCAGCACATGGTGCCTGTGTGTGTCTGTACAGGATAGGACTGAGACTGTGCTATTGAATGTGGTATTTGTGTTTATAGGAAGCACATGATGTCTTGGTTTTTTTTTTCTTCTCTCCTCAGACTTTAGTGCTCGCTTGAGCCTCAGGGTCTATTGTATCTTTTTTTTTTCTCAAATGTTCAGATTTTGCTTCCTGTTTAGTCTGTAATTTAACCTGCAAAACTACAAAAATTGTTTGTATAATAAAGTTTTAAGATGTTGATATTCACCCCTCGGCACAGAGCTTGTATATAACTGGGAGGCTACTGCAGTAAAGTAATTTTTGGTGTGTTCATTTTTGTTTTAACTTTGTAATTAAAATATCTCATAATTTGTATTTATATTTTACAGAAGAAGTTGCTTTAAAATAAATATACAAACTGCAAGAGGAACATCTGTGGTGCGCCTTTTTTCTTCCCCTCGGCTGTGGATGAAACTGGGTTGAGGGAAAGGCGGCAGTTTTCTCCGGCTGCTCGCCCAAATTGAATCTCCGTGCCTGGCCATTTGCGCGCCGATCCCCGCTCCCCGCGCTGCGGACAACAGCAGTCCTACATTGCCACCTCTTGGAATACGTCTGTACTGTAGGTGTCATGCAATTTATTGCTGCAGCCGTGACCGAGCAGCTCCCGATGGCGCCGCTCCGTGTTGACAAGCTCGTGGTTTGTAGCGCCCCCCAGCGTCCAGCCATCCCAACTACCAGACCATCAGCCTTCTAACACAGTTTAGGAACGATGTTTTTTTTGGGGTGACCGACAGAAATCATTTGGACAGGTTTATTTATGAGGCGTGGTCACGCACACAGAACATATCAGACAGTAAACCAGCTGCCTATAGTTGGTAGCTGGACTGATTGATTTGATTGGAAATTGTCCCTAGGTGTGAGAGTGATGGTGTGTGTGTGTGTCCTGTCATGGACCGGAGACCGATCTATGATGTATTCCCTGCCTTCGTCCTGTGTGTACTGGAGATAGGCTCCAGCAGATCCCTATGTCACCGTTAAGGTACAAAGTGAGTAGAGATAATGGATGTATGGATTGCTCTATATTTTCTTTTCCCGTCAACAAGAACCAAAGTCCAAACCGCAGAGGGAAATGATCGGGCCGACTGATATTGTGATGGATTTTTATTCTTCTGTGTAACTGAGATTCACCACGCTCTAAAAACACATTAATTAGCTGGACTGCTCTGAGTGAGCGTTTCATCAGTGTGTTGAACTGCACACAAACAATCCCGGGGCCAGAAATACTGACTAATGCACAAAATCCGCATCTTAAAATAGCCCCAGCAACAGATTCACTATTTACTCCTGCCTGAGTGATGTCTCTTACATATTGAGGATAATTATCACGACCTAATCTGAGACAGGAAAGGCCCCGGGCCAGATACTATTCCAGGTCTGGGCAATAGATGATGCTTGGGGCTCCAGGCGTTCCAGAGATTTGTGGGTTATGGGCAGATTAATGACGTACAGAGAAAGAGTGAGGAATGTGAAGTTAGGGGCCCACAATGGCTGGCCCATGGCCCCCCAGTAGGTTAATCCGCTGATGGTCTGCATCACATCCGGAACATGCTTTGAGCGTATGGATCAGTGTTTGATCTTTGCTCATGTGACCGGCTGCAATCAGCCACTGAAGAGCTGGACTGTGAGGGACTGCTGCAGAGAGAAAAAAAAGACTCATCCGTCTCGCAGGCTCTGGGGAATGCACTAAATGAGCGGCCGTGTGTCAGCGTGACGGCCTGGCCCGGCTTCAACAAAAATGACGACTGAGGCGAAGGGGGAGCCGTGCAAGGCAGATCGACCCCGCGTTAAAGCCCCGGCAGCCTTTTCTCTGCAGAGTGGGTGCAAAGAGGTCCCCGGCAGGCAGCCAAGAGCCCGGGCAGCACCAGGGAGGAGGGGGGGGTTAGCTGATCCACACGCTGACAATGGGGCTTTAGAGAGGGACATGGGCAATCCAGGCCCTCGGGGCATAAATAAACCCCTGGAGAAATCCTTTGAAGAAAGGGAGAAAGCAGACTCAAATCATTAGCAGGCGCCGGGATGATCTTAAAGACTGACGCTGCAGAGATAACTGAGAATGTGTAACGTGAACGCTTGTTGCGTTTAGCCGCAGAGTTCAGGGAGCTTTACAGGGCGAGGTCAGCGTGTTAGCGGCGGCAAAGAGGAGATGGCCTGGCTGGTTCACATGTCCAGGTTCAGGTCACAGACTTTAAGAGGATGCTAATTGAGACGCTGGAAAAAAAAACAAAAAACTCCAGACTTGCAGAGCTCAGTCTCACAGCCAACACACTAGAGTCACAGAGTCATGGCCGGGGCAGAAAATTCTCATTCAGGTTCTTTCTCAAAGAGCAGGATGTAATTTCAGAGATGAAGGCATGACTCCCATAAGCCTCTAATACGCAGCTATTACGCTTTATTAATGGACGTCATCCAGGTGAAAACAAAAATGGCTGGAAGTTCTTGTGTGGAGCACACATTACACAGGATTACACAGTCGTCATGGACTCATCTGCGAATGTGTTTATTTCCCCTCCTGATTGTCGGTAGTGTGTGTTTCGGGAAGATTTTCTGCATTATTAACATCCTCCGCAAAAGACATCTGTGGAATTAACTGATGTATAACCTTGAAAGTGTTGTGGAAAAGTCTTCCCAAACAATGTTTTCAGTCATGCGGACGACTTCTGTTGAAAACTGCTAGCTGAAATTATACAAACCGGTTCAGGCTGCCTTCCCCACCACTCCCCAACTGCAGCAGCTCTTACGACCATTTTCTTTTTTCCTGTCAAAGAGCACTGAAGCTGCTTCTTCACATCCTATCAGGGGACAATAAATGCACAGACCTTCATAACATCTGAACAACTGCACAATTAGATATGTGATTGTCCCGCTCCATATTTGTCACTTATATGTGCATTGTATGACATTGCAGTACAAAGCAGGTACGGATAGATGGATCTTTTTCACCCTAATAAAAGGTCTATAAGGTGTTCAACCGTCTTTTGTGATGGGGAAGTGTATTCGTTTCTACTCAGGATTCTTTCCAAGGAGGGCTTCATCTCATTATTATTTCCATCCATCCATTATCTTTTCTGATTTATACCCACCAGTGTCACAGCGGTGCTTACTTCCAGCTCACATCAAGTCAAGGCAGTGGAGGCATGGGACACACACACACACACACACACACACTTTCTTTATTTCTCTTTCTTTCTCTTTCTTTCTTTCTTTCTTTCTTTCTTTCTTTCTTTCTTTCTTTCTTTCTTTCTTTCTTTCTTTCTTTCTTTCTTTCTTTCTTTCTTTCTTTCTTTCTTTCTTTCTTTCTTGTGTTTTTGTTTCTGCTGCAATTAAAGTCCTGTCCTTTGTTTGTAAATATGCATACTGCTTAAACTCATTTAAATAACAAACCAAGGAAAATGTGGAATTGCTCATCTATTAAAAAATATGAATCAGAAGGAATAAATTGAAAGGACAAACAAGTGTAAACAGCGGCAGTAGGAGAAAGCAGGAAACTTTGATTTTTTTACTAAGTTGATGAGATTGATGCTCTTTGTATTCATTTACCTGCAAAGTCTAGGTGAAATGCAGCTACTAGGCTTAAACACAGACAACGATGACATATTTCAGGGTATGGTCAGAGCAAAGAGGCGCGGTAGCTGAACTGGAGCATCGTGCTCCGCTGGCCTGCCTCGGATGCTGCATTCATGTGGTGCGGGAATGATCGGAAAAATGACTTTCCGACTGGGAAAATTCACATTAACGCCCCCTCACGTCGGAAAAACAGCTCAGCAGCTCGGGGATAATTTTGGTACATGAGGTGCCGGCTTGGCGTGATGTTGACGTCACTTTCACAGAAAAATAGCGTACCGCAAATCATTTTTTGTGCTGACACGTGTTGTATAGTATGATTTACCTCTAGTCGCTGCCCACTTAGAGTAACCCATTCTATTGATTAGCAGGTGCAGGTGCAACAACGGATAATCAACAAGCTTCAATACTCTTTTAGCATTCTTGGATTCTGTTCTGATTAAAATAAATACCTTTCATTCACAGATATCTATTTTGATATCTATAAGTAGTGAATAATTTCACAGCCCGTGAAATTATTTACAGTTAATGGCTCACCTAGTCGGTTTCCCTTGGTCTTTAGTGTCCATAAACAGCTGCAAACGAGCGTCAACCTGTGATTTCTATGCTCGGAGCATTAAAATACAACTCATCCTCTTTTCCACGTTTTTCCCACATCACGACTACCCTGCACACGAACACAACGAAGTCGGAAGATCGCCTGGCGAACTCCGGAGCTGGAACCTTCCGACACCACGTCAACGCCTTCTGCGCCTCCACCTCGGGCTGCGTGATGACGTCAGGTGGTGGTGACGTCGGGTCAGCTGACCCGGGCTCTGCCAAGGAGAAAGATGTCGCCCAGGATGGCTGCTGCCTTCTCCGCGCTGCTAGCGCTCTGTCTACTCGTCGCAGGCGGTAAGAAACACGCGGAAACAAGCGTCCGCGACTCACCTTTAGGGACGCATCTCTCCCAGGTGTTAGACTTCCACATTACCGTCGTTTACCCCCCTCAACTGCAGATGACAGCCCGCTGCTAACATCGTTAGCTTTGACGTTTAGCCCACTGAAAAACACCTAATGCGAGGCTTCCCAGTCATCACACAACCTGGTTATACAGCGAACGAGCTTCTAGTAGGTTATAGTTCCGTTATCAGTGGTGGTGCGAGATCGGTTAATGAACATATGGTGTCATCGCCAGAGCTCAAAGGAGCCTGGTGTTAGCTTGGGGCTAATATTTGTCGCATAAGGAAAACAGCAAACGAGCTCCGACTGTGTGTGTTTGCTTGTGCTGCGGAGGAGGCTTCGCCGGTAGTTTGTGCTTTTGTTAAACTGAATGAAGCTGCCGATTCCCTTCACTTCCCTGTTACTGGGCTAAGATCATGTGACAGCGGCAGTTCCTCTCAGCGTTCATCAGAGGCAGCAGCAGCAGCAGCAGCAGCAGCAGCAGCACATCTCTGTCACGAGTTAATGCCTCTGCCCTCTGATGTCCATGGGCTTTTTTTTTTCTTCCTCCCCTCGAGTGGGCAGGTCTGTAGACGGCGATTTCCACAACTACAAATGAGAAGTTTTCCCTGGAAAACTTGCAAAGTTAGCGATCGGTTTTCCAGGCATGGGAAAGTCCGGCCCAGCTTCAGCTTCTCAGTCCTGCAGTTTACACAGGTGGTTTACAAGGTTTGCACATGTGTTCCAGTACATAACCAGTTTGGCATCAAAGAGATGATTTCACAGATGAGTTATAGCCCCTGGTCAGGCTGCTGGGGGCTGGAGAGGAGTGATCGTAACAGCAATCTGGATGAATGTACGAAAAACAAGGTGCAACTGTAGAATGTCACGCATTGCTCTGTTGCACTGTGCTGACTGAAATGCTCCTGGATGAGTGGATCCTCTGAAATGGACTGAAGAAAAGAGTAGGATCACTGATGCAGATAAAAGTCCTGTTAAAAATTCAGCGTCTGTAGTCATTCACATTCACTACAGGAATCTGTGAAGCCCATTATGACAATAGTTAGGGGAAGTACTGCTCCTCTGCTCATTTGTTGTCCCCCCACCCCCCATCACAATCTATGACTGTTTGCTGTAGGATGAGCAGCGCGAGGAGGTTTGGGATATCGCAGCAAAAGCGTGGGATCAAAAGTGGAATAGGCAAACAGTCGGTAAAAAGGTTGTTTTTCTTGCCGGTATTTGCTCTGGTTATTACTCGGGGCATTAGAGAAATGAGGCAATGAAGACAAATCTCCAGAGAGCAGATGGGTAGTTATCTGAAACGCTGCTTAAAGAAAGAGGAAGAAAAGACTGGGAAAGACAGTGGAAATTGCTTCACAGTACATCTCTATTGTGCTATTAGTAATACTGACGCTTGTAGGTTGTGGAGTCGCTTTGGCACATTTGTAATGTTAAGAAAGCTCTCGTCTCCCTCTTGGAAGTGTCTGCACAGTGACCAATACTGTATGCCGTTTTCGTCTCCCTCCCGCAGGTGTCCATGGAGACACTCTGACGGTGCTGCAGGCCCCCGAGTTTGTGTCCTTCCAGAAAGGAGACTGGCCCGTTTCCGGAGAGAAGATCCCCGACCTGGTGGCTCTGACCATGGGCTTCTCTGTTCAAGAGGTGCTTTGTTTGCTTGTAATTGTATTTCCGCGTCCACACGACCGGCCAAAACTGGCTGTGGTTGACGGAGCCGTCATTTCAAAGTAACACTTCAGATGACCATTAATCCTAATGCAGTTAGTCCTTGACTAACATCGAAACTGAACCGGTTGTACTTGTGATGTCACCATGTTGTGACCCACCGGGGAAAGACTGCAACAGTAAGACCTTGGATGGATTTAGATTTAATGACATGGAGCTCATTTTAGCCCGAACCGAGATCCTATTTTTAAGCAGCTACACGGGAAACTGAAAGCACGAAAGCACTACACTCAACAATATTACAACATCTTCAAAACGGCACAAAACCAACCATACTGGTCAGCTGTAATGATGGCCCTGGATTGACATATGTTATGATGCCATAGCCTCAGGAAATTACAAGGAGTTAAACCAAAGGAAACTTGACGATTCTTTAACTTTTGACCCTGCTTCCTGTCAACCCAGAAAGTCGTGTCGTGTCAGTTTTGTGTTATTGGCGTGTCACCGCTGCCCTCCTCTTCCTCTAACCTTTACGATGTGCGTGTGGTCCGTGCAGGATTTGTCGTGGCCGGGCCTCCAGGCTGGCCCGCTGTTCCAGCGTCCCCGGGCTAACGTCCTGGTGGTGGTGAGGGGGGTGGACAGCCTGGCGCTGGCCCAGAGCGTGGCCTCGTACCCCTTGGAGAATGTGAGTCGGGCCGGGCGGACGCCTCGCACCTCGCGTGCCCTCCCTTGTCTGTCATTTGGTCGGTGTCGTTCGAGCGGGTCAGTGAAGTGGGATTTGTTCCTCCCTGCAGCCTGTCCCCTTCACGCTGGACAGCGTAGCGGAGACGGTCCACTCCCTGTTCGCCGAGGACACGCCTGTCGTGCTGCAGCTGGCCCCCAGTGAGGAGGTAATGAGAAGTGCACTCACTCTGGACCAGTGACCTCACCTCTGAGGCTCAGCTGTCCTGTCCTGTGTGTTTTTTTTTTTCATCCTCTTACCGGGCTCTTGTCTCCCTCAGAGGTTGTATATGCTGGGCAAGGCCAACGCTGTGTTCGAGGACCTGCCGGTCACCTTGCAGCAGATCCGCGCCCGTCTGTCTCAGGATGGCTCGGTGCTGGGCTCCCTGCCGCTCAGCTCCCTCAGCAGGAATGCCGAGGTTTGTTGCTCAGCCACCCAGACAAGGCCGGGCCGCCATCATGTACCCAGAGGATACAACATGGAGCCCCCATTCTCTAAATGAGGGGCAGTATAAAGTGGAACATGGCGCTGTTGACAGCATCCCTGTCTTACCCCCTGACTATTCTCCTTCCAGGCTGATTTGCTGTTCCTGTCCGAGGTCCAAGTGCTGCACGACATCACAGCCCTGGTGAGTCGTCCGCCTCTGCCGACACTTGGCTGGAATCTGAGGAGGCCCCTTGCTGGGTTGTTAAGACGGTCCCCGTCGTTTGTCTCTTTGTAGCTGCAGAGACACAGACATCTGGCAAAGGACCACTCCCCCGACCTGTACTCCTTGGAGCTGTCTGGACTGGAGGAGCTGGGCAGAGTCTACGGCCAGGACTCGCCCCAGTACCGCGACGCCACCGCCATTCTCTCCTCCGTGCTGCAGAAAGTGAGGAGACGCTCCCTCACCTCCTCCGCCCTCACTTGCACGTATGCTTGCAAACGATGATGGCGATAATACCTGCGTGTCCTCCTTCCTAGTTCGGCGAGGACGTGTACGGCCTCTATGGCAGCAGTGCTGTGGTGGAGGTGGTCACTGTCAAGGCCTTCGAGGCTCCGCTGACCAGGAAGTCCCGCTCCATCCTGGAGTCCAAGCAGATTGTAAGTGTGGAGCCGAGCCCGGAACAGAGCTATTCTGACTCTGATTAAAATCACAGGGTTGTATAACGCGCACTCTGACGCTTACGATGGCTGTAAACTGCACACACACGCCCCCCTCCCCCCCCCGCTGCGTTTCCTCCAGGAGGAAGAGAGCGTAAGGGAGTCTTGCAGGCACGCTCCGCCCGCTAATCGCTACATCGGAGCGATATTGAAGCGGCATGCTGCACAGACTGTGCCGTGCCTTTATATATGTGACGCTCGATGGAGCCGAGCCACCGTTAATGACGTTAACGCCTCACTGCCGCCCCTCCGGCTGTGACTTCTCAAAAGTCACAGAAAAAGTGACTTTGAGGCCGCACACGTCTAGTGGTGTGGCGCGTCGCTGAACGAGAAGCGGAAGGCAGTCGGTGTCCGTGGTGCGCCCGCGTTTGAAGTAGGGAGCCAGTTCCGGTCCACGCTTCTTGGTTTTTACGGCTTGGGTCTGGAACCGGAGAATGCTTTGATCAGCCATTCAATAAAAACAGGTAAGAGGTCTCAGATGTTGCCCTGCTTCTATGGCATTACACCCCGGGTACTCCACGCGTGCACGCTGCCAGCGAATGGAACAGGTCAGGTATAGGAAGCCGGCTAAACCCGGCCTGTGCCGTCAGATTTTCGGATCTGTACGTTTCATTTCAGAGCAGGCAGATGATGGATGGATGGATGGATGGATGGATGGATGGATGGATGGATTGTTCCCTTTTTAACAAACCCGCAAATGTCTCGCCGCAGAGCAACCCCGGCAGCCCGTACAACCTGGCCTACAAGTACAACTTCAACTACGCCGTGGTCTTCAACGTCATCCTGTGGCTGATGATCGCTCTGGCCCTGGCCGTCATCGCCGTCGCCTACAACCTGTGGAACATGGACCCGGGGTACGACAGCATCATCTACAGGATGACCAATCAGAAGATCAGGATGGACTGAGTCCTGACCACCGTCCACGCTCCTGCCGGCCCGTCGTAGATCCCCCGCGTGGGTGTTTGTGTTTTCTGTGTGTGTGAGGTCTGTGTTTAGTGAAAATAAACTGTGACGGCTCGATGGGAGGAAGAATCACCTCTTTTTGTTTACAACACTGGCGCGACAGCAGCCGAGAGATGTGGCGACCTTAGTTTAGTGGTTGGAAAATTGGAGCAGTCGAGCGTCCTCCATTGACGGATAAATACACTGAACAAACTCCGACTTCCTCCCGTCGACATCACATCATTCCTTTGTGTCCTCACTAACTGTTCCATTTGTTTCCCGTGGTGATTGCAATTGTGTTTTTTATTGTAAAAAAAAAAACAAAACAAAACTATTGTGACGTTATGAAAGAATGAGGTTTGTGTGAAGTTGTGCTGTGTCTCGCTGTGTGAAACTTTAACTTAAAATGAAATCTATGTGTATATATTGAATATACAAATGCAACTGTATGAGAAACTGCTGTGGCGAAAGGACTTGCGCAGTGTTAATTCCATGTAGGTTTCCACTCCGCTTCGATTCCAAATGGCAAACTTGTGTTGAATTACATAAATACTTGACTGTAACGTTGGTCTTTATGATTGAACAAAGATAAAGGAAGCTATGTAAATTGCAATGGATGCCTGAAAATAAATAAATTATTACATCGAATCAGTGTTGCCAGGTAGTCCTTCAACTTAGTTGTACAGCCAGGGGGATTCTTTCTTCTTATTCTTTTTTCTGAAGTCCTCCACCATCTCCATCCGTCTCCAACTCACTGTGGTTTAATGTTATCCCCTCAGAACTGGGTTAATATTGCCCGACATGTCGCAAAAAGTTTGTTTATCCTCCTCAGCCTTACATGAGTCATCCTGTCAGGAGGACTCCGCACACTCAATCCTCTTTCCTATTGTCTATGGGCCGTGCCGTCCATCACGTTATGACATTCTCCTTTACGTAAGAGCTCAGCCAATCAGCGCGCGGATGGAGCGGCAGGCCCCGCCCCTCTGTTATCCCCATATGTAACTGCCGTCGTGCTTACGAAACACCGCACACCAATATAGGAGGAAATCGCGGAAGTGCGGTGAGTTGGGTGACTTCACCTGAGGACTAGACAAGGAGACGACGATGGTCTGACTGCTGATTAAAGGTAGGAGCTGCTCAATATCATGTTTGTTTATTATTGCCTGAAAAACACCTAGTTGACCACGCCCTTAGCGAAATACTAACAAACACTGGAAATCTGTACATCCTCCAATCTCAGAACTCTGTTAACATCACGGATATCATGTGAGCACACGATAAACCCGCAGAGAAAAGCAGTTGTGCTTAGCAACACCACTTTACACACTCACACCTGACTACTCTGCCTAGTTTAAATTATGATCTGTTATTATTGACAATGCGATAGAGCAGTTAAAAATCTATCTACCTATCTATCTATCTATCTATCTATCTGTCTGTCTGTCTGTCTGTCTGTCTAGGTCTGTTTACGGGCAGTCATACACACTTAGCCTTTTTATCCCTCTTTATATATGTTTCAAAGTAAAATTTATGATCGTCCAAGTGTTTTGTATTCATGATACTTAATAATGGGCTATTTACTTATATCTGTCCAGAGTGCAAATAAGTCAAGTTGAAATGTTTTATTTATACAGCACATTTTAGAAGAAACAGAAATTGACTCAAAATGCCTTAAATTTGTGGCAGATAGAAATTTTAAGAAAGGAACTGCTTGTAAAAATAAACACATTTAAAGGCAGCTAAACATGAACATAAGTAAAACATTTGCAACAATGTTTCCTATGTTTATAATGAGCAATTATATGAAGACAACCTTGTGATAATCCATTGCTTTTATCCTGTTTTGTATTTACTAATTGTTAAAATTCTCTGTTTTTTTTCCCCCTACCCCAGCCACCATCTATGTGGTGAGGAAGATTCGGGCCTCCATTGCTGAGGGAGAGCAACTGGAAAAGCCCATCATCACACCATGTAGTGCTATAGGTAGGATGATAATGTCAGTATAACAGGGGGCAGGTGGACCATAGAGTTGATGTTACTCACTCTGACTTATTTCATGAGCCTTGATCAATTAATAGGTTTGTGCTGTAACCTGCTCATTCTTAATTGGTCTTACCATTATATATGCAGCAAGTCCATGAGATTAGGGGTATTAGAGGTTAAGAGTGTGCATGTAGGCTTATGGAAGGGGCTTTTTCCTGGAGATGTTTTGGACTCACATGGTGTCTTTTTTCTGTCTAGCTGACATGAGGGCGGGACATGAGGCGAAAGGAAAGCCCACGGTGGCTGCACTAAACTCCGGGCCTGATGAAGGTGTCAATGGAGCTGCAGGTTCGGGGACATCCACCGAGACAGCTGTGCAGAAATGTGGCTCTTCTTGACGTTAAAGATCATGCCGGACGCTGGAGCTGAGTTTACCTCAATGGAAAATCTGTTGACATCTGTTATGATTGTGGCACCAGACAGTTGGGATTCACTTCTCTGGATCACAACATGGTTAAAGTGAATTTTGTCAAAGCCAAACATGTACAGTTCAAACCCAGAATCCAGTACAAAGACCATTATTTTTCAGCTTTACGGTGTCCTGGCTGTTCTCAGCGATCATTGTCCTGTTCTCATTGACACATATAGGACTTTTTCACAGACATTTTGATCAATTGAAGGAAAAACAGTGGTGCGTTGGAAATGTTTCTTTTCCTATGTGTCTTTGCTGGTACATGAGTCAATACTGAAGTCACCTAAACCAACATAACATCTGTGAAAAAGGCCTATATTTATGGACTGCAGTGTTTGACGGCCTACTCATCAACCTCTCTCCAGGGGCTGAGGCGACCTGATGTTTCTGCGTCTACATCAATAAATTAAAAATATGCAAAAAAAGTTGTCACGGGTATGACGTCGCTGTCCTTACATCCATCAAACCATAATCAGAGGTGAAACATCTTGAAGAATCTACAACAGTTGTCCAGTTGTTACGATACAAAATATCACTGTTGCAGTCACTGTATAGAATAACTGTAGCAAGGAGTTGAAAACGTGGACATAACTACATGACGGAGTAACAATTTCTCTCACACAAGAAAGTCTTTTGAAGCAGTGTTGTCTTCATGCAGGAGCAAAGAACTCCTAGAATAAGTCTCCACAAGTATTCTTTCATGACATCTACATCATGCAACCTTGTTTATTTTGCTGAATATGTATTTGTAGCGGTAGAATATGGGTGTAAAAAGGGTAGGGTAGGACTCCATAAGTTCACACAAATTCACTCAAATTCATACAGTGTTGCACAGTCTGCTCTGTCATGGATGTGTATCTATGGCTCATGTCAACACAAGGATAACTGGTCCAAGCTCTGGTTACTGAGATATGTGATATGGCAACCCTTAACTGTTAAAACTGATATTCTACATTATTAACCGACAACTGAGCCCAAAAAATAGAGCATGTAGAAAGAAATGAAAGCCGTATTCCCGTTGAGTGGACTGAATAAACCCGGGATCAAATCTAAACTCGGAGGTACTGAAAATCACGCCTCCGCCGGGGCTCCTCCGCCCGGCTCTGTTTTGCTGCTGCACGCTTCCGCTCCGGACAGGAAGTTGAGGGAACACAGGCGTCCCTGCTCAGAATCAACACAGGCAGGCTCACCATGTCCCGCTACCGTGTCTGCGAGGAGTCAGCTGCGGCTTTCGCTGGGGACCACTAGTCCACGCTTGCGGTGTGGCTCTCGGCGGGAAGCCCGCCGTGAGGTAAGCCTCCGCCGCGAGTTCGCCGGCGTGTTTGGACAGTTAGCAGCAACGGTGCTAGCCGCGGGGGGCTAACGCACCGTGCAGGGATGAAGTCTAACTTCGCTCTCCTCAGAGGCACATCACGGCCACCTGGGACCGCCGGTTGAAGCGATCGCTTACAGAGATTGCATTGTTGTGCGGCGATCTGTCAAACGGGTCTCCCTGCACGTGACATGTGTGCACCAGAATCTGCATAATTAATAGATAATCCTCACAATTGTATCTGCAGGCATTGAGTTGTATTAAAACAAAATCATTTGGGTTTCCACACGGTGATGTTCTCTGGTTTTCAGCTTGGTAAGTGTAGATATTTGTGTGTTCGTTGCGTCCTTATCAATCACATTGCCAGTCATCACGGACTATCGGGTAATCCGTAAGAACTCGCAACGCGCTCTACTCCTCTACTCGGTATACTTGGTGAATGTTTACGTGCACTTTTGAATCTTTAGTGACAGTAAACCTACTTAAAATAAGCTTGTAACGTTCATCATCAAGGTGTAATCACGATCTAAAATGTGAATACGGTACGTCGGTCTACCTACTCGCCTACCCCCTTCGATCGGTTCACTCAACACGTGTCTCCCCACGGACCGCTCCGTCCTAATCTGTCAACCACATAACAAAAACTGCCATTTTCCACCCCGGAAGCCTCTCTTACCCCAAATCACTTATCCTCACCCTCTTGTATTTATTGTCAGTCATCCTTTGTTTTGAATGGGTCTCCTGATGGTCGAAGTTGTGTAATGAACCAACAGTGATGTACCCACGGTTAGCAACCATGTGCTTCATATCAGTTTATTCCCATGGTCGAGTTGCTGATCAAATGGCACTCCCACCAGCTTCTAAACACTCTGCATGTTGGTCTGTGGAGATTCTCATTCATCCAGGTCATGGTATCCAATGTTCAGTTAGTCAAGCAACCGGACTTCTTCAAACCCCAGAAGTCCAGTTGCTTGACTAACTGAACATTGGATACTCTGCATGTTGCTATGTGGCGAGGCAGATTATGATGAAGGTGGCTCGATGTAGGTGACATGATGAAGGCTGGGCGATCATAAAAGCATAAATCTTGTGGAGACGGTTACTCTGGGAGCTCCCCTCATAATGCATGATGATGTGTGCTTTTATTGTGCACGACTTGAGTCATGAAGACGTCGCTACTTCAAAAGATCATCCTGTGCAAGAGAACATTTCTGTGCTTTGAGAAGCATTATAAACACTTGTTCTTTTTTCCCATGTCATTGACTGGGTGGTTACCGTCAAGATAATCAGTGCAGAATCTTACCTGGTAGGCCACACAGGTCTGACTTGTTCTGATAAAGACATGCTGCCTCTAATTGTTTCCCCGTGTTTCCCCCAGAGTTCACATTGTGCCTTTCCCCAACGCCGACGATGATGGAGCGAAGAAGAACCTTGACAGTGGCATTTTCTATCGACAGAGACAACACGGTAATGTGTAACTCCCGTCACTTCCTGTGCACGTTTACTTGGGAGCTTTCAGTGTGCAGCACGACAAGACCAACCTACCGATGCCGGGCGGCTGTTCATCGCCAGCTGACACGCTTTGTTTGATACCTGTCAATCTCAGATGCAAGGTCCCTTGAAGCTTCCGCCATCATGTCTCTCACGGGAGCGGGGGAAGTTTGAAAACCAGGTATGGCCATGTCTTTGCTCGCTCTCTCTCATCCCACGATCGGATGTTGCAGTGATTACACGACAGCCCTGCTTTCTGCTCAAGACTCACCCGGTCTCCTTCTCCTTCTCCTCAGGTTTCTTGGACTCAGTTTTCAGGCTGCAGAACCAGACATTGTGACTCGCTGCAGAAAAATGGATGCAAACAGATTGACAACAGTCAGGCTGCCAAGGCCGTACTGGAAATGACAAGGTAAGCATACCAGTTGAAGGTGACATGCATCTTCACATTACACATATATCTATCTGTTTTATTCCACTAAGGCCAGTTGAGCTGCTACTTAAAGCCTTGATGGAGGTCCACTGGTTTCTTTACTATAACGACACTGGGCCGGTCCACATCTCTCACCTCCTCCCGCTACCTCATACAGCCATAGCAGGGACCTTAGGGGGCAGAAAGTGAGGAGGGATGGAAGCGAGCAGAGCTGACAATGTGGTGAGGAGAAGGGTTGGTTCTGGCTCACGTTGCTTTGTCAGCATCGTCGCTAAGCCACAGTGAATTTGTAGAATGTAAGTTGAGACGGGGCCGTCTAATCTGTCTGTTACGTTCTACGCTCTACCTTCATGCGTCAGCCTGCAGGGCTACAGGTTTTGGAATTATCCGATGCCGGGTCCCGACTGTGCATAGTCATCACTTGGCAGACAAATTCCCGGGCTGCGAGTCTGTCGCATGCTGATATGTAACTTTCCGTTAATATGTATCACATGAAAGTGGTGATTATTCACGCGATCGATCGCCGGGGTGTCGATCGATACAACGTTAATCCAGCATACTGGGGTTGCTGCTTTACTGCAGCTGTGGGAAATTGGGGTGTTGTCTGACCAGTGATGCTGGGCTGCATTGACCAGAAACGCCAGGGGGTGGGATTTTTATTTTTCTTAATTTATCCCAGTCCGGCGCTGGCCAGAACTGCACCGTGTATCTCCCTCCATTTAATCGATGCAGCATTCAGACCGTCATAAATTGTCGGAGAGGAGTGCCGGACTCCCTGATATGGAGCAAGACGGGGGGGGGGGGGGGGGGGGGGGGGGGGGGGGGGAGACAATTGTACCAGTATAGCTCGGGCTGTGGGGAGAAGCAGAAGTGGTGAGCTAATGTAAACAGTGTTACTAAGGTGCCCTGGCCCCAGTCGACCTCGGCCCGCTCCTGAGGGGATGCACACGGCAGCCTCTCTGCCACACACACACACACACACACACACAAACACCAGGCAGATCAGGTCACCAAAGGTTTGCCTGTCTAGACCAGTTCAGCTTACTGTCATCAAAGACAAACAGGGCCATGCGGTATTCACTTTTTTGCATGTGCAAATCTGGAGGAAGCTTGCAGGAAACAACCCTCAGCAACTTTAGAGCAGGGCTTGAAACGCTAGCATCTGCCATTGTATTTTTCTTGTGTCCCTATTTAGATCATTATATCCAGATATACTCAATTTTTTAACAGAACATTTGTCTCATTATACTTATTAATGTCTTGCACCGAACTGATTTTTATTATTGTCTCCTTATAGAGTCATATAGAGTCATAGTCATAGGCTTTCCTAGAAAACCACCTCGGCCCGTGTTGTTGTGTGCTCTCGCCCAGCTTGTCCAGTTCACTGCAGTTTCAGAAATGTACACAAGATGGCGCACTCCTCTCACACATGACCAGGATAGCGGAGGGAACTCAGCGGGGTTCGTTGTCTGTGCCATAAACAAGACAAAATGTTGAAGCTGGGTGCGATGAAGTAGCCTCTGCCGCTCGTATTCAAACATGTTCATGTTCATGTGTGTACTGTAGATTGTGAATTGCTTAAACGCAACTTGTTTTGCATTGGGCAGACAATTTTCCCAGAGTTCATAATATAGCATATCAAAGTACCCATAGGCTGTAGTCCATTGGATAGCCAAGAATAATGGCTGTTGTGAATCATGAGATCAGTGGGGATTCACATCACTGATCTGGAACATCACCGTTACGTCTGTATCATCCATGTTCTTGATTCCAAATAGAAAACATAAAGCCGCCAGCTAGCAATAACTTTGGGGCTGCACTTAAACTTTGAGCCCTGTGACTCGCAGACACCTTATCAGGGGCCACACACACACGGCTTATCTCCACCAGCTGACTTGCCCGCCGCTCCTCTGCGGTCAGCTGGTGGCATATAAAGCCCGCCTGCGCCGGCGGATGTGCCATAAGTCGGGGGGGGGGGGGTATCTCGAGCAGACACGATGTGGGGCGGTAGACGCGCCCGCGCCGAGCCCGCCGCCGCTAACCCGCCCCTGGCCGCCCGCAGGAGGAAGCCCCGGCTGGTCCTGTCGGACGTCCTGAAGACGGAGCAGGGCAAGGCCTGCCTGGAGAGGCTGCGGCAGAGCGCCGCCGTCGGGAACGGGGCGCACGCGGCGAGCGGCCGCCGGAGGGGCGACAGGGCGGCGGAGGAGCCCCGGCCCGCCAGGCCCACCCGGTCCAGCCAGAAGGAGGAGGCCACCGAGGATAGGAGCAAGACGGCTGCCACCCCGCACACGACCCCAAAGAGCTCCCCCGCGATCCCCTCCAGGTAGGTCTCCCAGGCCTGAGAGGCAGATGCACCCATGAAAACCCACATGAAAACCCTGTCTTCTCATAACATGGAAAAAACCTCAAATCAGCATCATTATTCGTGGAGAAACGCCGGTCTAACGGGATCGTGGTGTCGACTGGCTGCCCGTGTGTTCAGGTCTCGACTCCGGAGACGACTGCAGAGCGGCGACGCCGACGCGGCCGAGGAGGAGCGAGACGGCGAGGAGGCGCCGCCGGACCAGGAGTGCGCCGACCCCGCAGCTGTCGGTGGGTGAACGCGAGGGGGCCTCGCCAGTGTGACGGCCGGCGTGCCCCGCCTGGCTTCCCCGCCCACAGTTTGTGTTGGAGCCTGCAAGCCATCTTTGAAAAAAAACAACAACAAACAAAAAGAAAAAACATGCACTTTCACTGCCCCCCTCCCCTCCCCTCCCCTCCCCTCCCCTCCCCTCCCCTCGCCTCCTCTCTCCGGTTTAATTTACGCGTCCCTCCGAGGGGAAAAGATTTATCGATGCTCCTGGCCGCGCTGGCCGGGTAAACAAACCAAGGCCACGTTCGGGTTCCTGAAAATACAACGGAGCTGCAGGGGAAACTTTGAGGGGGGGGGGTGGGGGGTTCACTCCAGCCTCTCCGCTCTGACACGTCTCGGCCGGCGGCCTTTAACGATTTCCCCCTCTGGCGCGGGGCCAGGTTGGCCAGGCGGCGCCTCCATCGATCTGCGTCTCTCTCTGTGTGTCTCCCGCGCAGGTCCGGGTCCCGGGAGGAGCCGCGGCTCGGCCCGGGACGAGGAGAGCGGCGGAGTCGGGGGCGAACGGGCCGATCCGGGAAAGGAGCAGCAGGCCCTGGTGAGCCAGCGCATTCCTCACGTCCGCTTCGTGTTGTCGATACGACCTTGGGTCGCTGGGGTGGGGGGGGTCGCAGCATCGGATGGAAATTTGGAAGGAGGAAAACGAGCATTTCCTCTATCGTTGTCTTACCGTCTTACCTTCATCTCACTTTATGTCCACTCTGTCTCCACACCTTTCCTCGTTTTGTCGCCTGAAGTGTTCAAACCTCCCACCTTTTCTCGCCCCAGAGGAAAAGAAAGGCCCCCCAGTGCAATGGAACCAACACCCTCAAGCGCCAGCGCGACAGCGTGCTGCCCGTCCCCGGGGAGGAACGAGGAGCAGGAGAGGAAGGAGGAGAAGGAGAAGAAGAAGAAGAGGAAGAAGAGGAAGGAACGGTGGCGGCGGCAGCCCCTGAACCCGTGGCCCTGGGAGGCAGCGACCAGGAGGTGGATGTGGCCAGCCTGGACCCCAGCATCGTGAAATTCACCGTGGGAGCGGACGAGCCGCCAGAGGGCGTTCCTCCCGTCCCGGACTTCATGGTCGGCCCCAGCAAAAGCCTGCTGCTCAGTCAGGAGAGCAGCACGCAGACCGTCCCCCCCGAAGCCAGTGAGTACGGCTGGACTGTCCTGCTTGGCTCTCTCTCCCTCTCCCTCTCTCTCTCTCTCTCTCTCTCTCTCTCTCTTTCTCTCTCTCTCTCTCTCCCCGCTTGTTTTGACAGGAAGGCCTCTCGGGAGCGCGTACTGAATCGAGACTTCCACTTTGTTAACATTGAGCGCACGTGTCCAAAACCCCATCTCCGGGAGAGCGGAGGCAGCTGTTTGCTCTGCAAACTCCGGATGCGCGCGGCCAGGATCAATAAGCGGCGGGCCAAACAAACCCCGATAATTAGCTCGGCCGATTTCACAATCCCCGCGAACGATCGCCGTGCAGACACAGACACGTGAATCGCGCGGGAGCGAAAGAACCTGGCGGGGGTGACGTGACCCCCCCCCCCCACGCGACACAAAGTTGAGCGGAGCTCTCCGTGTTTGCCTTCCAGTCGTGCTGTCGAGTGACGACGAGGAGGAGGAGGAGGAGGAGGAGGCCGCCGCCGCCGCCGAGACCAGGCTCCACCCGCTGAGCACCGAGACCGAGGCGGACGCGCTGGGGCAGTCCTTCCTGGACGCCGTGTCCAAGTCTCCGGACGTGTTTGCCGCGCTGGACATGCAGGTGAGCGCGGCAGAGGGCGGACGCCGGGGCCCCGTTTGGATGAGCCGCAGTACCCGCCATCACCACCGGGTGGCACCAGAGCAGCGGCTCATCCCGCCCTCCACCTGGAGGCTCTGTGTCATTAGTTGCACGGCTTTGACTCCACTGTGGCAGAGAGTGTGCACTGACTCTGTGTGTGTGTGTGTGTGTGTGTGTGTGTGTGTGTGTGTGCGCGTGTGTGTGCGTGTGTGCGCGCTGCAGGACCTGGAAGCCGTGCTCTCCCCCGCTGAAGACAGCTTCATGGGCCTGGCCTTCTCCACGCTGCACTGCGGAGGTCACCAAGGGACATCCAACGGCGACATCATGGTAACTACCACCACCCGTCCATTGAACTCTCCTCTGAGCTGAGCTGCCGTGGCAACGAGCGTAGCCTGACGCCCTTTGTTTGACCTTCCGTTCGCAGATAACGCAGGACAACATCATCATACCGCTGAAAGGTAACGGCTCCGGCGCGGGCGGCCTGCGTCTGCAGCGCGGCCTTGGCCGGTCTGTGACCTCTGGTCTGTGGTCCGTTTCTAGTCAGACCCACCAGAAATCCACCCCACCCTTCGGTAATGCTGTCTGCACACCGCTTGCCCAGCTTAGCGGTCTATTTCAGATGCTAAGGGGTGTGTGTGTGTGTGTGGATTAGACCCTCAGGCTGTGGTGCACTTTCACCTTTGAGCCTGTGAAATCCCCCCCCCCCCCTCTCGTTTCTTAGAATTTTGAGGTGGTTAGATTTGGGTCTTGAGAAGTTCTTGTGCATCGCTTCTGGAAATGGAGCATAATAAACACTATCGCTGTCCCACCTGTTCCAAGAGCACATTCGTCCCCGTGACGCCCCCTCATGGCCGCTTCGCCCACCCTCTCCCCCCCCGCAGGCCACGGCGAGCAGGCGGAGATGCTGCTGTCCTTCAAGCGCAAGGAGCTGCGGAGGTACAGCGTCTGGGAGCAGCAGGAGATGGAGACCCAGGACCTCCTGCTGAAGGTGGACCTGGGGCAACCCCCTCCGGCTGCCCTGCTCTTCTGCGTGTCCGACACGGCCGCAGCTGCCGTGCAGCAGGACCTCCTCACGCTGCGCGCCCAGGGCCAGGGCGGCACGCCTGCCGGTGAGAGAACGCACACACACACACATGCACGCACGCACACGCACGCACACACACGCACACAGAGCCAGGCACGCACATGCCGCAGCAGTCCAAGCTCCACCACGGCTGATGCTCCGTTGCGGCCGTGCAGCGTTGGGGCTGCGCTCGCTCCAAATTTGTTGATCGCATTTTCTTGAAATGTGGTTTGTTTATTGAGGGCAGAGCGAAGACGAAAAGCAAGGAGAAGAAGAAGAAGAAGAAGAAGAAGGAGGAGAGAAAAAAAAAAAGGCAGCGACGTTTAGATTCCATCCGTAATCAAGTCAAAGCAGACGGGAGTCTGGGCATGTCAGGGATTCAGACCAGATGTCCAACGAAATAGCTGGCGCTGCCGCCTCCCGTGATTTCATTTCGGAGCTCGACATGTTTTTGTTTAATATATTCTTGTGCAAACGTCAGTGGCGCTTAATAAATTGGTTTTGGTTGTGGTTTCCCCCCCCCGGACAGGCGAGGCGAGTCCCTTCATCCTGCTGACTCTGAGGTACCCCCTGGAGGGGATGGAGGGGGCCCTGCTGCGCTCCCTCCTGGAGCTGGACTGCCTCAACAGCCTGGCCGAGGAGCGCTCCTGCTTCGCCCCGGAGGCGGACCGCCTGTCGCTGGACTACATGTACACGCCCGTCCTCTCGCTGGACGACAGCATCGAGCTGGTGCGGAGGTCGGGCCTGGACTCCCCCCTGCTGCGCCTGATGGCTCTGGAGAGCCCCGAGCCCGAGCACGAGCCCGAGCCGGGGGCCGACCCCGAGCAGGACGGCCCCGGCGAGGACGCCGCCGCGGCCGTGCTCGGCCTGGGGCTGGCCTCACAGGACGAGACCAGCCCGAGCCCGGAGGCGGAAGTAGAGCTAGAGGCGGAGGCGGACACGGAGACGCAACCGGGGGAGGATCATGACGAGCGCGCGCCAGGGAGTCCCACTCAGGTCGGCTCACCGCAGCGCCTCCTCGCCGCCTCCTCGCCGCGCCCCCCCGGCGGAGCCTCCTGACCTCCTGTCGATCTCTCTCTGCAGAAAGCTAGAGGGAAGCACAGGCCCGTCTACACGCTGTGCCGCCGCAGCACCAGGGGAGCGTACTCGGTGTCCTTGTGTGAGCCAGACTCCAGATGGACCAAGTATAAACATCAGGGCCTGACTCAGAGGCACGTAACCATGCGTCGTCCCATGTGCTGCCTCCCATGCCAAGACCGTAGCAGCCGATCGAGCCCGTCCTCTCTCTCTCTCCCTCTCTCTATTCTCTGATACGGCTCAGCCACTGAACCGTGGCTTTTGTGGATGAAATACTGCATCCTGTATCAGCTTTAGCGGTTTCATTTCATGTGAAGGTCAATATGGCAGTAATGATCACACCTTCAACCTTCCTTCCACCCTCCTGGGCTCAGGCTGATCCAGTTCCCCCCCCCGCCCCTGAAAGGAGGGATCACCGTCACAATGGAGGACCTGCAGTGTCTGGACAGCGGGCTCTTCCTCAACGACGTCATCATCGACTTTTACCTCAAGTGAGTCCCGCCCTCGCACCCCCGCACGCCTTCCTCTTCGGCTCCTCGCCTGGTCGCTCGCAGGCCAGTGATGCCCGTTGTTCTGTGTGTGTGTGTGTGTGTCGCGCCAGATACCTCCTCCACAACGCCTCTGCCTCCATGACCGAGCGCTGCCACGTCTTCAGCAGCTTCTTCTACAAGCAGCTGACCCGGAGGGACAACGCCAGCGAGGGCGGCGCCAAGGATCCGTAAGTCCCGGCGTCGAACCCCTGCAAAGGCGGGTGTAGGCGGGGCTCGGCCGTGATCCCGGGCGGCCGGCTCATGTCAGGGACCTGTGTCTGTGTGTCTCCGTTTTCACGTTGAAGGGCTCTCAGCTGCCAGAAGCAGCGCCGGCACCAGCGGGTGAAGACATGGACGCGGCATGTGGACATCTTCAACAAGGACTTCCTCTTCGTTCCCGTCAATCAGGAGTGAGTTCCGTCCTGCGTAGGCGCGCGTCCGGCCTCCGGGTGTGGTTGCGTCGTCCGGCCCTCACCCTCACCCTCCCCGTCTCCCGTCTCCCGTCTCCCGTCTCCCGTCCAGGGCCCACTGGTACCTAGTCGTCATCTGCTTCCCCGGACTGACCGAGCCGACGGCGGAGGACTGGAGGGGCGCGAATGAAGAGGCGGCTCAGGGATCCGGCAGCCCGGGTGGCAGACCACCCACGCCCCCCCCAGGGAAGAGCAGAGACAGGACGCAAGACGCCACAGACACAGGTACGCACGCCTCGGCCCGCCGTCATGAGTCATGGCGGGGGTCGCTCAAGCCAAACGCAATAACTGCCTTCATCTGTTTGTTTTAGACAACGCTCCGGAACAGGCTACCAAAAACACAAAACCCGGTCCAGTGGTGAGAACATTTCTCAGTTTTTTTTTCTCCGATAGATAGATTGAGATTAATCGAGGACCGAATCCGCTCACTCTGCTTTATTTTCCTTTCCTCCGTCCTCTGTAGAGGTGCACAGAACAAACCTACCAGAGTAAAACCGTATGCAAAAGGTGAGCATGCTGCACTCGCATGAACCCGGTACCTGGAAAAGAAAACAACGTCCATAATGTGTGTGTGTGGGGGCTCCTCTCTCCCCTCTGCAGGCCGTGTATTCTCATCATGGATTCCCTCAAACGTTCCCCCCACGAGCGAGTCTTCAGACTGTTACGGGAGTAAGTTGCATCCATTCATGGAAAGTGTCCGTAGTTTGGTGGTACGTACGTGTGTGTGTGTGTAAGCCGATGGATCCTTTGCTCCTCAGCTACTTGGAGTCCGAATGGGAGGTCCGTCGCAGTTCGAGCCGGGACTTTGGTCCGGACCACATGCAGAGCTCCCACTGCCTGGTCCCGCTCCAGGACAACACCAGCGACTGCGGCCTGTACCTGCTGCAGTACGTCGAGAGCTTTCTGAAGGTGAGCGGCTGCCAGCCGTCCGCTCGGTCCGCTCTGGGCTCTCTCAGGCGGAGGGCGAAACCGAAACCTAAACCTAAACCTAAACCCTCCCCCCCGGTCTGCCCGCAGGACCCCGTGGTGCACTTTGACCTCCCTCTGCACCTGGAGGGCTGGTTCCCAAGGTGGCAGATCCGGCGGAAGCGGGACGAGATCCGGGATCTCGTGCTGCACCTCTACCGGCGGCAGAGGCAGGACGGCCGGAGGTAGAGGGAGGAGGAGGAGGAGGAGGAAGAGGAGCGGCCCGGCTGTCCTTCCGCTCTGTCCCGCCGCTCACACTGAGCACTAGGATGAACTCCCGTTACAGCCGCGGCTGTTTTAACTTGAAGGAAGCGCGTCGGCCCCCGACCCGCGGCCCTCGCCCCGCGAGCGGCATATTTTAAGCCGTCTTTTAATTTCACCCCCCTCCCCTCCCCCCCTCCCCCGACCAGGGCGAGTTTTAATATTTTCCCCCCCTTTCGCGATGTTTTTAAAGTCATGGTTTGTACTTTGCTTTTTCACCAGCAGAAATCCAACAGGAGTGTGAATGTATTGTTTGTACAGCAGGTCGTAAACAGTTTCTAGGAGGTTTATACTTGCTTTTATGACATTAGGTAAGGCACGTGAGCCTGGGGCTTGTTTTTTTTTTTTTCTTTTCTCTTTCTTTTTCTCTCTTCTCTCTTTTTTTTTTTAAACTCAAAACCGAAGCCATCGTGACTCACTCGCCCGGACAAGACTGTTCTCGCCGCGCCGGCCTTCGTCTGTTGCCGTCCAGTGTGACCCGGCGGCGGCGGCGGCGGTCGCCACCTCGAATGATAAGACAAAATCACGCCACACACCGTATCATCATGAGTTGTGCGGGTGTCGTCGACACGGATGCTGTGTGTGTTTGTTTTTTGTTTTTTTTGAAGGCATTAAACATTTGTTTGTCCCCGTCTGATGAACTGACTCGCTCAGGGATGCGCAAACAATTGCATGCGTGACTGTACGCGGCCGAAGGGTAAAACTCTGTTTGCAGTCATTACTACTGTTGCTCCAGGCCTCGTCAACATAGAGATTAGCCTTAATACCTCTATCCCACCCCCCTCCACCCCCCCCCCCCCCCCCCCTCCCCTTCCTCTATTGTCCACATGTTTGTGTTTGCCCATGAATTCCTCGATGCTGACACTTTTCTTATGTGATGTTGTCCTGGATGAATAAACAAACTGGTTCCAAAATATATATCAAATATATTTTTTCGTACACTTTTGTCCGTGTGTTGAATCTTCGATGACGTCACATCAACGAGCCCTGTGTGGTTTCTGTGAAGCGGGGACGAGCACCAGTGGGTTTGTATTCTGGGCGCTGACCTGACACTTGACCTCACGCTCTAAGTGGTTTTTGCAAGGAGATGAGGATTACGGGTCAGAAACTAAAACTGAATGTCTGTGTCATAAGGGAGAGTGTAATCTCATTTTCATATATCATATTAAGTGAGCTAATCATTTTTTTTTTTTTTTTTTGGACCAGAGAGGAAAACTTTCTTCATGTCAGGGCCAAAAGTCTTCATTTGGCGCTGGCTGCACAGCACATCTCAATGCTCTCCAGTGTAATCTGTTCAGAGGGTTAGATGGTCGGCTTAGGTGTATTTACTGTCTCAGTCTGTCAGATCCCCTCACAGTCTGACTGAGTAATCCCCCCCCCCACCCCCACCCCTTGCATTTTGCACAGCACGCTGCTGCAGACATCCGGCGGGCCTATCGGCACTCTGCTAACTTACCAGTTAGTTGCAGCGTTGATGCACGGTATGCCCTGTGTGTGTGTGTGTGTGTGTGCTCACGCTCACAGGTTAGAGCTGCGGCCTCGGGGTCAGAGCCGGGGGTGCTCACAGCCTCAGAGGGATCTGACTTGCAGGCATGCACACATACAGTAAGTGAGTTAAGAGTAAAACCTCTGGCCTCCAGGCCTACTTGGCTCCTGGGCTCACCGTCCCGTTAGCTCAGCGTGCTGGATCAAGCCCTCTGGAGCTTACGGAGTTGAACGTGGTTCGGCCAACTGCTATGGCCAGGTATTTAGGCAGGTGCGTGCGTTGTGAAAAGGGCCATTAGGCTAATCAAACTCATCACTTCTACCTCTGGAGCATTAAGGAGATGAACAAGCTGGGTTTTTTTTAATAGCAGATGTTTTCATGAAGAATTCTCAACCCAACAACTCATAAAATGTGTTAACATGTCCATGACAAAAATAGAGCAACTATTGGCCGGATTGGGATTTGATTTTGTGCAAATAATCACTTTAATCAGTTTAATCACTTTTTCTGATTTCTTTGTAACCATAACCCATCTTACTACAATCAGGCAAAAATAGCAAATTTCTAATATTATTGTTTGATTACTGTTTGTTTGAACTTCTTTCAATCTTACCCGGCTATAAAACAATCCTTTCAAGAAGAAAACGTCTTAATCGGTGCTTTACCATAACACTGCATTATGCAGGAGGGGTGTTGGCCCAGGATTAACGTAGTGGCTTATTTTGAATTAGTCTTCCCAACTCGGGCTCGCATATTGTTTTTCCCGGTGCGCCTGGTACGTCATGCAGCTACTTAAAGATAAGCGGAGCGCGGTTTCCCTTTTAAAAACAGGATAAACTGCATGGGAAGAGTTGGGGGTCAAAGGTCGGCCCTGGACTTAGCGACCACGACTCTCTCTGCCGTCGAGAGGATTTCAGCTGCAGCTCCTCGGCTCAGAGCCTCAGCTGCCCGACACATGAGCCCTGTGTGTTTCTGTCTTTTACTGTGATTTCTAGTCAATAGCAAAACATTTATGAGAAGCTTCTCCGCACGTCCGAGAAGATGATCTGACACGATGCGGCCAGAGTTTGCTTTGCTCTTGCGTGTGTGTGTGTGTGTGTGTTTTTTTTAATACCAGTCAGAGCAGCAGCTGTGTATCAGCCCCACAAGCTGGATGTGTTTAATGCTATTTGCCCGGCATGTGGTTTAATAGTTACAGGAAGTGTCCTTCAGCAGATTGAGTAGGATCGGGCCTCTTTTTTTTTTTTTTTCTCTGGCCAACATTGGCTCCAGCTTTCGTTTTACATTCACCGCGAGTGTCTACCAGCTCGTGTCTGCATGTATCCATGCATCCCTGCCTCATGGTGCCTGTGGCCTTCGTTACTCCCCGGTCCACGTTTCCTCTGCACTAAGCGCCCTCCCTTCCCAGCGTTGCTCCACTAACTTCTTGGCGAGCTCTTCTCAAAGGCTTAGAGTAAACAGGATTAGAGGGCATTAAAAAATCCCCCTCTCTCCAAGAGCCATCTGCCTATCTACCTGAGCCAGGAGCCGTCCTCTGAGCACCATGGGACACACCTCTCTCCACCTCCGGCCGAGCGCAGGAACCCGGCGTGTCACAGCATCGTTGAGCGATTTCGGGGCGCGCTTCTGCTAATTTTCCCGCGCCTGGAGATCTCTGAACTATGCAAACGTGCAAGAAGCTGTTCACCGTGCTGTTCCATGACTTGAGAGGAAGTACGTGCTTGCTCGATCCTTTTCCAAGTCCTCGGAGTTGAACGCCATCGCGGATTTAACATGAGCGTCGGATCTGGGAGACGCGTTTTCTACGCCGCCGTATTCAGTGTTGTTCTCATAGGATTGGACACGAGGACAGGTACGTGAACCGAACCTCTCCCTCACTGCCCATTTAAAAGTCAGCGGCTGATACCTGGTCTATGCTGTTTTCTCCTGTGGTCCACCAGATGCCACCCTGGAAGGCTCGTCCATGGGTTACCTGAGTCTGCCTTACAGCCAGGAGCCTGCGGCGGCCTCGGGCGTGGTGCGGGTGTCTGACGTGAGGGTGTCTCGCGGAGGCCACGCGGTCGCCGCTCGGAGGAAACGCAACATCCTGTTCCCCAGCGGAGTCAAACTCTGTGCGCAAGAGACCACCGAGCAGGTCCTCGCACACCACCTGAGCTACTTTCACCTCCGAGGTAAAGAGAGCTTCTTGGGCAGACCTCCAGAGACGTGAGGGCTTTGGTTCCGTGAGACCGTCCCCGCGGCCGTGTCCTCCCCGTGTCCTCAGGGCGCCAGTGGGGAAGTGTGCAGTAGGCCAGAGTGTTAACCTTTGCCTCATTTACATCAAGGGATCCACCTGGACCCAGCTGAAGTATGTCAGCGGACATCTGTGTGGACACCAGTTGCAATTAGGCTTTATGAGATTTGCATTGAAACAGACTGTGGTCTACTTCAGGTAGATGTGGATCCTTTACAGGCTCAGTCCACTTAAATAACAAGCGCATAACAAGTATTCTCTTACTTACCCTGAGTGGGATCTCCCCCATTCATCGTCTTTTGTAACATTATCAAGCGCATTAACAAATACTTTAAAGGTGTTAAAGCATAACCTACGTAAAATATTTCAGTCTCTCAGTATTACCCACAATGCAATTCATACACAGTCAGTGGGGTTGGGCATTTGGGTGAGTTGTGTGAGCTGAAAGGGAGTGGGATGAAGAGATTTCCCATTTTCAGACTCCCAGTTTCTTTGCCCCGTCCACTCAGATCGCGCTGAGGGCACTTCATCAGATTTCACACGTCTCCCTCTGGAGGAACAGCTTTCCTCACACATGCCAGGCCGCTCACAGGAACCTGTAAACAGACTGCAAGGTGTAAACGCAGCGGAGTGAGTAAATCTCAGGCACAAAAGTAACGTGGCTGTCACAGCTTTCAGCTAGAGTATTTTTCTGGTCGAAAGTAGCTGCAAAGTAAACTGTTGACAGCGCTGTCTGAGGGTAACCCAGAACAAAAGGGACAGTGTTTCTAAATGAAAAACACACTGGCTTTTTTCACTTTCGGCAGCACAATCCTCCCCTTCACATTCAAATTCCTGGTGCAGCAGCAGAAACCTCAGGGGTGGACGTCTCCAACTCTGCACACTTAAACCCAAGACTGTCTGCATGGCTAGACACCAGCAGGGAAATGTAATTAAGTAACTTAAATCCAATACTGTATTGAAATGCAGTTTGGGGCACTTGCACTTGACTTTTGCCATTCTATATACGTTACGTCATTGGTTTTCAGAGGAGTTATGTTGACTCAGGCTAATACATTGCACAGCACTGGCTATTTGCCAGTTAGTTAGTCTGTTGATTGCTGAAAAAGAGAAACCTCATCAACAGGATAATAAAATGTTGTGCATTACAACAGAATTGACAAACAAACTGTGGAAAAGGCTTCATATTAGCTCCAATCCCGACACAATTCAATTCAGTTATCAACCGGTCGCAGTTAAAGATATCTTGCTAATGATGAACGTCATTTGCCTCTACACTGACTGTTTTGAAGTCACATTTTGCAATTTATGATGCTGTCTTGCATATGAATGCAGGCCTTCCTTTGTGTTGGCTACTTAAGTTTGATACAAAAATTGAGTGTTTTCCTATCATTGTTATAGGTTGTAGTTATCTCTGTAAATTAAGTAAAAAGTAACACTCTCCTGTCTCCATTTGACACCTCGAAGGAGAAATAACCCCCCACAAAATACACGTTGTCTTTTGTGTATGATTTTAGGAGAATTGCCACTCATTCATTTGACACATTTTAATCTTGCATTGTTTGAGAAACCCTCTGTAACGACAGACTGGGCAGAAGCGCTGCCAGCGCGTGCCCCCCGTGCAGCTTGTCGATGCCAAAGTCTGACTGTGTGTGATGGAGGAAAGTCGAGGTTGGTTACGTAAGCTCGATGTGGCTTTGGAGGAGACCACTGGTGTCTCTGGCCTCGCAGACAGCGTTGATTGGGGAAGAAGATTGGAGCATATGTCTGCGTGCTGACTTTGGCACAGTGCCCAGAGGGCTGAGTCATGGAGCCAGAGTTATGTCATGAAGTGAACATGACAGCCAACACATGATTTTGACCCCCCCTGCTAATGGAGCTGTGGCGCTCTTTGTACCTGCTGGAGAACTTTGTCAGATTTGTATTTATCAGTGTTGTAAAGGCTTGAAACCCTAACCCAAATATTTTGGGTATCGCCACTAATTAACTTCTGCACGCTTGCTTTTTAATTGGCCGCCGTCCTCTGCTACCCCCCAGTGTGCCAGGAGACCATATGGGAGGCTTACAAGATCTTCTGGGACCGTCTCCCGGAGCAAGACGAGTACCAAAGCTGGCTGAACCAGTGCCAGGAGGGCGCAGTCACGGCACAAGATTTTGGCGCCTACTTCAGCCAATCAGAGGAGCATCAGGAACTGGTTAAAAAGGTTTGTGCGCGACCACTGATTCAGCTACAGAGTGAACGCGGGCGGCGTGGTAACTTGCGGTGTCTCTTCTCTGCTCCTGCAGAGGATGTCACAGACGGGCGTGAAGAGGTAACGACCTGTCTTGATCCCCAGCGCTAGCACCAGCATTTCAGTCATTCATGTACAATCTCATCACGTGTGTTTTGTAAATGTGTCATTCTTCCCCACTGTCTGTAGTCAGCCCACCAGGTCCTGGCATCATATGTGCAGGTACGGTTGTCAGAGCTCTTCAACCCTGCCTGTTCATATTCCCGCTCATCAGTTTGCCACTGATGAGCCTTCAGACTCCCGTTGAACGGCGTTTCATGTGTTTCGATAGCTGTGTGTCTGAGGCGTGGCTACCTCTAGTCAAGCTCCACTCTAGCTTTGCTTTCCCCATCTGACTTGTGCTCCGGCGTTAGTTATTTAATCTTTTCATGGTTTTCCGCAAAATCAAGCTGCGTCCGCCAGTCTGATATAGTTCGTGACCTCGTGCTGGGGTTGACGCCAACAATGTCCGCCCAGCATGAAGCTGCTCTTTAGAAATGCAGCTGAAGTTGTGGAGACATTCAGACTAAAACATGATGGACATTTGTCTGTGTATATGAAGCCACAGTCGAGTTAGCTCAGCTTAGCGGAGACACTGCTCCCAGTCACTGGACGCACAATTTCAGCAAGAACATTTCAGAGTTAAACACTGAGATGCACGTGATATGACACATGATTAATTAACTTTAGATTCACTGTGGGCTGTTGAAAATGGTGCTTTTTGTTTTCTGTAAACGTGGTCAGGTATAGCCTTCAACTAGTTGACGGCTGCAGTTTCATATACAACACTCAAATACTGAAGTGTAATTGTCAGCTAAATGTTTCAATAGTTTTAAGACGATAATGTTCTTCTTTGGATGCTCTATCAGGCTTGGCTGAGACCCGGCAGAATAAATGACTAATTGGGTTTGGCTTGTTTAAAAGATCAGTGATTAGGAACGAAAAAGAAAAGAAAATAACTCATGCCTAATAACACCTTTTTGTATTTCAAATTATACAAATGTGTGTTGTAATATCAGCTTTGTTTTAACAACCTCCTGCTGTTTTGCAGCACTCCGACACTAGACACACCAGAAGCTACTGAGGCTCCACAGGTTCCAGAGGGTCCTGAGGTTCCTGAGGTTCCTGAGACTCCAGAGGTTCCAGAGGTTCCTGAGGCTCCTGAGGCTCCTGAGGTTCCTGAGGCTCCACAAGTTCCAGAGGTTCCTGAGGTTCCAGATGTTCCTGAGGTTCCTGAGGTTCCTGAGGCTCCACAAGTTCCAGAGGTTCCTGAGGCTCCAGATGTTCCTGAGGTTCCTGAGGCTCCTCAGGTGCCTGAGCTGGGTCAGTGTCATTCCCTTTCACTGGCCCCATGGGCATGTCGCCATATCTGTCCCTCTGATCGAGCATTGTTTTGTCAGCGAGGAACCATTATGGGTGTACATTTCAGCATTGCTGGTTTCTAGTTTTCGATGCAGTGTGTGAGAACGTGCTTCTCTGCGGGTTTGGCTTCAGGCCACTTCAGCCTGAGATTTCAAAAGCAGTCAGGGTTAGGTCGGTCTAATCCATACAGCCACCAGGAGTCACGACTCCTGCCAAAGGTTTAAGGTCACGTTCACTTGAAGCAAACCAACCTTTCTCTTTTCTTGTTTTCCTCCACCTCTGCACGTGAACTCACCCACCCAGAAGACGCAGCCGAAGGCGGAGAGGAGGTGGAGGAGGTGGAGGAGGCAGCTGTCACCTTCCCGGACGTGGAGGAGAATCTGGTATGTGCACACTCAGCTCACAGGGCTCACGGAGTGGGATTTGCTAATCTTTTGGTAATGTGAAAACGTCATGACTTCATTACTTTATCGCCCTTTCCCATGACTCAGCTGAACAACGACATCGCCATGGAGCCTCCCACCCCCGCTGTGCTGGAGCAGGTGGTGGAGCTCAGTATCCACCTGACAGGAGAGATGTACAGCGACAGCCTGGATGATCCGGCCAGCCTGCAGTACCAAACTCTGAGCAGACAGTTTGCTGAAAAGGTTCGTGTCTGGCTCCGGCTCCCTCTGCCTGACTGTCTTTACGACTCCCCTCAGTGCTACCGTATCTGGCTCCTCGCTGGACTCACTATATCTGCTGCTTTATGGCCTGTGATGGATGCATTGTTAGCTTTAATACTATGCACTTTAACAGCAGTAGTTAACTGTGAACTGTTAGGCAGCGGTTCAGAAACACTGATTTTATGGTACACATTGCGTGAAGCCGAATGTGTTGAAAACTCAGCTCTGTGATGTGTGTTGGGAATAGACAACCTTTGGTAAACGCGCACATATGTGCGGGTTCTCACCTTTGGAGATTGCTTCAGAATTTTTACAAGTACTGAGAAACTTTAGTGCATTTGTGTCAGTACTTTTCCTGGCAGCCTGCTCTACACACAAATATGGGAAGGTCAACTGGACACACACACACATTTATAGCAGCATCATGTATAGGCATGTACTTTTGTTCCATTGTCCCCCAATCACTAAACTGCTATTACTCCTGTACTCTCCATGCCTTCACATATTATTCAGAGCCCCACATGCTGAGAACAGATTGTGTGTGTGTGTGGAGGACATTGGGTAGGAGAGAGGAGGGATCTGGGTGAGGACTCGGGCAGGAGGAACTGAAGGACGAGTCAGGAGACAAAAGGCCCCAGAGACCTTTTTGTGCCCTCTTTCACTGATGGATTAAATGAACTGGGCCATTTAGTTTGCAGAACAGTATGCGTATTGTTTTTTTAGTGCGGGGAAGCAAGGCCTTGTAGACCAATAAAAGGATCTGACCGCAGTGCAGTAGTCTGCCTCCCGAGAATAATGATGTGGGCCGCAGCACAAAAGATTCAGAACCTTTAAACTGCTTTGAACAGAATGAGCCTATGAAAAATGAAATCTGATTTATTTTGCCAAGCCAGTTCCTCGTGGCCTTGTAAAAACGAGAAACTCTTGCCGGGGCTTGTTTACAATGCTTGCTCATTTTTGTCCTTGCAGATTGAGGACGCTCTGGAGGGGCTCCCTGGATTCAAGAGTGTGGCCGTGCTGGACTTCAGGTCAGTCTCGCTGCTGCGATTCAATCCTGGGTGTGGACCAAAGAAATGTGCACACACAGTCACCTGAAACTGCAACGTTAACAGTTTCACTCATTTCCCGCAGGCCTCAGAAGGACGACCAAGGGTGAGTCATCAGCGTAGACGGTGGTAGTTCGACCTTGTCTGGTTCTCCCCATCCTGCCTTGAATTTAAGCCCGCAGATCCCTATCAAGCATCCCTTAGCTCGAGATGCGCTGGTGTGTGCGGCGTCACCTTCACCTCCCGCTGTGTTTACCTGTGAGTGTGGGCACGTGTTAAGATGTGTCACTAGTTGCCCGTGTTAATGGTCTTAGTTGGGCCACTCACCTGCTAAGTGGGATCAGGAAGGGTCCAACTGAGGGAGCAGGTGCGCCTCCATAGAGACGATTATCAGGGCTTTACGACCTACCTCGGCAATCGGCCTCGGGTGGAGGGACGGACGGGACCAGTGTCAGAGGGAAAGATGTATGTGTGTGTCGGAGGAGTGGAGAAGAATTAGAGCAACGGGGAAGGCAGGAGTTGAGCTGGCGTTCAGATGAAGCATACAGATCCACTACTTTAGAAAAAGTACCAATATCACCAATCACGCTCCCCATTTGCACTGAATTGTGCTTACAGACAAGCTAAAGCAATAAATATCAGGCTTTAATCAGCAGCTACTTAGTTTAGCTTAGTTAGCAGGGCAAACCTCATTTTGTAGCAGGGTCTATATAATCAGCTTTTTACACAAAATTTGGTTAATGAATGTATTTAGCCTTAACAAGTTGCCATATTTTATTATCTGATCATTTTATTCTTCAGAAATTAACAAGCCCATCACTACGAGACAGAAGGTGCAGCATTTCCCTCCACAGTCCCTCTGCTCCGGCTGTTCACTGTATGGCGTAAACCATATGACCATAACTGTGCCTGACACTCTTCGTCTGCATTACGTGACAGACCTGCTCCTACCGTCCTCGTGCGGCTGTGATTTATGTTGCGTGCCCCTGCTAACTGCGGATCACGGGGCACAGCAGGAGTCGAGCTCTGTCAGACTGTCTGTGGATGTGTGAAACCAAAGGGGGGGAAAAATTGGACCCCCTTCTAATTGTGGCAGACTGCGAGCCAGCACGTGCCGAGCTCTCTGCCAGAAAGCCAACAAACTAGGTCAGGGTGGAGGGCTTCCAGTATTCATAGGAAGGCTGATAGATGGTTTTTTCCAGGCCCTGGAATCTCTTGTGAGGTTTCCATGTTTATTATGATGATATTGATCATTCTGCTGACTCAGTCGTTTTTTGGCCTATACTGTCGCTCTCCTGCATTCCAAGCAGGAGTAAATCACTGGAGTCATCAGTCATCCGTGAGCGCTCGACATCTCTTTTAACAGGTTTGACGTTAAATCATGCTAATGCCCGAGCCATTTTCATCCTCTCGCGGCTCCCTCATCCAGGAGACATCACTTTATACTCTTATTGTAAACGCGCGCGTAAGACGGATGGAAAGTGGTGCGTGTAAGTGCAGCGTAGGCACTGGGGTATTGAGTGGGAAGTTTCATCACCAGGTTTAGGTTGAAAACTCTCAAAGTAGCCTCAATCAAAGCCCTCCAGTCTCTGACCAAAAGGAGAAGACGGAGGTAGGAAATAAAATAGGTGAGAGCTGAGATTTAAACTCTCCTGACCTAGAAATCAATGGCCTACTTCCACTGAGCAAACCGAGCTGACCACAAGGTCTATTTAGCGGTTTGAAATATACAAATACAAAGATTGTATATTCATTTGTTCCACTTTTGTTGTATACATGTGTTAATCCTTTTATGGTCATACGTCAAATATGATTTAAAGTTCAACAACCTTGTAATTGCACCGATGTGTAACACACAATACATAAACAATGTTGTTCAAATGTACAAAACAAAACAAAACAAAAACAAAAAAAAACAGCCATTGGTGCAAATAGAATTTCTTTGGAACTGTGAAAAATCGAAAACAGACTTTTTCTCCCTTTAGAAAATTGCGGCCCACGCTGCCAGAGTGCTGATAAATGAAGTGCATGTTTATTATTGCGAGGTTTAGATAGTCGTCCGGTACGACAACTAACGACTAACTGACACCGACTGTTGACCCGACTCCTCTCTAATGGTCTCCACAAACAAAAACAAAGCACGAACCTGCCCTGAGCCCCCGCGCTTGTGCCCTCAGGCTGGACGGCGTGGTGGTGGACTACGCTGTGACGGTGGTGGTGAACGGAGCGGGGGTGAGCAACGAGCAGCTGGACTACCTCACCCTGCAGCTCAACCGGGTGGAGAACTCGTACCGCGAGGTGATGGAGCACCCTACGGTGATCTACAGCGTCAGCGTGGTCGGAGACTTCGGCACCGAGGCCCTGCACAGGGACGAGCTGGAGAGCGGTAAGGGCCAGTGCGAGTCTGCAGAGCTCCTTAATGGTATTCCCTGCTCCCCAACACAACGCACGCACGCCACCATTATAGCTATTTGTCTAATTGGCATGGCAGTGAAGTCACGGGGAATGCGTTGGCAGAGGTGGTGCATACAGTGCAGGGCGAGCCTCCAAATGTCATATCAAATAGAGACACGGTAGACCCAGCATTGATATTACAACATACGCTACACCACTTGAGAAAACATTCCAGGGTTTTTAATAGTTTCATCTGTTTCTTATTTGTCTGCTCTTTCTGTCAAAGACGACAGAGACGTATTTATAAGACGTTTTTTGCTCAAAAGTGGGCCGTTTCTGATGAACAAATAACAGAGTCATCAGTTTTAGCAACTCTGTGTTTATTCTGTGCTACACTTAAATCCATGTCATTACATGGTCTGCAAAAGAGAACTGAGCAAACAGGATTTTTGAAATCGGAGCTTAGCTGTACTTCGGCCCTTTCTTTTGGCTCACACCCAGTAGATCTCGCAGTTAACTCTTAAAAGAGCAATTTACCTATTTTACACTGGGGAAATGCTGCAGGAGTTGGGAAGGAAAATTATGAAAAAGGACAAAACGGGTGCAACAGAGGCCGAGATATCATCATTTTTTAATTCCGTATTCTACGCAGACCTGGTGTCTAACCCCTAACCCTAACCCTAGATTCAGGTTTGTTAATCCAAGGCCAGAGTCTAAAACTGAGATGAGGTGTGGGCTACTGAGGTTAGCCAAGTGCTCCTATTTTGAACTTGAAGCCTTCAGCTTGGGCTCATAGCCACTTCAACTCAGGCGTTTTATTGGAATTTAATCAGATTCTAGCAGATAGGGAAAATGCTGCATCCAGGTGGTAAGTAGGTAAGCTTCGGCCTAATTCTGACCAAGGCTGTACTCTCACAGAGGTGAGGAAACTGTTGGAAACTGCTCACTTCAGCTTCCTCCCTGCTCATGTTTTGTAGAGAATGCATCTCGTTAGTTTAATCCATTAGCAAGCTTTCCAGAAGATGCTGTCTGACGCTCACATTGATCATATTTTTGGACACGTGAGGTGATGGCTAAGCTCATATGGCTAACATGTGTGGCCTGGGAACTTATATCCTCTGCATGACTTTATTTTTCTGCATTGGTGGTGATGCAGTATCGGCCTTGACTGATATTCGCTCCAGATTTGAGCACTGATTTGCGGATATTTACGCTCGAATGTAGTGCTGTCAGAAAACGAGGGCTGTGCTGAAATGGTTACAGTTCAAAGGATCGCGAAGATTCCTGCAGGCATGATTACTTTGGCTATTTGGCACGTTTGCCGTCTTTCGTGTCAGCCTGTGTTAACATTTCCCTCCCCTCTGGTTCCACAGTGTCTGAGGTCCCCGACTCCGTCGGCATGGCAGATGGAGAAGCGGTGAGTGAAGTCACCTCCGCAGCTATCAGGACATCTATCTCAGATCACTCACTCTTGTTTAAGGAGGCCGTCAATTGTAGCACGAGTGATGTTGCGATAACCTGTAAGTGGCCTGCGATGATATCCAGACCGCGGCGGTGCAGGTAAGGGATGAGCTCACCAGCAAGGATCAAGTGAGGCTTTGAGGATTAGCTTGGCTCTTGGTGTATAATCCACTGCTATTCTGGGGCAGAGGCTGCAGTGAACTACAACCCAGCGTGTAAGGCAGAGAAACAGCTCATATGAGGGCTGTTGGACTGCGGTCTTTGATGATAATCAGCGTTTGGGTTACTCTTAATGTGTCTGCTGGTTCACTTTACAGCTCTGTGCTTGTTTCAGCTTTGACTAATTTGACTCATTACATGAGTTTGGAGAGTTTGGCATATCTCTTCAGTAACTGATTTACGGGCAAAAGCACAGAAGCACTGAGCCCTCTGCTTTCCTAGTCTTGGTCATTTTAGATCAGGCTGCTGCTTTTTCATGCTTTCTTTGAGTGCGCTGTGGCACATTAACCTTTAGAGTACCAGATTTATGGATAGATTTAAAAGGAAAATGCATCAGAAATGTTCCTGCTGTAAAAGTTATGATGACCCTGCTGAGCAGCAGCAGGGACTGACCCGGGCACCGTCCTGTGAAATGCTCAGCCAGTGAGGCCTGTTTGTGTTGCAGGCTAACGCTGTGGATGAGCCACAAGAGATGGTGATCCTGGAGGACATCGAGGACGACGTTCTGCCCGAGCTCTCTGAAACCAACACAGTGGCGGCAGAGGAGACGTCGAACATTGTCATCCTGGAGGAGAGCGCGGTTGTGTCTCCAGCTCCCGCCCCGACCCAGAGTGCCCCTGAAGTTATCGGTGAGTGTTCACCCTGAACAAAATGACTGCACCGACACGTGCAGTTTAACGCCCTCAGGGAGCGTCTACCTTTTGTTTGAAGTCTGAAGTGTGTTTTGACTGAAATTATTTCTTATGAAAGGAATTGATGATATTTTTGAATCTCAGCTCTCATTTTGGCCCCAATATATTAAATCAAAAGTGTTGTCTGCTTTTTTGGACAAGCCTGTGGGCTCTGGCAGAAGTCGCCAGTTTCTGTCAAAGGAGACAAGCAGACACTGAGCTGAAATTTTTCCCCCCGTCTTTGTTTTTCCAGGCCTTGAGGAGGAGGGCCTGTTGTTGGAGGACACTGTGCAGACTCCCGCTATAGAAAGCCACCCAGCGGAGGAGCTCCCGGCTGAACCTCCTGTCCCGGAGCTGCCAGAGGTTGTCACACTACCTGAGCCACCAGTGGAGGTCGAGGCCTCTGGCTCGGACATGGCTGACCTGGAGGACCTGCTCCGGCCATCTACTCCCACAGCAGCTGTAGAGGAAGATGAAGTGGAGAAACAAGAGACTGTTCCAGAAGATAAGCCGATGACAGGAGAGGTCACAGTTGAGGATGAAATAGAGGAAGTTGAGGTCGCGGCAGCGGCAGAAGAGCCAACTGCTGCAGCTGTGGACGAGGAACATGTGGAAGAGGTTGTTGTGAATGAGGCAGAGGCTCCAGAAGAGCTGGAGAAAGAGGAGTTGGAGGAAGTTCTGCCTGCTCTGGTCCCCACTGCTGAGGTCGTAGACACGGCAGCTGAAGCACCAGAGCCGGAGGCAGCAGAAGCCCTGCTTCCTGTCGATGGAGAACCTGTGGATCGTATAGAAGATGAAGAGTCCAACCTCACGGACATCCCACCTGCAGATGAGGAAGCCACCGCCGTCCTGGCTGCTGCAGATGCAGACTTTAATGTGGTGTTGACGTCTCCTGAGGATCTTGTGTTTGAAGAGGCGGGCATGGAGGTACCAGCAGAGACCGAGGAGCAGGAGCTGAAGGAAGATATTCTACCTGAAGTCCCGGCCGTAGAAGAGGTCCCAGAAGCTCCGGAGATCTCCACAGAGGACCTGACAGAAGATGAGATCTTATTAGTTGGTGGGGATGAAGCTGAGACACCAGTGACGTACTTTGTGAGCCCCGCCCAGCCGACCGCTCTGTCTCCAGAGCGGGAGTCGCCTTTCACCCGGATCGCTGACATCGGCCCGGCTTCTGAGGGACATCCTGACATCTTCATCCCCACACTGGTGGAGGTAAAGAGAGGAACTGATGTCTACGCTACGTCTAACAGATATATCATTAAACACATCACTTCTCTTTTGGAGTTTTACATGCTTTTTACATGCTTCTTTATCTGTCAGTCATGCTGCTGTGCAAAACAGTAACATGACGTACGGTTACATTATGATTTTAAGGCTGTATTGAAAAGATTATGGTTTGATTACTGTGATTTGATTGATTGGAGAACATTGAGTCTAGGCAGAATCATATATACTGTTTGGAAACTACTGTGTAGACAGAAGGAAGATGGACATATTGAACACCAGTTTGCCCTTAAAAAAAGATTTCTCTACTTTTCTGTACTTTTCTAGGTGGAAACCACTAATGACGCCACAGATGATACCACCATTGGAGACCATGGCTTTAACGTGGTCCACTTTGGTTATGGTTTGATAAACCACACGGAGGAGGGCAGCACTGACTTCCCCCTGGGCGTGGCACACGGCACAGACCAGGCCAGCATCGCCATGCCTGTGAACCCGGGCCGAGCCCTGATGGTCTTCTTCAGCCTTAGGGTGACCAACATGATCTTCTCTGATGACCTCTTTAACAAGAGCTCCCCGGAGTACAAAGCTCTGGAGCAACGCTTCCTGGAGCTGGTAAACTCACATTTACATGACAGGAATTTACATTCTTGTGTCTGAACCTCTGTTTTCTAACATCAAACTACTTTTCTTTTCATATAAAAAAATCTCCCCAGCTCGTGCCCTACTTGCAGTCCAACCTGAGTAACTTTGAGAATCTGGAGATCCTGAACTTCAGGAACGGGAGCATTGTCGTGAACAGCCGGATGAAATTCGGCAAACCCGTGCAACAAGGTGTCACCACCACTGTCTACCTGATCCTGGAGGACTTCTGCAACACGGCTTACCAGACCATGAACCTGGCCATCGACAAGTACTCGCTGGACGTCGAGTCAGGTGGGTTCTCACTGGCGTCTCTGTGAGCGGCCGCTGTAAGAGAGACCACAAAAACACAACTGTGACATCAAGTGAGGGCCTGCGACAAAGAGTAGCTGACTGGACACAAAGGAAAACAGACAACCTGGCACTTCCCAAAGTTTAGAAAATCTGCTGACCAGCATCGCGTTCCACTGTGCTGAGCCAGAGCTCGTTACAGCTCAACAAGCCACTGTAAATTTGTAAATTGTAACCGTGATATATTTTGTAACTTTTCGAGGGTAAAAGACATTGGTAATTTGACTGCGTGGCCTTTGGAGTCAGACGAGCCGTTTCCTTCTGTTTCCACTTTAAATGCTAAGCTACGCTAACCGACTCCTGGCTGTGGCTACACACACACACACACACACACACAAGCACAGATACGAACACGGCTTCGCTCTCCTCATCTTTCTGCCCCCCCCCCCCCATTCGACGGGTGTGATCTCGAGACATTGCTGTGTAATGGCCCGAGGAAGCAGGTGCTGATAGAGTCTTGATGTCACACACTCACATCAGCTGTGGCGAGATAATCTGGGCTTCCCTGGTCCGCAGCCAAGTCCACACATATCGTTACCTGCACTCAGACGCCTGATTCCTGCGTGCAGCGCCGCTCTTGCCGCACGTGCACTGTGCAGGGCCCCATTTTTGAAAATAGAGCTCAATTATAGACTCGTTTTCTTTGCATTTGTGTGTGTTTTTTCTCTTCATTTCATCATGTGGTATCCATCACCAGGCATCTGCATGACAACGTCAGCCAGGTCGTAATCAGCCGTTCATGATATCAGTGGTTCATTCTTGTGTTTACAATCATGACTCAGCTGTCATAATCCGTCACAGTCACAGTCAATGCACAAAACTGGATCCCAGTGTGCATTTGGGTTATATTAGGAGGAAAGAAAGCCCGAACTTCGGATGTGTCTGTGTGTCCATTAGGAGAAATTAACAGCCATGAAAAACATCTGTTACTATATTGTGTTTGTCAGTAGACTATTATATCCTTATTTCTGTAATTTAAAAGAGCAATTCACATGTTGGGAAGTGTGCCTGTTTGTTAGATGAGGAGAGTGAAGTAAAAATGTGGTACAAATACAGCTCTCCGAGTTTATCCTTCAGTAATACCACAGTTTAGAAGCACACAGCTGCCACGACTCTTGCAGAGGGTCGAAATCAAAGGTCTCACAACATTATTTAAGTGTTATATCTATTGTCCCATCATAGTTTTGAGGGGCTGATCTGGTGCACTGTTCACTTCAGGTTGTGTGTGACCTAAGAGAATCATGTCTGTATTTGTAGAGGTGAAAGAAAATTACTGGCTCGTCTTGTAATAGCCAACACTCCTGATGTTTTGCTTCCCAGGTGACCAGGCTGACCCCTGCAAGTTCCAGGCGTGCAACGAGTACGCCGAGTGCAAAGTGAACAAGTGGTCGGGCGAGGCGGAGTGCGTCTGCAACGCCGGCTACTTCAGCATGGACGGCCTGCCCTGTCAGAGCATCTGTGAACTGCAGACCGACTTCTGCCTCAATGACGGCAAGTGTGACATCATCCCCGGCCAGGGAGCCATCTGCAGGTGGGTAGGGATTAGGGGACGCGATCTGTGTGGTTGCGAGAAATGGCGTTTGAGTTTGCAGGTCTGCGAGGCGAAGAGCCGGCCTCTACAGGGAAAACCGATGACCATCTGCGTTTCGAGGTTGAGATGAGATCCAGTGCACTGTGAACGCTGTTCAAAAGCGTTTTGGAAAATTTGGCCGCAGACGCTTTGGGACTTAAACACGCGCTGACGAAGTAAAATCACTATATGGAAGAAAGCTCTTGTTTTACACCTTAGTTGGCCCCAAACACCAATTAAACAAGCTTCTAACCTTTATATTGCTTGGCCTTCATCAGCAGCAAATCTTTTTTTATTTACAGAAAATCCACGTCAACTCTTTTAATCAGTGCTCAGACCTTTGGCAGTTTACTGTGTTTTAATTGTGCCCTCTGGCGCTGAAAACGTTATGCATAAAAGAAAACAATGAACACCATCTGGGGGCGGCACGACTTCTTAATTTCATTAATATTGTTCCATTTTGTTTGCTCTGAGATGCAAATTATGGCATTTTTGTTCAGTGAAATATTGTCGATTATGTAGCGTCGTACCCTCATTTCGTCTTATACACCGTCATAGGTATTCGTACGTCTCGAAAAACTGTGCCACGGCACGTTTGTCCACGTCTCCCTGTTGACATTTGCGCGGATTGGTGCGTGTTGGATGATACCGCAATAATCCAAATTCAGGGTCTTGCCCTCGGGCTGTGCTGGAGCTGTTGCAGCACACTTAAAACTGAGTCACTGTAACACAGAGAGGAGGCCGTGCACCGAGATGAACGCTAACCTTTGTTTCACACCCACGACCGCAGCATTAAACATAGCGCCAGCTCCAGATGCTGCTGGATCGCTGTTTACCTCGCACTGTCCAACCAAAAGAATCGCACCGCTCCACGGGGACGAGGAAAACATTTGGAGCCGATTCCAGTTGTTCCAAAACAAGGCATTCATAAATTTAATGACGCATAGAGAGCGTAATAATTGGTGACATGTTCATAACGATGTCAAGACAAAATATGAACACGACTGAGGACTCGGGCCTTCATTTTTATATTCTTTAATCACTCGAGCCCAAATGAGAACCAGAGGAAGAGTGACGGATATACGCTCGTTTGGACATTCGGTTCCTCTGCCACTCCCTGAATGTTCTCAGTGTTTCTGGAACGTGATGTCGAGTTTTTTGCACCGACTCCTGGGGGTAAAGATCGCTCCTGTGTCGCCTCAGGTGCCGGGTCGGGGAGAACTGGTGGTACCGAGGGGAGCACTGCGAGGAGTACGTGTCGGAGCCGCTGGTGGTCGGCATCGCCATCGCCTCTGTGGCCGGATTCCTGCTGGTGGCGTCCGGAGTGATCTTCTTCCTGGCCAGGACGCTACGGGATCAGTACGACAAGGACGAGTCAGAGGACCCGATACGGTGAGCGGAGCGGCCCACATGCCCCGCGTGGCCACACTTTTCAGCGGCCTTCGCCGATAATGAGAGACACACGCGCGAATTAGACCCGGGGTCCAATCCATCCCACGCCACTTTTATATATTATAGTATATATTTTTTATATACTTACGTGACTGCGTTCTCATACCACACATCATTCATACTCGCTGCGGTGAGCGAACGCGGCACAATAACAAATAATTGTGCAGATGGAAAACTTTCCATCTTGTTAACTGGAGAATGTACTTCACCCATCTTTAATGACTTCTATTGTGTGGCCAAGCCTCGTTTAAAAACCCGCAGGACTGCTGAATGGCTCGAATGCTGCCAAAGGAAACAAGTTTGTCAACCGGAATTTGAAATATAGGTCAAAAAGACGATGTACACCATGATGTACAACGCGGGAATGGAAATGTTTAAGTTTGGCGCGTCGTCTCCTCTCCTCCACGTAAAGCCTCTCAGATTAAATCTGTTTTTTTTCTTGATGGAGGGGACAAAATAGGTCAGGACATCTCATGGCTGCAGACAGCCACAGCTATCTGCTGCATGGCTCCCTTCACCTCCAGAAACACAGTGCAGGATCCATCGTCCTCCTTTGGCCCGAATGTCTCCTTCCTCCTGTCCTGCTTTGATCCCTCCTCTCAGAGACAAAGACACACAAAGCATCTGTTCTCTATCTGTGCGTGCGTGTTTGCATCTGTCACGGTTCCCAGATCTGCCTGTAGAGAAACACTGTGCTAACCCCAGCCAATTAACCGATCAGATATAGCGCCGATCTATTTCCAAAAGGTCTTAAACACCCAACACAATAGGCTCTGTGATTGTGAGGAGTCAGACGCCGACAGAGAGGAATAGAGCCGTCCAAGGTTTAATAAAGGTTAGCGCTTAAGTCCTTTTCACTTAGGCTCAAATTGCTGCTCCTGGCTTCCTGGATGATGTCTCTCTTTATTTGTCTCCGTGCCTCTTTGACTCCTCTGTTTGTGTGTCGCTTTTGCTCCCAGGCGAGCAGAGAGCCTCCCCTCGCTGGAGCGGGCCACCAAGTACAACCCCATGTACGAGAGCGAGGCCACCACGGGCTACAGCCACTACTACCGCCGCTACCCGGAGGCTCCTGTGTACAGCAGCGCCAGCGCCGAGGCCTCCACTGACTTCAGCAGCGAGGAGATAAGACACATCTACGAAAACAGCGAGCTGACAAAGGAGGTGCGTGTGCCAGCAAACACTTGTCTGGTGCCTCTTTTCTAGCAGACTGTAAAGCCTCGCAGTTCCCAGTTCCCCCCCATTTGAGGCTGTCCAAAACTGTCATGATGTCGTCTGGTGCTCTTTCTGTTTCCTCTGTTTCTGTGACCAAACACGACTTCCTCGAGTTTATGTAGGATTGTTATACAAGCTACTGTCGTCTGGTCACAGTAAGAGTGGAGATCACTGAATGAAATCAGCAGTGGTTAAAACACTGTGAACAAGGGTGGGGGAGATGATGCTCTTAATGTACCTCTTGGGCAAGGGGTTATGAGAGATCATAACCAGCACATTAAATCAGCATTATCACCTGTTAACAGCTGCTCTGTGCAGTGCACGTACTGTGCATGTGACAGGAGCTCAGATTTGACCAGAGGATGATCATTTCACTGCTGCACAGCACTGGCTGGACTGGCTTACACTGCTTCCTTGTAAAAGCTCAAAACAGCCTGAAAACATGATGTAGTTGTAAAATGTAGGGAAAAAGTCATAGTGTTTACGGTATCTGTCTGTACAGATGGATGATTTTGGATTTTGAGCGGCCTTTTGCGGCTACGCTCGTTCCACACACGGCTTTTCACAGCTCTACTGACGTGTGTGTGTGTGTGGGAGATGCACTTCACTTTTATTTCCCACGTTTAATTTTTCCCTGATGAGGATCTGATTTGGGCCACCTCACCGTAAAAGTAAGTCAGTGCAGGTGTTTAAAACGTCTTTGTTGTGATTGAGCCTCAGTCTGTCTGGCTCACTGTTTATCTGCCCGTGATGTAATGTTCCCTCCCAACTGATATCATGTGTTTCTGCAGGAAATCCAAGACAGGATACGCATTATTGAGCTCTACGCTAAGGACCGGCAGTTTGCAGATTTTGTACGGCAGCATCAAGCGTGAGTGGCTCTCTTGTTTTTCCCCTTTCATACGGCAATGAGGTCAAAGCCTGGGCCAAGCAAACCAGGATGTGAGGAAAAGGGGAAGTGAGTTTGAGATACAGGAGTCTGGCAAGACCCGGGCCGAAAAAAGGATTAGTTTGTTAGTGGAGGGGATGAAGGGTTCAAGTCATGCCAAACCAGTGTGGAAACAAATTTATCATTCTTAAATCTTCACCAGCCGGGCCCCGAGCTGATACAGTGAGGCAGAGACCATTATGAGACACAGACATTCCTTTGTCTGCCAACAGTCTGGCAGTAGCAACGTGTCTGTGTTAAGCAGCGGTGATTGTTTTTAAGTCGTTCCTGGCTGTAGATCTCTGCTCCCGGTGCCACGGGGATCCGTTTGTGCCAGATTAACCAGGGGTAACTTGTGGGAACTTGTTTGTGTAGTAAATGAAGTCGTCCATTTACCTGGAGAGATGAAATCTAACGTGCGTGTGTTTGTTTGTGCGGCAGTGTCCTGGATACCCGCAGAGAGAGCTCCTCCACATAGACGGGACCCTCTCCTGTGGACACCAAGGTATTTTCTGTTTTTCTAGAGTTGTGCAACAGGTCCTCCTCTTGAGACCTTTCACAGAAATGCATCGAGGGGCAAGACTTGATGTAAAGATACGTACAGCCAAAGATTTGGCAAATGTAATCTGAAATGCTCAGTAAGGGAAATATTGCAGATTTCCATAAATAACTAAGTAACTTAGCAATTGGAGCAGCAATTAAAAGTATCTTTTGAATACTATCAAAGACTAGATCACGTTCATAGTTTTGAATTCACTGTCCAAAAAAAAATTACCAGTTCACCTTATTTATTGAGGTTCTGCACATTGTTCGTAGCTTAAAGTTGAAAGTCTCTGCTTGCTGTTAGGACAGCAAAGGTGAGCGGTATGCAACTCATTCCGGCTTATTCACTGCAGGCCAATTGGCGGACAATTTTGTGGGAATTTGTCTGGAATCTGCACGGATCTGTCTCTCGCGTTGCTCAACCGTGCTTCCATCGAAGTTCGTTTTTGTCAGTTTGTTTCGGTCACCTGTCCCGCTCTGCCCCCGACCGACGCGTACTTTCAGTTTTTGGCACCAAGAACAAGATTAGTCAGGTTTAGGGTAAGCGTAAAAGCCAACCAGGCACCGCTCCTCTGCCAAAAAGCATCCTGGGCGCTCAATACAGCGCGTTGTTAACTACTGGGGAAGTAATCGTCGTCTAAGTTGATCACGTTGTGCGCCTGTTAAATATGAAGCAACGGCTGACAGGTGGTTGTCTCAGCCAGCTTTGGACGGCGTCGGCTGCTGGCTGCAGCCTCATATTTGCAGAACAGACCTGAGTGTGGTATCAATCACATTATCTAACCTGCAGCTCAGCACAAATAAACAGATTTCCATCAAAAGGTTGCATCACAAGTGAGCTCGCAGAGTGTTGCGGCCTCACAAATCAAGCTTTTCCAGGGATCTCACAGATAAAAGAAATGAAGGCTAAATCGAGGCTGTCTGAGACGCTAACAAGTAGCAGCGTAGCGAAGTTTGTAAACACGGCAGTAGGAGACTGTGTAGTGTGTAGACAGTGTACAGTCTAATGAGCACTCATCCTGACACACTCTCTCTGCTGCGCAGACACATCTTCCATGTTAACACTCTGAGGTCTTCTGTCCGGGCTCACCACGGCGCTCAGTATCTGGACCGTCTCCCTGGCCGATGACCCCTCCGTGTGTTGGCCGTTCTCCCTCCCTCCTTGGTGCCTTCTCTTGAACCGGGCGAGCTGGCTGTGACACTGAGAGACGTCGTGTTTGCTGCTCACCCACTGGACTTCTCCCTCCTGGGAAACACCGGACCGCATCCTGTTACTTGAAATCTCAGTCGGACACATCGCAATACTGTCCACAGGACTTTTACTTAGTGGAATAAACCTTTTTGTTTCACCACGTCATATTGTATCTGTATGTTCTCAAAGGGAAGAGCTTAACTGTAGATATGTACATGGTGTAATTGCTAGTTGAGATGTTATTCTGAACAGTACTTTTATCTCTACAAAGCTGAGATGTACGCTGTAGGTCTTCTCACAGAGGCACAGAGGGCTGCTCTATTTTAGTCTATGGTGCTATTTTAACTTAAAAAAAATCCTTCATTTATTTTTACAGTTTGTAAGCAACACCGATGGTTGTGTGTGCTGCTATACACACTGATGGGATAGTTTCAGAAACACACATATTCCACATCCAGATGCTGTTCCTTAAGCTATTCACAAATACTAGAGACAGGAGGAAACAGTCCCACTGTGAGAGAAAAGACTGCACCTGCATGGGAGCAGATGTGTTTGTTTCATCACTTGCAGGGAAAAAGAGAAGATTGTTTAATAGGCTGTCTTAATGTACAGTTAGTGTACGGATTATGCTGTTACTCAGTATAAAGTTAGCTGAATGTTGAGTGGAACGTTGTTCCGCGTTTGAGCAGCTCCAGTGATCAGATGTTTCGGTGTACGTATGTAAATGTATGTCTGTTAAACATGTGGAAATGAAAAGCAGCGGTGATGAGGAGAAGGCAGGGAGCATGAACTCTCTATAACGCTGGGGATCCAGACATAAGTGAAAACACGTTTCAGTGGAAAAAGACTGTGGGGCAAGCGGCCCGAGCGGATTCGAACCCATTCAGACGGTCCGATTTCAGATGTGATTTGTAACGCAACAGGAAAACCGGGGAGAGGCGAGCTGATAAACAACACACGCTCTTTAGGAAGACAACCTCAAGCTGCGTCTCCTGAGGCAAAAAAAAAACAACAAAAAAAACCTAAAGGTTCCCAGCAGCTCTCCAGGAATGAGGTGCACCGTCTGACCCGCTGAATCCCAGTGTTTTCCTTGGTATCATCACACGTTCCCTGCACTCGTGTCGGATCCGTGTCGTCCCACAGCTGCCGCTCGTTACGAGCTGTAGGTCCCGCTTTGTTGTCCTTCGCCAGGTCCCGTAGGACGTAGAACCAGACACGTAGCTCGTGTCCTAGCTCCTTGTTTACATGACGTGCTTCTCGTCCTCGCTGTAGCGGTCCACCCAGGCGAAGACGACGGCGGCGGCGAAGCGGGCTCCTGTGACGGCGTCACGCCTTCTGCCCTCCGCGTTGTTATCTTTCTATGTATGCATTGTGTATGCGTGTGTGTGTGTATGTGTGTGTATGTGCGTGTGTGCGTGTGCATACACTTTCTGCCAGCGTCCACATCTGCCACACTGACAAACAGCCAATCATCCCCTACAGCGCTCTGTCTTGTAAATAGCACTGAGGATATTGTCAACAGTTGTAGGTTGTAAATCACGGGTGTCTGCAATGTTTCAGTGTATGTGTCAATGCGTGGACATATTCTTCTTCTTCTTCTTTTTCTTTTTTTTTTACCGATACCGTTTCAACCACTTTAACAGTATTATCATACGGTGCAGCTGTGTAAATGTCTAACGAGTTGTAACAAATACATTGTATCGTGTACATAAATGAAATGTTTTCTAATAAAATGCAGACTCTCTGCCCGGCAGTGGACCGTGTCTTCGTATATTTACTCAAACACCGGACGTATGTGCAGGTCTGAGGAGCCAGACGTAAATATTTGAAGCATATGCAGCCTTGTTTTTCGGCCAAGTTACAGTTGTTATTTTACATATTAATTTACACATGACAAACCTATATTTGTTACCGAGGGGAAAACAAATACGTGTTGACGTGTTTATCATGATAATGATGATTAGATATACAGACAAAATAATAGACAATATAACCATGTCCAACCTACATATGATTAACATATGTGTTCAATCAGCTGATTCAGTGCTGAAGTCAGATTCACAAAAATGAAGCATAAGCGACAATAATCTTTTGAATTAGGTGATGTGGTGGTTAGCACTGTCTCCTTAATGCATAGAGGACCCAGGTTTGGTTCAGGTCAGACTGAGGGCCTTGGCATGGGTGTTGGCATAATCTGGCTTCCTCTCACAGTCCCACAAAATTCATGTTTAGGCTAATTGGAGACTCTAAATCCTCTCTAGGTGTGAAAGTGTTGAGTTGAAGTGATGAGCTTTCCAGGGTGTATTCCCTGCCTTTACCCTATGTTTGTTGGAGACAGGAGGCTGTGACACTGTTCAGATACAAAGCAGGTTAGCGATTGTATAATTTTCACCTTGGGATGGGCTCTTTATATCGACAGGAAGCACACTGATCTCTGCGGTCTGCAAGGTTTCTACTATAGGACAGACGGCACAAACCACTTCTGGTCCCTGCAGACTGCCTGTCACACTTTTCACGACCTTCACGGGGCCATGGCCGACGTGTTTAGTAAGGGCAGGTGAGGTGAGAAGTGTGCACTTGGCTGCACTCTTAATCTTACACACTGGTCTGGAGAAGTTTGACCAACTTTGCCATTATTTTATTCGCTGCTGAGATCTACACTCTATGATAACTTCCCACCTCTCTTAGGATACCCCTCTCTTTGTTTGTCTCTGTCTCTGTGGACAAATATCAGACCGCCATCTTCAGCCACTTAGTTTATTTTAACATACAGGGGGGAGCGAGGAGAAAGAGCCAGCCTGGCTTTGCGGAGTAACATATGGAATACATGCCCACCAGCGCTGATATAATCAACAAGCTATTTCTTGTTGGTTTAATCTGCAAAATAAAACCCCAGCGTGACAGGTTGTGGTTTTACTGGGGATTATGAGCTGGATTCGTTCTTGGCTGGGAGCGGTCACTTTCTGTAATCTCAGTAGAGTTGGCTGGCGCCCGGCACCCTTGCATCTTTATGCTGAGCTGAACTAACCAGCTCCCCACTGAATCTCCATTATTAACTGTGCAGATGCCATAGTGGTATCAGTCACGCCATGTGACTCTCAGCAAATGTGTGCATCCACGAGCCAACAGTTATTATTTTAAGCAAAAATCTCAACATTGAACTTATGAAATGAATAAATATGCATCATGGTTCACATAGTTTCCCTTCTGTCAAAGAGTTTGATGCTTCTGCCACTGGTTGACTTCGTCCAGAAAACAAATTGCTCTTTCTCTCGGAGATGCTCATATTTTGTCATTGGACCAGGTGCTCGGCTGCTCGTGGATTCTTCCAAGAGAAGATTAGTCTCAGCAGGTATGGATTATAGGCTCATTTGTGACCGCGACAGTTTCTAAAACTGTGTATACCAGTAATCAGCCTCAGTCGCACACTTATGCACATGTGCCAGGATCTGGCTGTGGAATTTAACGCCTATGCACGCCTGAGTAAAGGACAGCTTTGACCCGGTGTAACAATGTGAACCACGTGTCCTCGTGTTGCATGCATGGAGAAAACATTCGACCCAGCTGCTGGTTTTTGTTATGTTTCAGTACGAGTGTTATTCCAGAGGTTTGGACGGTATATTTGCCGCGGTTTAGTGAGGTCAGTGGGTGTGTTGGTGGCTGCTGATGGCCTCATCGGATTTAATATTAGAAATCGCCGTGGCGATGGAGCGGGACGGCGTGCCTGCCTGACACGGGCTCATATTCAAGGTGGGTGATGGATGGGAGGAGACGTCCTGGGGTCAGAGGTCAATGTCACTGCTGCACAGTGTGGCAGTGTGGAAGGAAGTCATTATGGCATGCTGCGTTTCTTCTTGAGTGTGTGTGTGTGTGTGTGTGTGTGCATGCATGTGTGGGAGAGTGCTATGGCCAGAAGCTGGAAAACATCTGACACAGCTATTTTTCTTTAAACTCCTGTATCCGTTTTCTGCCCTCTTCTTTCACTGTAATGTTGCAGCAAGTTGTGCCATTTGTCTCAGACACGTTTCCCCCTCTGGGGGACAGTAAAGCATGAAGTAATATCACATCTCATCTGATGCTTAGTGGGGTGAAATATTCCCATGCAAAGGGGTCATTTCATCCTAATTTAATGCAAGTAATTATCTGACTCTCGGAGTACAATTGCATTACCATATGAACAGTAATAGTGGTAATCCATTCATTCATTATTTTATACCTTTTTATGCCATTTTCTTCCCCGATTTTGTGACTACACAATGAAGACAATTTAAATCATGTTAGGCCCACGTTAACGTGACTCAGATGTATTGTCTGTGTTGTTTTTTACGTTATATTTTATAACGTATAATTGCACTGATGAGAGGACGGAGGTGTTACTCGATATCTCAATAAGTCTGCCGCTCCTTCCTCTGTGTCTGCGCGGGGTCCTGTTAAGTGTCTTATAAAACGCTGCTGATTTACGGGCAGATAAATGACAGAGTTAGCGGGAAGTCGCGGCCCTGACCCTCGCCAGCTGGTTGTGAAACGCAGCACAGACATCCTGGACTTGACCTCCTGTACCTGTGCAGCGTGGAGAGACATCCACGGCGCCCCCTGTGACTGCGGGTTAGAGCGCTGGGTACCTGACGCTCCCCTCGGGGGCCTCCTTCACCGCTCTCTGCAGCTGTTTGGCCAGACCTCTGTGTCTAAATATCAAGTCACATTAGATTCGCCGAGATGTTTAAATGGAAGCAGTTATGGTGGTATTTTATGTTTATGTAAGTCACATATAACTTTCAAAGGACAATTTTGCTCAGGTTTCTCTGCCTTTGATCTCTTCCTGTCATTTCCAGTGTTTTAGCTCTTTCTCCTCTCTTTCCCTCAATCTCCGCCAGTTCCTCTCCTCGTCATTTCCCTTTATATCTTATGACTATGTACTTTCTTCCTCGGCCTGATCTGGGCCCATTAATGTCTCCAGTGTGTTTTCTGTGGGTGTGTGTCAGCTGAGAGCGAATCGGGCCGGGACAGAAAGAATCTGAAAAGGCACGTGGCTGGATTACTGCTTTCTTTTTGGCCCACGTGCCTCACCAGCAGTGTAGAGCATGTAATGGGTGACCAGGAGTTCACTCGCTGATAGAAGTGTGCAAGTCATCATTAGCTTGTCCCAGGTTCTAGGCTACTGGCCCGATGGAGGCCGCCACAGGCCAGTATCTGCCCCACTTCTTGAAACATTGAGACCAACGCTCTTATTCATCAAGCTACTTGGGGCATGGCATTGATTAGCCCTCTGTTGTGGTTTTCTGGAAGGAAGTTAATGTTGTAGCCACTCAGAGAGACAGAGAGAGAGAGAGAGAGAGAGAGAGAGAGAGAGAGAGAGAGAGAGAGAGAGCGAGCAAACAACCAGGCTTTCTGCTTAGTACAACCAAGAATGTTCATGGCCATCTGTGGATTTCATCAGTTGTATTGCCTCTCTGATTAATATCAGACTAATTTTTTTATTACTGTGATTCTATCATTTACAATACCATCAGCGCACGAGCTGCAAGCACAGACATGTACAATAATCCAACATCACGGACAGTTTCTGTGCCTTCATCATCCGTTTGGCTCACGAACGGTATCATGTTGTCTTGCTTGTGGTAAAATGGAAATCACATTGATTGTTTTTGCAATAAAAACATGACAATATTTTTTTTGACATGTGTTTTGAATTGTTTTTTATTTTTGAAAGGGAGAGAGAGCGGTCTGTGGGGGAATAGCATAATGCTTCTTCTCATCTCAACTGGCTCCAGGAGTGCGCTGGTGTCAGCGTTTGATTGACAGCAGCTGGCAGGCCGAGCCGCGCTGGGAGACAACAGGCGGAGTAAGCAAACTTTTACTGTAGCTTATAAACCGTGGACAGACGGTAGTTGGTTTGGGGTGCTACTGAAAACGGATCACACCAACGTTTGCAGGTAAATTAGAATATATGCTGCTCACTAGCTGTTTCCAATTAGCCTCGGATACATCAACTGATAGCTGCTCTCACATGTTTGGGGGGGGGGGGGGGGGCTCACGCAGCAAACGGGACAATTTGCGTCCCAGGCTGGATAAGAAGAAGAGTCTTGCTGAAAAAGCCACTGTGTGCTATTGTATTGCACTATTGTATGCGCTATGCTCTGTGACACCTGATGGGCCGTATGGGGGCAAACGTCCAGCTGCGCAGACAGAGAGATGATGGATGCTCCTAGGAATTCAGTATTAATCAGAGTAATGAACGAGTACAAAAAGAAGGGGCACCATTAAACCGAAATGTGTTATTTTTACTGCCCATAATTTACATCTATGGACTTTTATGGCATTCCTACATTTAATTCATGTAAGTTTTAATATGGCTGCCAGAATAATATCTCACAGTTCAGTTTAATCTCATTCCCAGCAAAACAGAGCGTTTGGCGTTCCTATTATGCATCATCTCGGTCGGGGCAGTATAGCATCCAAGGCAGACAGATTAACATCTACACAGCTATACCGACCTCTGGAGATACATTTAGGTTAATGGGGTGTTGATTTCCACTTGCCATTGCATCACCCAATTTTTCAGCCCTCTCCTACTTCTCATCCCCAAATCCCACTCGAAGCATAATTTCTGAATTTTGGCAATTTGAAAATGATGTATTGCAGTTTGTGAATGTGGAATTCCTTTTCTGTAGCTGGCTCCCCGCTCTCACTCGGAGGCCCGGTGGTTTTGTGAGGTAACTTCTCTGAAGGTGATTTATACCACACAGATGTTCTGGGATGAGCTGCTATCCTGTTGGGAAGTGTGCGTGTGAGTGTGAGTGTGTGTGTGTGTGTGTGTGTGCGAGTGTGTGTGTCTTTGTGTAATGCCATTATCTGTGATACAGACCAAGGTAGTCTGCAGGGGAAACACTTGTGGCACTGCAAAGGAAACAAAAATAAGCTGTTTTTTTCCCCCCACGCTGAGAGCTTTGTTCCACAGTCGGGACCGGCTGCCTGCAGACCCCCGTTACACTGTCCAGGTACAAAGCGGATAAGATAATGCACAGACTGATATTTAATCTGACATTTTAGCTAAAAAAAGTACTTGACTGTGTCACTAATTGATTTCAGCAGCTTATGCGTACCTTTAGCTCACATTTTCAACATTTTGCACCGTGCTTCTTAACTAACTACTTCCATTTAGAGCTGACCTTACAATACTTATGTATGTTTTATATTTGATAGTCAAACAGATTTTATTCTAATATTAACCGGGCTTCACCAGAATATCTATTCACATTCCGACATTTGTGATCAACATGCAGTAAGCTGGTTCTCCTTTATCAAAGTGATTGATTTCAGTGTCTATTCGGGAGGACGTGTTTAAGTCGAGAGCCTGGAGCGCTATTGTACAGAACGAGGCCGAGAGTCAAAAGCAGCTTGTATTGTCATCTCTCTTTAATCAGGGCTAGATTGAGAACAGGTTCTCTGGCTGAAACAATAACCTGCTGGCCTTTTATCACTGAGCATCGGTTGCATGTTTGGCCCTGGCCGTCCATCTGTTTCGGTGATTGCTGTTGTGTTGTCCAAATGCTCGGCCGCGGTAACAGGCCGCCACAGCCTGCGCATGAAAGCTCTTTGATACGATGAGGCGTTTGTCCCCATTGACATTAAAAAGAAGAAGAAAAAAAAAACGTATGATGAATACCCCTTTTCTTCTCCTTTCCAGCTCTGTCCCTTCGCTATTAGATGGGTGTAATGGAGCGTTCACTCCGTGACATTATTTATAACTGCAGCGCTGGAACTTCTAAATCAAGAGGGTGACAAACATGATCTCAGCTGTCTTGTTCCAGAGCCTGGGCTCTAGGGCGGCGCAGGGTGGGAACAAACAGTTCCTCCCGGGGAATGGATGTTGCAGGGAAGCACATGGACACATCGCTGGTGCAGTGAGCGACAGGTATGGCTTTCCTGCACTGGAAAGACGCTGCTCATGTATCCGCCCGGCTCCCGAGCTGATGTCATTCTCATCCGGCCCGAGCAGACGGTGTTAAATGTTAGCAACGCGGGGGAAAAGAAAACATAATGGCTTCTGGCTCCCGGTGTGGTGAATAATTGATGTCCCTTTATGAGATTTCTCATTTTGCTGCGTGTGTTTTGTGGCATCGTGAGCGCTCATCCCGAGGCCTTCGCCGCTCTCGTGCCTGCTCGACAGTGTGGACTGCTGGCGAGGGCAGGCGGACAGATTTAGACTCGAAAATCATAAACGCCTCTCGCTTTTTGCTTTCGTGGCTTTCCCTGCGCAATAACAATACTCAATCATTTCCAAATGTGACATCACAGCGTCAAAATTGGTAACGGTCAGAGTCTCCTCCGGGCTGCTGTTCACCACTCTGACACAAATATTTGACTATTGACCGCCGAGGCTTGTGCAAAAACCACAGAGAGCAATCTGTCATCCACCATTTCTCTCAGTCGTTGCATTTGTGGGTGTAATACGCCTTATCGTCCACTACTGCGCTGGCTGTAGAAAACTATCCTCCCAGCCTTTATGATTTCAAGACAAATGATTCATGTGTGGGGTAACATGGTGAATGGCATCACAGCCAGCAGATTTCAGCTTCGAATCCCAGTCGGACTGAAGGCCTCATTGCAACAGTGAAATTTGCATTTTCTCTCTGTGCCTCCTGTGGCTTTTCTCTGGGTAGTCCAAAAAAAAAAGTCCATAATCATGCATGTTCGGGTTGATTGGAGTCCCTAAACTGCTCCTAGAGGTGTGCTAGAATGAACGGTAATGATTCCTTATGGTGCAGAACAGGTAAGATAATGGATGATAGTGGGTGGATTCATGTGTGAGCATGCAATCTTCTCAGCTGTTTCTGCACCGACCCGTCTCGTCTGAGATGCTGCGACTGCAGATACATCTGACCTGGCCGCAGCCTCCTGGCTCACATTTAGCCCCGATATGAACTGAATTAACAGCCACATCAGGTCTATATCTGTAAATACAGTTTGGAGCATAACTCACTGCCCCGTTGACAAAGACGCTGTTTCACAGCTGGATTTCCAGCTCTTAACTGTCATAAAAACAAATGTCAGTGGCATTTTGAACGAGCTTTTCTTACCTCTGGAACGGAGAGCGATGTTTGTGAGTGCGATGCAGTTTTCCATTAACATTTTTAGCCACATGTGTTCTTGTGTGTGGTTTGTGTGTGACTCTTGACCCGCTGGCAGGAGCATCAAGGCGGCGTTTGGAAGAAAGAGACGCAGTGTGGAAAAGGAAAATAGTCTGAGACAGTGTGCAGGTGTAGAAACCAGAGAGGGCCGAGAACCCGCCGAGGACCTCAGCACATGTGGCGAGAGGAGCTGGAGTGTCTAATTTGAGGGTGTAAACAGCAGACAGTAGCGAAACCATCACACGATTCATCATCATCAAGGAGTTGACGATAATACCTCCGTGGTCACAGTCTCGGCCGTTAGTGTTTACTAGTCTTACTGTGAATGTTCGCAGCGTTCGTCCTGCCTGAACGGCACTAATACTTTTCCTTTTGGGATAAATTGTTATTTATTGCTCTGTAATCTCGGAGCTATAATTATACCCCTTGATGTATGACACTGCATTTTGAACAGCGTTTGTGTATTCCCTCCGGACATTTTTGTTAGCCCACTTGTTGAATAATGGTTGTGGCAAGTGGTTTCTTTTTTTTTTTTTTGGTGTGTGTGTGTGTGTGTGTGTGTGTGGGGGGGGGTTCCTTCTTGTTTTCTTTTGCTTCTCTTCACATCTGTCAACCAGTTTTGTTTTCACGGCACTTTAGCCGTTTTGAGGCTGCGGGGCTAAGCCGTTTTCATTTGGTTTCAGTTGTGCCGTTGGAATGGGAGATGGTGAAATAGGTACTTTACCGAGTAAATGAGAAGAGACAAACCAGTCCGCGGCTGACCGAAATGTTGCTGCACGACCTCTGCGAACCTTTGGCCCGCTTATTAATCACAGACGCTCGTGCGTACGGGTGATGAATCCTCGTTGCCCCGCGGTGAAACACATTCGTCAACACTGTGCATGCAGTCTCTGCAGGTTGTACCTGTTTTGTCAGCGCCGACTGTTTTTGAGCCATACCAGATGATTGCCATGGCTTTCTGGTAATTTCACTACAGGATGATAATTACCTTGTGGAGACTAGGAACCTGCACAACACAATCCATCACAGTGCGAATGAAGTCCAATTTTTTTGAGGCCACCATTCTGCAGCTCGCATTAGTGATTTATTTGAAAACTCGTGCTCGGCCAAACATGGATGTCAGGAAAGGGATGATGTGATTTGGTGCCTTTTTTTTTTTGTGCATTAGAAGGTTAGCGTTTGTGAGTTTCCTTGAATGCACTTTCAAGACAGATTTTCCAAAACATCCCCAGCTTGCCACTGCACTCCTGACTCTGGCAAAGCATGAAGCCAATTAAACGTTCGCTGTGATCGATCGGCCATCCCGGCTAAGCTTTTCTTAGCATGATGGAATTAATTGACAACAGTGGGAGCCTCCAGGGCAGGAAGTCAATCAAAAAAACTTGGATGGATTTACAGTAAAAAATAAATGCTACTTTTATTTAGTGGCTTAAATCAAATCAGACGACCGGAGCATGCTTTGCCTCAAACAGCAAAACAGCTTTGCTGAGCCCTTTATCCGACTGAGTACGGGACCGTGGCTACGGCTGGAAAACCGACATTTACTATCTATGTTAAACTTAAATGCCGCTTTTATCTACTCCTTTTTATTTATGGGACGAAAGCGGAAATAGACTGTGTGGCTGCGTGTCGTGTTGAAAGAGCGCGTTGCATAAGAGCAGAGGCGCAGACGGTCCACGTCTGTCAGTCAGTCACATCGTGCTCCTCTCTTCTTCCTCTTGGGACAGGCTGCTTTCCCGGGCCTCAGCGCAGCCATAAAAACCTCTGAGGCCGTTTGTAAAACCTGTCAAAGATCACATGGAAACGACCAGCCCCAGTAACTGCGCCGCTGCTGGCTAGAGTCACCCTGAAACTTTCTGGAGTTCTTGAAATTCCAGCGGATCATTTCAAGATGTATTAAGTATTCTTACAACAAGAAAACACTTTTTACAATCCCAATATTGAGCCATAAAGCCTTTATGAAACAAGGAGATGCCACAAATTATTGCCGCACTGGTAAAGAAATTTCTAGGCAAATATGACAGTAAGATTTAGAGTCTTTGAAAAAGCATATGGCATAAATAGTTGTACTTTTTGGCATCGAGCACCTCAGAGTTGGATGGGACCAAAACTGCTCATATATCCATTCATCCATTCATCACATGCATTTTGGATTTTGCACAGATGAAAACTCACAAGATATAATGTTTTAGTGAGCTTTGGATGTGGGCGAGGTGGTTTTTGTCACATTTTTACCAGCAGATAACTTTTTGAAAAAACAAACAAACTCCAGACTAAATAAAACTTCCAGCTGACCAGTTTCAGTATCTCCAATAGCCTGATGAAGAATGGTCCCAGTACAACCCTCTTCTGACTGGACCCTGCTGCGTTTCATCGCCCCGGTTTGCTTTGCTTGGCCTTTGCGCTGCGCTATTCCTCATCCTATCTGCGGTTGACAGTGCTAATCTCGTAGCTACATGGTGCTGTGAGGAGGAGGAAAACGTGGCTTACCAACCGGTCTCAGCAAGAATAACAGTCAGGGCTTCACATGAGATGTGGTTTTAAATCATCTGTGATTACAGTGCTGCTTTTTTTGTCTTGATTCACTTGGCGTTTTCCCCCCAGATCTGCATGTTTTCATCTCAGTGGCTCTAACACGATCCCCTCTAGCTTGTATTCCTGACCTAAATTCTCCATCAACATTATTTTTCACCGCTGACTTCAAAATCTAAAGGATATTCGCCGTCTGGCTAAATTCTTCGCTGCGTTCGGGGCCAACTGGCTCGACTTGATGATCACCGACTTAATGTGCGCTGTGATAACTGCGGATCCGAGTCTGCCCTGAGGGGTCCGATCAAACTTGTGCATTAGTCAAAACATTTCCTCGAACTTATCCGAACCTTTGGAGACAAAATCAAACAAAGACCACTTCGTTTAACCGCTTTGTTTTTGAAGAGACTTACGGCAAGTGCATCACGGCGTTTGAGGTCCCTTCTCACCCGCTGATGCTATCATTCTTGAGAGTTTCTCATTCCAGTTATCTCATCATAAAGGCACGCCACTTATTTTTTTTACCTATTCAAATGAAAAGTCTGGCCTTTTTGGAGTTTTTTTTGTCGGAAAAAAAAGTAATAAAACCCACCTACAGAAATGTAGAAGCGACACGTTGTGGCTTCATTGGGAATTATGTGTCAGACTTTCTTGGCCGGTTGCAGGGACTTCCTGGTTTGCCAGGAAACCGGCGGAGCCTCCAGAACATAACACATAACCACACATAATCCCCTGTAAAACCGCACGGAGCCCTCTTTACACTTTGTTTTATGTATGGATTAGGCGAACAAGATAAAATGTGTTAATTATCGTTAATGAGCATTAGACGCGCTGCTGGGTGGGTTTGTTCCCTTTTGGACTGAGCTTCTCCTTTCATGCTAAGCTCTACTAACAAGCTGCTGGCCTGACTGATACATTAATCTCCTCATCTAATGATCTTAAAAATAAAAAAAGTAATTAGTAGACACGATCAGTTTGACAATACGCTTTATATATTTTGTTTGACGTTGCACAAAAGTTATATCTCCAATCCTTGCTGCACTTTCACGACGTGTTTATCTTTTTGTTTTTAATAGATCAGAGGCCTCCTTGCTCCGTGTAGGAAGACACAAGGCCCTCGGCCAACTGCTGATCTTAGCAATCGCTGATATTTTTTGGTGCTCAGCCAGTAGCGAGGGTTGTTTCTGGAGGACATATGGAAACCAGATGCTGCCGTTTACCCAAACAAATCTTCCATGCCTTTAACCGGAGTGTGTAATCAAGATATTGTGGCTAACACAGCAGCCTGTCAGCTGAAGACAAACAGCCCTCTCTTGTTCGTCTTGTGTCGTGTGCAGTGCGACATGTCGCCGCCCGGGCCTCTCTGTGTCCCGGTCGTCCTGCGCTCGCTGATCGCTGCGACTCTCCCTGCGCCGCCACGTGCCGCGGTTTGTCTGCATCACGCTTCGACAAGAGCCGTCCACGCACATCCATCTGCTGGTGATGTGACAGAAATGTGTGCGTCGAGTGCGTCCGTGTGCGTGTGTGTGTGTGTTTGCGTCTGTCTGGGTATGGCGTGTGCAGAGTCAGCCAGGTGGATTAAGGAATGTTATGGAAAATTAAAAAGGCCTGCGAGCGAGAAGGGCCAGTTGGGGTGACTATGGCATTTGGAAGCGGAGGCGGTTTTTTCCGAGCTGTCCACCATTCGCCTGCTCGCAATTACTGCAGGGCTGAGCGTCTTTGCTCTTTCCTGGCCTCCCGGTCCAGGCGGGACCCCTCTCGTGCACACCAGGCTCTGCAGTCCCAGCAGTAAAGCTCGGCTCAGAGATGCTCCCTCCTGTCCATAAATCTAGTCGTCAGGCCTATCGAAACACGCTCCAATTTATGGCTGTTGAAAAAAGATATTCCAGAGCGTACCCAGTTGGAGATCGGTCCAAACCTTCGCGAACCACCACGAAGTGTTGACGGTGCGCTGTAGCTTTGTCCAGGGCCCGGCTGCTCACTGTAGCTCGGGACACGTCCAACACATACAGGGGTATTTTAAAACTGGGCTTTTAAAAAATCGGCTCTGTCAAGAGCTTTCCAAACCTAAGCTACTGCTTCCCCCCCTCACAGGCCACCTACCTGTGCCTGCTCTCTGCTCATTTTAGTCCAAGTGGTTTGGCCATGAGGTCTTGTGATATCCTGGAAAAGCTTGACGTTGGCCTATCAGCGTGCGGTTAAAGAGGCAAGGTTCTCTTATTTCTCTGTTTTGATGGCTCGTCAATGCCACAGCCGTTGGGTTTCATCCCAGGCAATCAACCCGGCGGTTAACCGTACTCCCAGGGAGCGTTTGGAAGCATCCTCTGAGATCAGAGAGTAGTTTTTCCATCATTTCACATCAAAAAGATGACATTAGTCTTCATATCACACCTATGACTAGAAATATCCTCTTTTGTACTGAACCCTTGGCTAGAAGTTAATCTCCCACATATATTTCCCCACCTGTCAGTTCAACATTATCCCCACTAGGCTTCTGAAATAGGTGTTTTAGACTCTCAGCCCTCAAAGTCAATCTATTATCAGGTGCTTCAGGATTGTTTCCATGAGGTTTAAAAACGCTTTAGTTGGTCCTCGCGGAGCGATGAATGAAATTGCTTTTTTTTTTCCGTCTTCACTGATTTGAAGTGCCAGTGCAACAACATCAACTTGCCAGTATAGTATTGCCGGCTGAGTAAAAACATATTTCATTTAACAACTAGAGTCAAATGCATTTTTAAACATTATGGATATGTGCATTCATCCATTATCTTACCTGCTTTAGACCTGTTGCTGTGCTCTGCTGGTGCCCACCTCCAGTTCACACGCTGTGAAGGAGAAGAATCTCTTGCTGGCAATTTAGGGTCTCCAGCTGACCTGGAGATGGTTTTAGACTATTGGAGAAACTGGAATTACCAAAGAAACCCTTTGATAACACAACGAGAACAGCCAACTCCACACAGAGGTTGCTGTGAGGTGACCATCCACCAAACTCTATTTTTGATCATTTTTGATCGTTTCTACCATCGTCTTGTCTGAATCTGGTAACAAGATGATTTGTAACACTGAATCCCTGTCTTACAGACGGAAGTCGCCCAGTTCATTGAAAAATAAAAAAAATGTACCAATGGTCCATTTGGCTCTGGATCAGTTTAGACTCTCAGACTTTACTCCTATTGCACCTTTGATTTAAAATGTTGTTTCCTGTAGCTTAAGAACGAGTTTCCTGCTCCAAGTGAGAGATTGCAGAGAAGTGAAACATGGAGCTATTACATACAAGGTGGTTTGTATGTTTTGGATCATAAGTGGAATAAATAAATGGCATAGACTGAGCTAAAAGTTTGAGGAGTTACTTGAAAGAGTCCAAGAGCAGAACCAGGGTCTAGAGTTCAGCCCAACTGTCTGGCAAACACTCCAGCAGGTATTACCTGAGGCTGGCTGTTTCAAATCCTCTTTTCAGTGGCTGGAAACTATTTTAATGGGAAACACAGTGATGGATAATAAAAAAAAAGAGTTAGAACGTCCCTCTTCTCCAGGCCCAATTAGATGTTGGCCTGTTTCTGTCAGGAATCTTTCAGCAGTTTTTGTGGGGGCTCATAGTTTATTACACCAGCAGCACATCTCCTCCAGAGCGCAGTCCATCCCCCGGGAGAAACCGGGAATGAAGGGGATTTAAGATATTCCCAGCTCACCATTGACACTTGCGTTACATGCGGCCTGCCAGTCACAATACCTTGTTTGTTAATGAAGTGATGTATTATGTAATGATTGCTCCCGGTAAATGCTGGATAATGTACTCATTTGTATCAAATTAAACGCAATCAGGCATTACCATGGTCATTACTGACCTGGCCCCGACTGCCGCCATGGAGAATATCTCCCACATGCTGCACATGATGTCGGGTTATCCGCAGTTCACCGCAGCACCCACTTTACTTCCATCACGCTGTGGGAGCCGTGCAGGTGTGTATACATTCACTGTTCTCATCCGTGCTGGAAGCAGTTATGCACGTCTAGGCGAAGCTTGGCTCCGCTCCAGGGACCTGATCGTTTTCACTTGTGTTCCCGACTTCTTGACGGATAGCCCTGCGCTGTTCACGAACAATGTCAGAAAACAGAATAAGTGTGTGGATTACCATTATTTGTTGTGCGATAAATGTGGGATTATGGGGATGAGTGGAGTTCACAACACAGGAGGAGATCAGATTGCAATGATAGGGAGGCAAATCATGGAGCCCTCTGGACCTTTTATTTTCTGGGAACCATTCGGGGGAATTCATCTGAACCTTTTTGTGGAAAAGTAGTTGCCTCCCTGTTTATAAAATATCAAACGCAGCTCTATCCCTGCATGTAAACAGCTTAGCCTTTAGAGCAGGGGTCACCAACTAGAATTGTCAAAGGGTCCCGATAATCATATTTAACCACACCAACAAAAACATGTTTATTGTGTTGGTGTTTAGTGTCTTTTTGATATTTGTGGGACTATCGGCTCCTCATAATTTGACAAATTCAGTCACAGGCCAGATTTGCAATATGACAATTACTACTTGGAGGACTCTCCTCTCGTAACCTAATCAACCCACAACTTTCCCACTTGTTCTTGTTCGGTCCCAATTCGCTTGGAACATGCTGGTGGTATGGAGTTCATAGTGAATGAATTTGTGCTGTTTCAACTGATTGGTCTGTTGGAGCCAATCCCAGCACACACAAGGCGGCAATAGGGAATAAGGCCTGGACAGGTCTCCCGTCCAAGAACTGAATAGCATAAAATAAATGATCATGTATAGTATTTATCCTCCATGCTCTTTTTCATATTCAAGCTTGCAATAATTGTGGAGGCCGTGAATTGAATTCTATGAGCTTTGTTGTGGTTTTGTGTCGGGCCGAGCTTTGTTTGGCCGCTGAACCCTCGAGTGTTGATGTCAGCTTATCCTGGAGCGCAACAAGAGCAAAAAACAATCGTTTTAAACAGACCACTGGACACAAATTGACTCTCACACAACAATAACACAACTTATAAGATGAAATATTACAAAGGTAACAAAATGCTCGTTGTGATGGATTGCGTCTCATGCAAATTAAAGGTCGAGTTGATTTTCATAGCAAACTGGAACCAAATTGTTTCCTGGCAGTTGAGAAAACCAATTAAAAACACCTTATGATCTGCTTTGGAAACTGGAAAGTTAAACAGCTGCTAATGGGCTAAAACGTGCAAAACCAACTGCCGTATCATTTGTTTCTGTGGACCAGAAATATGAATAATAACTTGGGATAGCTCTCATATTTAGTCTTTCTCCTCTGAAGGATCATCCGTTTGAGGCTGGGAGAGGCTCTGAACCTTGACGGCCAGCTGTCAGAGTGGACCTGCTCACGATCACATACATCTACGTGATTAGCTCACTGTGCCTTGCTTAGTTGCTATTTTGGAAGCCGCTGAGTAGATATCATTACATGATCGACTGTTTCCAAGTGCATCACGGCCCCCGGTGTTGTTGTGTGGGAGCTAATTCCTCCCAGCATGTATCACGTGTAATCCCTCCCCTGCAGAGTCCAAAATCCACTTTCCGAGTAACTCTGTGTCATTGAGACTGGGCCGTCTTTGTCATTGGGGGAGATTAAAAACATAGTAAACAACCGGACAGGACTGGTTCGCGTGTTTCCTGTCAGTTTGGATACATCCCTCTTTAAAGTGCTGTATATCATGGCCTGTTCTTCATTATGAACAACTAGTAGAACAACTAGAAGGTATAGTGTCAAATCTCATGCGCACAGGCCCCATGACGGATAAATAAGTGACTGTTCACTGCAGCTGCTTGTTTTCACTCAGCGCAGGTTTGTTGTTTTATTATATTATTCTATTCTGAACTAGTTCCCTCGGCTTTTCTTTACGTTCTGATGATGTGTCTGAGTGCTTTACGCGCCATGCGTGTTCGCTGTTTTCAATAAACTGCCCTTCGGGGACAGCTACGGTGATGAACTGATGCTGCGCTCACACTCAGGTTTACTGCTAGGATCTGGGACTTGACAGCGAAAAGAAAAATGAGGTGAGACCGTCAGGTGAGCGGAGCCCACTGGGAAAAGAAAACATTTGGGTTTACAGGTCGACTGTGACATTCTGCACACACAGTTTTCCTTTGCAAAGCGAAGCACTAATACCCACACATCTGGTGCGCTCGCACGTTATTTCCCCCAAATCCATATTTTCCTTTATTTTAGATGTATTTAGATTCTAGATAATCTGGCTCATTCGCCTCCTTTCCAACCTGTATGATCACTCAGCTGCTCAGGTTTCGTACTTTGTCTGACTTCTTTTAAGTGATGTCACATTTCCCGGCCTCAACAATCAACTTGTGTAACGTGAGTACAATGTTATTATTACAGTTGAAAACTACACAGATAACACCAGAGTTGCAATAAATCTGAACTTCCCTTTAAATCTCCCGTGCCCTCTATCGTTCCCCCAGTTAAATCCAGTGGGGTTGCATGCTGTGGTCCTGCCACATGTGCACTTTTACATTTTACATAAGCTCCTTTCCCGTTGGGAGACCAACATCTGGACTTTTTTGGGGCAAAACTGGCACTGAATCATATGCCTGTGACCTCTGTTTTTCCTGTAACTTAAAAGATCATTTCTGTCTCGTCTTCTTCTCCCATTATTTCAATCTTTCGTTTTATGTACGTTCTGCCAGCGCACAATACATTAAGCAGCACCGCCGCAGTGCTGACCCCGCACTGTTTGACATGAAGACAAATAGATGAAACCCTAAAGAGACACCTGTTGAGAGTTATATGTATCTCCTGTGAGGTCGAACAAGGATTCCTTTGTGTCCATGTTTTGCCTCTTACTTCATCATCTGTCACATGTTGATTTACTCTGGTTCCCATCCAGTGAAACTCTTCGTGGTAGAGCCCTGTTTTCTAGCTCACAATCCAGATGGTTCGGCAGATAGATGGAGAGAGAAATTGAAAGCAGCAATTAATTTCTCTAGAAAGTGTCACACTGCGGACTTTCCCGCTGTTACATCATTTACTGTAAACTGTGGCATTTGTGTTCTGTCCGGTAAGTGTGAATCGATGTGATGATGTGTTGGGTGAGTGGGTGATTTTTTTTTCCACAGTCCGGTGCGCTGGCGTCCCGTTTAACTTTAACCTACGGAGCAAATCTGTGCTAAATATGCTCAAATCTCGCCTGTCTCCCTCCGCTCTGCGCTCCAGAGCCTGTCGTAGCTTGATCCTGTGGTTTATTTGTCTTGATCACCCGGAGGAACAAAGACAAGAACTGGGACCAAGGAAGGCTTCGGTACAATCATAATACCCAGCCAGGAAAACAAACTCATTTTGATCAAAGATCCTGTGTCCTCCTTTGCTTTCCATCTGTCCGGCTCGCTCTCACTTGCCTCCTCCTCGTATTATTTATTTTCCTGCCGTCGAGTGACAGGCCGTACACCATTTCAAGATGTCTCTAAGATAGCTTAGCACGGGGGTGATATGTCACCGTGATAGAAAGAAAACATTAAAAATACATTAAACCGGCATTTTTTCTCCCCCCCTGCACGAGCATTTACTCCTCGTCCAGAATTTTCCCTGGGTGAGACAACAGACACTGTGATGACATCTCAGCACTGTTTGTTTTATTATTGGAGACAAAAGTGCTGTGTTAACTTTCACAGCGATGAAGTGCAGGGCAGGAATGAAGCGAGCAGACGTGCACTGTGTACAAACACATCAAAACAATTTATCTGTTGGCTTCTGAAGGCCTCCTGTGTCTGCTCGGCTTTGCACACACCGACCCGCTCTGCAGCCGTCGTGTACAGTACAAGACTGCCCTGTCATTGCCTGCCAATGTTCCACCATAAAATATTATTTCAGAAATGGGTTGTAACCTTAAAAACTAAATATGATGCTGGATTTTTACTTGAAAGGAGGCAGAGGTGAGTGGTTTTCAGTGTGTCAGGGCCTGAAAATGACTTCAGCCCAACGTGCATCTGCTATGTGATTTTAGTCATAAATGCGTTATGTAGAGTTTTGCTGTTTAAACTATTGTCAAGGATGCGCCCTCTTCCTTGTTTGACTGGTCTGTGTTTCGCATTTAAATGTGTAATGGACAAGTGGAAACGTTGAGAATGCAGTCCATGTTGTAATATATGGTGGTGGAGTGGTTAATAGCACACTCTCATTGAGCCCTGGGTTATGTTTTTGCCATTGTACACACATTGGTTCGGTTGGGACAGTTCAGCTTGAACTGTAGTAACTTCTTATTGCTAATTTGTTGAGAGGTCTTGTAGCACTCTTAGGTCTCTGCAGTAAAGCTAAAGCTAGCAGCTGTTAGCTGAGTTAGCTTATTTAGCCAGTTAGCTTAGCTCAACTATGGCTGGAAACAGTCGGCCTCGTGCTGAAGATTGAAAATACACCCATCAGCAACTAAACCTTAGTAATTATAGTGTCCAGTACCATATCTAATTTGTTTCCTCTGTACAAAAACCAAAGTGCAATATGGACTAGCAATAAAGTAGTCACTGCCTCCCCATTTCCTGTCTTCATTGAGAGGAGCAGACAAAAGCTATGAGCACCGACATATCTTCATCTTTTATGATGGACTTTCTGGGGATACTATATCATTTACCCTTCAGAGGATAAGCCTTCATTTGGCGTCTTGTTTTTGGCATACGAAAAGAGCTGGGCGGGTAGCGTGCAGCGAGCTTTCAGAGCTGTCTTTGATGGAAACAGCTGCTGGGCTGAGAGTGATTCTAGTAGCACTGTTGAGTGTGAATTTGCTGGTGTGAAAGCTAAAACCTGTTTGAAAGCTTGACTCCTTTCAACTTTGAACACTCATGTTATCCATTACGGACATAAAACGGGAATGGCGTAGTGAGGACAATGTGCATCCTTGCATTTTCACTATAGTGTTGTTGAAGCCGTTGGTAAAGTAACAGAGCAGAAAGTGTCTAAAAAAATAGGACCGTCCACGCTACTGACATCTGTGTGTTTCTGTGTCAGCGAGTCGCAGCCAGATTCGTATTCAGCGCGTATTCATCCCGTATCCTATCTGCTGTCAGCTCTAAGCTGCACGCCTGATCCTCCCATGTAATGTGGTTATTTATCTTTCAGATGGACGATCCGTCCCGACAGGCACACACTCGCATCTATAAAATATGCACGTTTGCGCAGACACAGTGAGCTTGCACACACATACTCAAACAAAGGCTCACAAAATGAGAACCACATTGAGCTCTTGGTCGCTCTCTCTCCTGCTCTCTACGACGAGTTTAGAGTGGATGAATTATACTTGTCTCTCCCCTCTGTCCCCTAGTCCCTCTAAATCCTTCTCCTTTGTCATCCACAACAGGGCTGTCCCCCATGGCCTTCCAGGGAGGAGGACTCGCTGCCACATGGCAGCTGGCAATAACACCGGCCTGTCAATCACCGTGGTCGTTGGGTTCATTTTCACCAAAGAGTTACTGATCCTGGCCCGCAGTGTAAATGTGAACATTTTGAACATACCGATCAAGAATTGTCTGTTATGTACGTTTCGGGGCATTTGAAAAAAAAAAAAAAAACTTGAGCAGATGTGAAATGATGCACACATGTTGTTCACCTGTTCTGTGTGCGTGTGTGCGTGGGTGTACGTGACGTTCGAACATTGTGTAGTTGCTGACAACCACAACAACTGTTACAGTAATCAGCGATGAAGTCATCCTCAGGGCGCATCCAAGTACTGCCGCGATTTTGATATTTATGACTTAATATTATTATCAGCAACACTGCAGTGTGATCTGATATAGTGCGGTTATCTAGACCCAAAAAGAGAGAGTGTGTGTGTCTGTGTGTGTGTGTGTGCACACATGATGAAACTCTCTGAGCTTGTGACCTCTCAGAAACTAGTGTGAATATTTGGAAGAATATTCCATACATCATATTTTCCACTTTGCTACAGAATGTAGAGCAGAGCCCGTTTATCTGGCAGGAAAACCAGACTTGCTGCACTACCACACATCCTGACAGGCACATAATAAATTTCCAAAAATGGAGCAGGGTCACAAGGCATTCTTTCAAAGTATGCACGATTGTAGAGGTTCATAATATAGAAACGTGATGATCTACTGATGACAGAGGAGCGTGATTTCTGCGGTGAGTGTAAGCAGGGGGAATACGGGCCTTTTAATATCGGCAACATTTTCATCCTCAAACTGCTCTGACCTGGTATGGGAGTCTGTAATTTAATAAGCCACTCCATTCATGGCATCTGCCGATTGGAAAAAGTGAGTGGAAAAAAAAAAATCTAAATTATTGTCTTTTTCCATACTCAAAAATCGCAACCAGTCCAAGTGAGGAAACTTGCACACACTCGGCTGAGCTGTGAAAGACCTTCTGCTCTTGGCCTCGGCAGCAAACGTTTTCCAATCGCCCGCAACTACTCGGGGAAAGAAGGCGAGGATGATGCAAAAAAAAAAGAGAGAGAGAGAGAAAGGGAAGAAAAAGCCATGATCTTAAAAATTTAACATGTCAGATTCGTATTGGGAAAGATCTTGGTGAGCGTTTTTCCACCTGAGCAGAGGTGATCCCTCCCCCGGGAGCGAAGCCTCTGTTAGACCGTGAAGGACAAGGAGATAATCCTATTGTTTCCTCCAGGACCGGCGACCTCTTGGACACCTCGCATACCCCATAACCTGATGTGTGAGTGTGCAACAGTCCTCCATTTGTCTCTCCCCGTGCCCATCCCTGACACAGTTTTCCGGCTGCGTGGCGCATGTTGGCAGGTGGGGCTGATGATGTGTTGAAAAGCAATAAAACGGAGGAAAAGAATGACAAATCAGTGATGACAAAAGCAGAGCGAGGGACAGCGTGTCTGACCCATTCTCCTCTATCCTACGCATCCTCGGAAACCCAGAGGGACGAAAGAGGAGCCGTAAAAGGATCACTGACGCAAGAGGAGACTGAAAGATAAGGGATCGAGTAAAGGAGGGTGATGATAAGAATCGAAGTCAAACAAAAAGACGGTGAATCATTTCCTTGAAGGTTTCGATTCATTTTCCTCCAAGAGGGATCCTTGCTTTGAAATTAAGAGTAAGCGTGCTGGAGCAGACAGAGCGGTCATGACACAGGTACCGCAGATGGTCATATACACTCAGCACAGGGGAAGAGGCAGAAGTGCTGACCACTTCCACACTGTGTTGACCAACAGCTCTTCAATGAATCAGAAGAAATGACAAAAAAAGGAGCCTGCATCATTGACTGATTGATTAGTTTGCCTGGAGAAAAGACTGGATGACATACCTGCCCACTTGCCAGCTCATAGCTTCCCAATACTTATGTGCTAGTTTCTACAAATGTGCTTTCCATGAATCGTCCGTTTCAACATGTTCAGGTTCTACACAATGTATGTACAGTACAGGTATGCTTTCGACACTGTTTCGGCTCACTGAGCAGACTCAATAAGCTGCTAGAATACACCCCAGTATGAACAGGTGCACGAGGAGGGTGAAAAAGATGACTACCCGTGTGGCGTCACGCTGGAATTCATAGGGACACAACATATCGGTCACGGACCCTCCTTCAATTGTTACAAAATGACACAGACAGTCATGGTTTTCGGGCCAAGGAGCGGATCGTCTGGCAGCAGAAGTGGGTCAAAAGGAAAGAAGCAGAAGGCTGAAAGATTGGAATACGCCGGTTTCATATACACGTTTCAGAGCTTTACGGACTACTCTGCTTAAATCCGCTAATCACTGAACCTTGACTGACAAAGAGCAATTTAATCCGGTTCATAAAAAAAAACACATTTGGTTGTTAGAAAGAGAGAAGCCGCATTCAAAGGCGCTTCAGGCTTTCACACCTGTTAACACAAATTAGGTCATTTAGTAAATTAGAGGCCAATTATGACCGATTTGAACACTTAGCGCATCTAAGTGCTGAATTACTGTTGATGCAAACCAGGCTGCGTTAGCAAAGGAGAGAAAGCGATTCAGGAGAACACAGAGGGCGATCGAGCTGGGAGCGTCAGCAACAGTGACAAGGAGAAGGTGATGGAGCAGGAGGAGGAGGAGGAGGAGACCTTTATTTGTGTAAAAGTTACATTTGAAGTGACAGGAAGAGGATTATATTTTGATTTGTTCCTGCTCAATAATTCCTATCACACTCATCGTGAAGCAAACAGAGTTCACTGCAGTTTCAGACACGAAAGAATCCCAAAATGCAGCACTACCTGCAGGAAAATGACCGACATCAAGTCTGATATCATTTCCACCACAAAATAAGGTTTTATAAATAACTGCTTACATGTGGGTTTCCACTTCCAACAGGGTTTTAAGATGTATATAAAATGCTGCACCCCGAATAATAAATTGTTTCTTATATGGTTTTTCCACTAAAAACTTCCACTGTCTTGTTAAAGTGTCTAAGACGAGATCTACTCCCTGTCCTTTGGTTAAACTTCCAAAATCTATGAATATGTAATTATTTTTATTTCCAAACTTGAACTGTTGGATGCAAGATGTCTCCTACTTCCATACTTAGCACGATGAGCACTGGAGGCTTCAGGTTTCCTCCACATTCTTGTGTAAAGACATCAAATCATGGATTATCTTGCAAACTATTTGTGTTGTCACACACATGTTGGATGGAGACTTAGGTTGCACTAAAGATTCATCGTATGTCATCTTAATCCTGCTCTATAAATGAGGTCCAGAGTTTTAGCTATGCAATAGCATAGAACCCCTGTCAGCAAGTCACAGTCTCTATAAGTCTTTATATGATTAGATAGCTGGATTGAATTAGATGCATCTCCTCTTACTAGTTTATGTGCAGTGTGGTTTGGTCTCGTGTTTCACAGTCCGCGTCTTGGTTTTCCAAAGGGCCCCAGGTATTATGATGGGGTCTTGTGCTGATTAATAGGAGAAGAAAATGGAAAAAAAACAATACAAATATTGTTGTGGTCAGATTTTGCATTTTCATCTTTTTTTTTTCTCCCTCTCTTCCTGGTGAAAATATTAGGGACTTTCATCACTTTGAACCTCGAACAGTTAAATAAAACCATCTGAGGACTTCCAAAGGGGAAATCTCTTTTCTATGGAACTGCTAATGATTCATCGACATCTGCGGGGGTTGCGAGCCAGAAAGGTTTGGAACTACTGGTTTAAATCTGAGAACTAGTTGCTCAAGCTGTGAAATCATTGCTTTCGTGTGGACTAGAAATTACAGTGTGTCACCCGCTTACGCGTGAAACTAAAAACTAGTACAGCAGTGGAAAGAATGTAGTCAATAACTTTGTTACAGTTCCATGTAAAGTGTGTTTCTTTGTTTGGTGACCACTCATTAAAGTGTCCGATATGACGTTGCATTATCCCCATGAAGCCCGACCCAGCTGCAGTTTATGTTTTTTTTGTCTTTCAGTTTTGTTTTCTAATCTCTTCTCACTTTGTTTACCTTTTTTTTTCCTGCTTTCTGCTTCTCTTGGTTGCGTTTTTTGATATCTTGTTTGTTTGTTAGTTAAGAAAGCTGCCTGCTCTGGTGCGTGCTGCTTGCCTACCACTCACGACAGAGTTTTCACGATCTTTGGCTGTGGTTTCCCCCTAACCTTAAGTTCCTGTAACCTTAGATGCAAGCAATTCTCAACGGCAGGGACTTGGGTCAAAACTTCTACATGCAAAACATTCTTTTATCGTTTTCAGAGGGTGACTCATCTGTGTTCAATGGAACCTGGCGCGATGAAAGTTGGGGTTCCACTGCATCAATGCGTCCAGGGACTTGGTAGACACACCTCCTCTTGGCGTTCATCATCATTTCCTGTCTCGTGTGATGACATGTGGGCTATAATCAAGTGCATTTGAGGGTGGAGATGTTGGATTTCAGGCGCGCACACACACACACACACACACACACATACACACTAACACACACACACACACACACACACGTGCAGGCAGACATGTGTATGTCTTGCATAAACGCACTCAGGCTTTGTCCTTGAGGCCCAGTTCTGGCTGAGAGTTTTGGCCGACGAGGACAAAATCTGGCTCAAGCACACACACACATACACACACACACACCCAGACAAAAATTGAACTCATATACTTTAAACAATGATATACTTCAGTGAGTATATCCATGATGCAACATGGTCACCATGTGTTTGCGATGCACCAGAGGATCACATGTGATTGTTTGACACATGGCTGCAAATTGCATGTTTTTGTTACAGAATATATTTAAAGGTGGTATGAGGAAAGACATTGTTTCCATGGAGTGTTTCAGCAGACTATTACCACATGCTCATAACTTTTTAGATATGTACAGCTTATGTGACTGCTTCAATTGCACATCAAATTCCCTTGACCAACATACGAATTCACGTGTATATGACGTCGTGGGGACCGACATCTCGAAGCCGTCCCACATCACAAGGACATGACCCTGCATTGGTGACAGAAAAGTTAACTTACGACAACATCTTTGAGTATAAAAAGTTGACTTCACTGTTTGGTTTTATAGCTCAAGTATGGTTTAGAGCTAACAAATAATTTGGATAGATAATTCACGTGCTTACCTCCACTCAGGTGTCCAGATATGGAAGACAGCTTGTGACCGCGAGGCAGCAGTTTGATAAAATGTTTATGAATGTGCGCCAGATGCTCTGCCTCAGTGTCTGATTCCTCCACTGATACTAGTTAAATCATACAAGGTTATATGGGTTCTATCTCTCCAGTTACCAAAGAAAAGTTCCTAAGCCCTGTTGTTGAGCGAGGACCATATGAATTTGTGTGATCTTTCATTTGAGTGACAAGGCATGACAGCCAGTCAGTGCAAAGCTGGAGTATGGTTGCCAGATAAGCATGAAAGGGCGTCTGATGTGTGCAGAAACCGACCATAATTTTTCCACACCTGAAAAAAGGATTGTAAAAGGGGCTCGTAAAATAGCATCTGGAGAATTTCTGATGAAACTATAGCTTCTATGTTACCATCGGAGAACACACTCCATTCAGCCATTCTGGGTCCCCTTTAAGGGAGCTTACAAATGAAGAAAACAGTTAAACTGCACATGCACAGATGAATACAGTGTGTGTGAAAGTGTGTGTGTGTGGGTTTGGCAAGTGGCTATTTGAGAATTCACTGGTATCCCAGGGTTTGTGTTTGTAAACATTGAATCATGGTTTTAGAAAAGTGGAAAGCAGATCATCCATCTAGATCTGTATGATGCACAGTGCAGCCTTGTCCATCCTAGAAGGGGATTCCCTATTCCACCAGCCTTGTTTTCCCATTAAAGACTTATTTCTTGAACATTTTACTTTTCCACAGTGAGCATCTGAAGAGAGGGAGCGACAGAGAAGGAGAGAGAGAGAGAGAGAGAGAGTCTTGCAAATTTCTTCCCATTCAGATGAATTTGTGTTGCGACAAAAGTAACTTGATTCTTCATTCTATTTTTAAGATGCATGAGTGTATCTGTATTATATTTGGATAATGTGTGTGAACACCTCATTCAGATTTCTGACCTCTAGAGAGTCTTTGTAAACTGTTTGTGGATTGACAGCACACATGCTTATACTCAAATGAATGCTCAGACTGACCACTTACGCATTTCAAGGTTACATCCAGAATATTCACAGAAGGATCTTTGTCTGCAAGTGTGAGATAGCAGAGTAGTTCATACTGTACGTGCATAATATGTGGCTCAGTAAAGGAGAGAAAGAACAAAAAGTGTCAAGAGGCCTCTGCAGATGGAAAGTGGGATTAGCGGGGACACACCAGACAAAGCAGAGAAAAAAAAAAAGACAGAGGAGGGCGGGAAGCTCGCAGTGAACTCACTCCTTTTCCAGAGAGGAAGAGTGTGAGATGGAGAGAGAAAGAGAGGAAGAAAAGGAGAGACGAGGGAGGGTGGTGAGGGTGGGAGTGACCATCTCTCTGTCCCCTCCCCCCCATTATAGAGGTATAGATGGTGCAGGAGCAGCCGGCTGCACCCACAAGTCCGGTTCAGTGAGCTGCACTAGTCCTGAGAGCCACCAGCTCAGAGAAGTAGTCCAGCCACTCCAGACGACCTCCAGCCTCCCTCCTGCAGCTCTCCCCGCGACACCTCAGCCTCCCATCACACCTGACGCTCAGAGTCGTCCATCCAGCGCAGACGATGACAATGGGGATGCAGCAGCGCTCACACAGGTTCCTGGTCCTTCTCCTCGTGGTCTTCATCACTGGGAATGTTCTGTCTGGTCCCTCACCTCCACGCAGGAGCAGAGGTGGGTGATGCCCCCCGCGCCCCCACATCCGCATATGATTGATTTTGTCTGTGAAGTGATGTTCTGATGTTGCACAGATCAATGTTTGGTCATCGTTCTCCTCTCTGCTTGTTGCTGCCCCCCCCTCCACTATCTCCATGAGAAAGTTGCCATCAGCGTGACTGTCTATGTAAGCACTGTGATGCACTGATGGCTTTTCCGTGGTCTCGCTCTGCCTTCTGCCAAATGCATGCTGGGATATGCTTGGAAAGAGCATATGTTATATAAAGACAGATCTTTGTCTCAATGCTGAAAGACAAGAGAGAGGGTTTCATCGCCATGCCGAGACATCCACTCACTGCAGAGTGTGTTGAGTGATGGTTACTGTTTAACATGTACTATTTGGAGCAAAATGAGATTTAAGGAAGCTTCTGGTGCTAATTAATCTCAACACATATACATAATTAACGAAAGTGGCTGAGACATGCAGATTGGTAAACATCCCTCTCTTTACGTGCTAGACATGTCCATACTACCATTGCTTGGGAGCTTGTGTTCTTGACACGCGTGACGTCAGAATCTATAAACAAAGCAAGCTGTGCTTTGTTGTGGCACAATCCACAAGTACAGTGAACCTGGGATCAAGTGCAAAGTTGTCTGAGCTCGAGTTTCTTGTGCAGGGAGTTATTCATATTTTGTCTGATTCAACGTTCCTCTGTCTCCACTGGGTTTAGTAAAAACAGTGCATAATGTGTTCTCTACCCCCCACAAGGCTCTTCTAAGTATATTGGCTTTGAAAGCTTTCATATTCAATCAGTGAACTTGCTGGCTGATTTGTGATTCTTGAAAAAGCCGTTAAATCCACAACCTGAAAGGAAAATCAGCTTCTCCTCTCTTGAGCCACCTGTCAGGCTTTTAAAGTGCCTTGATTAGAAAGCGCTGTTTTAACGATCCCTGCGGTTTATCCACATTTCCCTGAAATGAGGTGAGCAGACTCGGTGAAATAGGTCACTTGCTCCCCACATGTTTTAATGAACGCGTTTCCAGGTGGGGGGGGTCAGGGGTTAGACTTGTAGACAACCTGATGGGACGTCTTTCCTGGAATAGTGTCCCCCAAGAAGAAGATCGGTTGAGTTTATAAGCGGACTAATTGTTTCATTCCTTGCCTTGGGGAAAAGATTTTAATTGTCTCATTAAAGTCAAACATTTTACAGCACATTAAGGGATTTTATACAGCCACCTGAAAAGATTCTTCTCCAATTAAACATGAAAAGTGCAGTAGACATAATTTCAGGCTAATGCAAACCACATATGTCTAAAATGTTGCCAAAGTATCAACAACAACATGGAAACTATCAAAGCATCTTTGCCCTGGCCAAAAGATTAACAAACCAAACCTCTATCTGGAGGTTTCTATCAGTAGTTTGAAGCCAGTCAACAGTCTCAAACCCCTGTCCCTCCACAAGCAGTGTTTTCTTTTCCAACATGCCATAAAGAGAAGCATAAAACAGACACACTTTAGGAAGTGTATTATAGCGTATCGAGGCCCTTCTGCCTGATTATTGTTCCCAGGACTTTCCTGGAAAATGGCAGATTTTCCAAGAACGTTTTCCATATTGTCTCAATGTCTCCCTGCAATGTCAGTGCACTGACACACACACAGACATGCACACACACACACACATACATGCACACACTCAGACGTGCACGCACTCTTGCACGCTTGCTTTTCATCCATGCAGTTCTGCTCTATTTTGCAAGCTAAACCTGGGAGCCCTTTGAACACGTTGATGGTAGTAAAAGTGATTTGAGGTGAGTGGACTGGAGTGGAGTATGAAGAGGTAAGCGCAGTGGAAAAGGCTGCTTCCAGTGCGTAACTGGCTTGCTGAACTTGGCTCGCAGACAAATCTCAATGTGCAGCTTTGGGAGGGAGATGAAAGGAGCTGTGTGTCTGTTTTTGCTTTGGGAGGAGAGTTAAACGTCTGTATCTGTGTTCTTCTTGGATGGAGCTCCTGGTCTGAAGGCGAAATACGTTATGCAATGAATTGTTTGCTTTCTTGTGTCATTGGTGTCATAGCATAACACACAGGTGTCAGAAAGGAGGTGCTGTTGGATGATCTGTCCTCCCAGAGGCTTTTTTTTATTCTCATTTACATGTTTTCACTGATCAGAACAAGCCTACAAGTAGTAAGTCATACGAGGCGCTCCGTACCTGAATGAGTTTGTCCTTGGGACAATATATGACCTGGGAACTGCTGCTGAGCCAGAGAAAACATGGCTTCATGTCATGTGTAGATTAATGAGAGGGAAAATATGGCAGAACAAAGTAGAGGAGATTGGAAGACAAAACAGATGAAATCAAAGCACTTTAGGAAGTCGAAAGGGGATCGGGTTGACGGAAAGATGGCCGCTGACACATATAGGACGGCAGAGATGGAGTGAAGGAGGAGAAGGATGGGATGGAGCGGTGCCACAGTGGAGGGGAAAACAGCTGTGGCTTTGTTGAAGCTGACAGGGGGATATATGGTGTGAGAGCGGAGGGACCAGCGAGGAAGCCCCCGAGACGAGTGGGGAAAATCCAAGAGTCGAGTCCAAGGCACGGTTCTCCCCTGCCGGGCCGCGAGGCGACAGCTCAGAGAGCAGAACCGGATCAAAGAGGCTGCCGCCGAATCCCAGCCGATCCCCAGCGTCACGCCACTCCGCAGGTCGGGGACATTGACGCCGGAGCTGACATAGGGTCGGGGTCAGCTGTCATTCACTCCCGAGCTAAATTATTCCAAAGCCTCCTCGCTCCGGCTGGCGCGACTCGCCGAGAGATTTTCACACTTCATTGCCTTAAATGAAGGTGACTGTTTTACCAAGGGGCTATAAAACATCTGTCTCTGTCTCCACGGCGGAGGGAGCCAAGTCTCCTCTCCACCTCTCCGCTTCCAGGACGGAAACCTGAGAGGCTGAACTACTGTACGCCAGAGCTGCGTAAAATCACTCCGAGCGCCAGCCGCACATAGGCAGGATATGAAGTGTGGCAGGAGGGGTTTCATACGCGGCCCGGCTTAATTGATTCTATAGATGTGAAGGCGTCTGCAACGCGAGAGCCGCGGAGCACTTTACGGACTGTCAGAGCTGCGTGGTGATGTCGGAGGCCCGCATTCCTCCGTGTCACGTCCGTCCACCCGGGGCCACCGTGGTTAATGTCGGCGACGTGCAGAGACGTTCTTTTCCACCGCGCACTTTTGAAAACAAAACACGCCGTCGCCCTGCCCGTCCAAGCTCTTTGTCTCGCTGGGACCTCGCTAAGATATTTATAGCTCATTAGTTCACACATCAGAGCGCATGGAAAAGTCTTGCGGTCGATCGGAGGGACTTTGCTCCTCCGCGTGTTTACTTCAGGGCACTCGTCCTCGCTCCAAATAGAAAGCAGAGAGACAGCGGAGTTCAGGGGAGCTGACAGAAAAACCGCATATGCTGCGCAGACACACGTCTCTATCCCTTTTTCAAAACACCAAGCGTGCATAAAAATATCGTGTTGCACTGCCGTTGCGAGCGAGGTGAGCGCGCTATGCTGACATCCCCATTAACCTACTCCCTCTCCCCGAGGATCATCCATCACTGCTGATGATCCAAGATAGCCGCTCCGCCGAGCCAAGATCCAGTTTCCAGTTTGAGGGTGTTTCTTCTTTTGGGGCCAACAGGATTACATCCCCTGGCAAACAGTCCAAAGCATCACGAGCATGATGCTCGCCGAATGACGGGGCATTGTTTATTGAACAATCTGACTTTGTTTATTGGCCGGCTGCCAGCGCGATGATGGATGAGCCTGGGCCGTAATTGCTCAAGTGGTGACGGTGCCTGCGCGAAGGGGTCGGGCTGTCATTAACTGGCGGCGTTAATCCTCACTTTGAGAGTGACAGGATGTTCCATGACAGGCCTCAACCCACAGTTGAGAAGTGTTTCAATTCACGAAGCGTCCCCAAAAATCTGCAACCCATTTACTTCAAGTTTCACTTCAGTTCTATCCACGTGGCCTTTCTTCACCAACCAAGGCGATCTGATGACACTTTTGGGACGGGTATGAAACATGTTTAATAAAGACGACCAACAATGCTGCCACGGACAAGCCCCAGGTGACAGGGGAAGGGAAAATCTTCCCTCTTACCAGGAGGAAACCTGAGTCAGCACCTGCACCAGGCTGGTGCCAAGTGCCCTGACTGAGTCATATGGTCACAGCACATCTGTCTGTGGTCATTACATCTCGTTGGAGGTGTTCGGTGCACTAACGAGGCCGTCTTTGTGGTTGTTTCACTTCTTCCTTTAGGTGCTCTGTGGCTTCTTTTGGTCCAAGGAGAATCACGTAAAGCCGCGAGTAATCACTATTTTCCACATTATTTATCAGCCCAAGCGCAGGTCTGACTTCATCGCTCAGCAGCTTCCCTGGTTTGTAGCAGGCGGGATCGCTCTTTCTTCACACTGTTGTTTCTTGATTAACAGGACTGTGACAGCATCCTGGAAATACTGATAAGTCCTAACGGCCCGTCAGCGCCGCGTGGGCCAAATGGCCGAGCTTGGGTCGAGGTGTCGGGGGACTGAGTCAGTGTTTGCTCGCACTGGAGTTTTGACGCGCACAGCCAGAAGTTTCCTCATGTTTCATAAACTCTGAGTCCATCTCCCTGGAAGTCAGTCTCACATGCGCCTTATCGGAAATATTGATGGGCGACTCAAAACAAATGCAAAAGCGATAGGAAACACATAGCTGGGAGAGCGAGAGGGTACTTTTCAGATGCAGGGCTTCCCCCTCGTTCACTGTCAGTGTCTGTTTTGGTGTCTAGCAGCGGCTGGCATCGCTCCTCATGCAATGTTCCATTATTTCATTTAATGCTGAGGCGGGAGCCAAGGACATGCTGTGGAGAGTATAGTACAAACCGCAATCCAAGCAGAAAGCTATCATTTTAAGCCTGGTACATTCAGACTGCAGGCCCAAATCTGATGTTTTGCACACATGTGACTCAGATCTGCTTTTTTTCATGACAGTGTGAAAAACAAAAACACACATGATGTCATCCCTTCAGTCCCGGGTTTTATACATACTGCCACATCAGACACAGCTTTTTACATCACTCACTTATCAAGGGGCTCTGGGTAGTTTGGAGCTCTGCAGACTAATATGTGAATGACTTGAATACAGGAATCATAAGTTTATGCTAGAAATGGCAAATTTAGCTCGTCGGCATGATAGAAAGGAGCTTAATTTGACAAACTTGTGTATCTGTTCACCAAATCTGCTCTGCCGTGTTTATTTATTGTTTTATAATGAGGTTTTGTTTAATTTGAGCCAACTGCCATAAGTCACGGTTCTGGCTGGGTTGCACTTCGCTCAGTTTGCTGTTGTTTATTAGAATGCCTGTCACAAACTGCCTAATTATTAACATGCCCAGCTCTTGGCTGGTTTTGGAGGCCACATGGCAGAGGCTAATGGTGAGGCAACAAATAAGCAAATTGGATGATTTTTGAGGCTAAGATCCATTTGTCAGGTCACTGATCATGATGTGATGTCCTGCACTGAGACTTTCATCACAAGCTGAATGTTAACACAAGTTAACAGTCCAATAATAAGCTATAATGAGCCACTTTGAGAAAGCAGACAAGTTAAATGTTTAAATAGACAGCAAAGTTGTGATACTGATAAATAATAATATCGTTTTCTATTACTGCCAGGTTCGAGGTTACTGCCAGAGTTTGAGTCCAATCATCTCCAATTATTTCTTTAAAAAAATCCTTATAGTAATAAAGATGCTCCATGCACCTGTAGTTATTATTTTTGGCAGATCTCATCTAGCACCCAAACACAGTTTCCAGAACTGAATCCAACCAGGTCTATAGCTCTATACAAAGAATGACGTGTTGCTCAGTGTGAAAAGTAAACACAAAATGAATAAATATGTAAAATTATCTCTCTACTCAGCTCTGTGAGTGGTGCTGGTGTGCACGCAACACTCACAAGCTGTTAGACGCACAGCGAGGCGGGTTTATGAAAAACGATATAAAAGAAATATAAGGCCACATTGAAAGACCATTAAAGCAAATATGATCACTCTAAAACACCATCCTGTCTTTCTGGTTTATGTAGTCTTTTGCTCTCTGCAATTTCTGACCGAGCCTGGAGACCACATCGAGTTTTCCCTGTTGCTGTGACCAGTAAAAACCAACTCATCTGTGACCTCCCTTGGCTCTGCCTTAGTGCGACCCACCCTCTAATGGCTGTCCTCATCCCACGTCTGTCCCCAGGCTCTTCTGATTAGGACTGCGCTCTGTAGAAGTCGACCCTGGCAACAAAACGTGCAGTTTCTTGTAAAGTGACGTCAGTGTGTATGTGTATGTGCGTGTGTGAGAGAGAGCGAGACATTTTTTTTTCGGTGTGCCAGTATTATATCGTACCATTTTCCAGCGCTTGTTTTCACGAGCGTTTCACTTCATTTTGAGCAGATATCTTATGTCTCAGCCGTTCATGGCAGCGCTTCAGTGTGTGCAGTTAATGACGCTGAGCAGCACATCGCTCCTGCTGCTCGAGAAAAACACGAATGCTGTCTGTCGGCGAAACCTGCAGCTCAGCTCAGCAGATGTTCAACAAGCGGAGAGGTTTTGCTGTGACTACATGTGCTCTTCGAGTGCTCCTGCGAAGTGAAGGGGAACAGATCCTGGGGAGCACAGATTATTAAAACAGAAGCATTCAACTCAGAGTACGCACCCCTGCGACTAATATGGCGAAAGTCTACTGCACTGTCCCAGTTCTAACCTTGTTAGTTGGCATCAAAAAGTCTTTAAACTGTGTCTCAAAGACGCCTTTATCCATCTTAGATTGCTGTCCTTGTGGATCCCAACAGCTTTGTTAAAAAAACGTTAAACAACAGGCTGTTGTCCTCTCTTGTCTCCCCAGTGAGGCGTCAGAACATGAAAGTCCGTATCAACGCCACCGGAGACACCATCGTGATGAAGTTCTTGCGTCCCAACGCCGACACCAAGCTGGAGGGTTACATCCTGGGCTACGGCAGCAGCATGTTCTCCAAACAGTTCATTCAGCTGCCCGAGAACGGACAGCCGTACGAGACTGAGTTCGGTACGAAAGTCTCCGCATGTGTTTGTTGGCTAAGCTCCACAGGGAGACTATGTTTTTTTTTGTTGTGACTGAAGCAGAGAGTTGACGTTTTCCCTCCCGTGTTTAGACGCTGAGCCAAAGTACCTTATTGCCGTGCAGCCCATCCCAACTAATGAAGTGAAGAAACAGTGCACAGGTAAAAAAAAAAAATCCAAGAGAGACTGACATGAAGACATGGCACACGGGTATAAAATGGTTATTCGTCCTCAGGTAAAGTGGAACTGGAGAAGCCGCTGCACCTTGTCATTGGGTCGGTAACTCCCACTTCAGTGCTCCTGTCCTGGGGTACACTGCTGAAGACCCCCTACGAAGGCAACGTCATGAATGACTGTCTTGAGGAAGGGTGAGTTAACGGGCACACACACACACACACACACACACACACACACACACACACATACACACACACACACACAGTGCTAAGATGTAAAAACTGTATGCGATAGAAGCAGTCGACAGGGTTAGTTGCTGGGCAGACTATTCAGTGGAGCTACCAAATGAATAAACTTTTAACAAGGATGTGACAGAGTGAATCGAGGCCGGGTTTGACGTCTGCGATCTTAGTCATTTGGGTCAGACAGCGGACATATAAATATACATGCACAACGACAAAGAGACGACTAGCACAGATGCACAGATGTACTGAAAGAGATCCCATTTTCAGCCTGTTCATTTCATGTACGCTGACTGTATTGTAGTTTTGGGAAGTGAAAGAACAGATGCTGGGAGGATAAGTCACTTGCACTCTCTCTCTCTCTCACACACACACACACACATTGTATCTGGTATAACTGTACAGCCAGTCGATGATTCCCCGAAGCCTCTCAGGTTACTGAGTAGTGGATCCAGAACAGCCTGTGCACACAGGTGTTTAGGAGAGGAGTCCACCCACACAACGTATGTGACACAGTTTTGCTCCTCTCAAAGAAAAAAAACAAACAAAAAAGTTGTTGAAACCACTTTGGAGCATTTGATTTAAGGAAAAAAAAGAGGTCCACTCTTTATTTTGGAAGATACATCGTCTTGCTTTTATGCCTAATATTAATTTGATATGTTTCTCTGAAGTCAGGTATGCGTCTGGCATGGTGAGAGGACAAGTAGTTTGACTTGCGTGCTTTGCAACTCGAGCCAGTGTTCATCCGTTCACATGCAGATTCATACGCCGGTGGCACATCCTCAGGAGCAATTTGAGTCCAGTGTTTTGTCCAAGGATACTTTGACATGTAGACAGCAGGGGCCAGGTGTTGGACCGTGACCTTCCCTATAAGTGAATGAGCACCTGAGCCACTGTTCAGGAATGCGGCGTCTGAAATTACACTGGAACATTTGAATTGCTTGCAAGTATTTGCAGTTGTCAGGACACTGTCAGCATTGTTGCAATAACTACGAGGTGGCGGCTCAGGCAGTACTTCTTTACACCTACACTGCTCTTACAAGTCCCTTGGATATCGCCCATGTGTATCAGAAGCTGTCAAACGTTGTGTTCCTTGAAACTGATCCAAACAGAGACAAAGAAGTGGAGTGTGTTTCAAGCGGCCGGGCCTAATGAAGCCTGGCTGCCGTTACTGAGCAGTTAAGTTGCCTGTTGAATAAATGACTGAGTTCAATAAAAACACAAAACAAAACAAAAAAAACACCCCCCCCCCGTACAGTTGTCATGAACTAGGATATGAGGTACAGAGACCAGAACTGTTTTGCGCACCAGGCTGTAAACAGCAGTTTATTTCTGCAGTAAAGTTGGGTATTTTAACACTGCGGTCGATGGGGATTTCCTTGCTGTTGGAACCAGACTCAACTGGCCATCAGAAACCGCAGTTTTTGGCATTTGGTATCATTTTTTTCCTTTTCTATTTTTTCGGCCCTACCTACATCTAAGTCTGAAGAATGCTTGAATGCCATTTTTGAAGACAGAAAAGGAAAATGCATTTTCCTGTTAGCTCCTCTGGATTAGCCATTATGCGGACGTCCAAGTGTCTTAGCAGACGCAGGGCGCACTATTTGTCTTCATGTTTGTTTTTGCTCTGTCTTTGTCTTTGGCTCAGACACTACACCGTACGCTATCGTGAGAGGAACAGGAAGTGGAACTACCAGACCTGTCCAACGAGCGACACGGTCATCGACAACCTGAAGCCCAATACAGTCTACGAGTTTGGTGTCCAGCCCAGCTCCAAAGATGGCAACGGAGTGTGGAGCAAACCAGTGATTCACAACATCAGCTCAGGCGCAGAGGGTATGTGCTGTCAGGTTCAGCAATAGCTTCACATTTCAATGCAACCTCTAAATGGTGTATGCTAACTAAATATTGGAGTATTTATGATGTATATCCGGAATATAAACTCTCTCCACTACCAGCGTTACTGTATTAAAACATCATTCAGTCATCCAGGACAAAAAAACATCTTGTGCAAAGCACGTGCATGTGCTTTCATATAATATTCTCTCTTTTTATTTTCCACTGCACCAATCCATGCAATAATTTCCATTATCCGTCCTGTTTGTAGATAAAAATGCAAGGAAAATCTTCAAACGTCCCATCAACCCTGTGGTATGTACTGGACACACTTTCCAACTTGTTACCAAAGCATTACCAAGTCACTGGAAGCAGTATTATAAATCAGGTTGCTATAGAGTTTCTCCATCAGTCTCATTGTATGGATGTATAGACACAGGTGACACTGTAGAATATGCTTCAAGCGGTAAGTGTCATAAACAAGTGAGAGACTGCACAGGTACACGTCGTCTCCACAAAATGAATTTTTTGGGGAACAGGGTGTATATTTGGAAAGGGCAATATGCTTTAGAGTCCATGTTGTGCACTTGAGTGAGCTTATGCTATTCTCAGGGTTGTTTGCCTCATTAATTTTCCATCCAACTGCTGAATGGAAAAAGCAGCAGCGCAGCCAGGCGCAGCCAAGCCAAGAGAGCAGTCTGCAGCGAACTTCTGGAGTGGAACAAAAGGGAGAAAAAAGGAGATGCGAGGGAAGGACAGAGGAGATAGGATAACGGCGTGGAAATGAGAGTGGAGAGGAGAAAAGGTGGCACTGATTTGGGAGAATGCAGGCCTTATGTGTCTTGTGCTCCTGGCTCGGTGCTCATAAAACATCACAGCTGTTCAGAATCAGCCACAACACTCACATGTCCAGGAGGAATCTTCGAACACCAAGCTTCTCACCGAGAGCTTAACAAACGTGACGTGGAGTAAAGAGCTCAGGGGCTACGATTTACAGACACAAAGATGACACTGAGGTCCAATGTCGATACTTAGATCACCTGTGGTTAACGCAAAGACTGATTTTCCCCCATGTTTGTTTGTCTCTCACCCATCAGAAACCTTTACCATCAGGTCACAACACCTTCCCCTTTGCTCCTCGCCATGGTAAGCCAATTGAGACATGCTGCTTTTATCAAACCCACTGAACCCTTTTTAATACAGCGGCAGAATTTTTATAACATACTGTGATTTATCACTGCCCAGAAATGTCTGTTTCAGCCCTTCTCACTGACCCCTGCTTTAAGACTCAGTACTGGAAGAATTTTAACTAGAGTGTTGATTTATTGTTTTGCACACAGGACTTCATCATATCCCGTCTAACATAAAAAAAAAAAAAAAAAGCCCCCAAAAAACACAATTTTGCTGATGCCATGTACAATAAAGCTGTTTTGGAGCCGTGTGTTCGCGATGACAGACCGATGACGCATATAATACTGTCCTTCACGAATCGGTAGCTCCGATGACTTTGTGTAAATGCCATACGTGGTGATGAACCCACAGACGTTCGCTCTGCAGTCCCTCCCACCTCCATGGTTAAGAGTCAGCCACGGGTTTTCTCAGTTTTCATTAATATCATTTAAATGGAAATAAAAAATGAAACCCCCCCCCCAAAGATTAAAACAACCATTCATTTCCCTCTGGTTCTGCTGAAAGCCCAACGCAGGTCTGAGAAAAGGATATTGCTGTAATGAATTCAGCTTATCAGTGTGGGATGTGATAATACTGTATGTCAGTGTTGTCTACAGCATCTTCCCACTGCTGACATTTTCCCAGAGAGACTGAGATCCCAGGTCCAGAATCACTGCAGAAATAAAACCTATAACTTTGTACAGAGGAGGAAAAATAAAGTATAGGGGACATAACTGCACTGAAACTGTCACTTTCTTAATCAGAACTCTCTTTTTCAGGACTATGAGGACATCTTGTGTATCTCCTTAACTTAAATCTCTCCTCCCTTGTTCTTGTCAGTTCACCTTAACAGGACCCAGGGCAGACTGCCCCTCTCCCGGAACATATTCCCAAAGACAACTCTTGGTAATGAATTTTCTGACCTAAAGCTGAGTTCAGAGGTCAGAAAAAAATTCTGACTATTCGACCTGACATCTCCATCTATATCCAACGCAGCTTAGCTCTTTGTTCACTGTACACAGACCAGGTTTTATGTGTATTCTACTGGACATACATTGATAACTTTTCTCCCAGGTCTACTAACATACACTATATTTCTCAGCTCCAACCACAACTACTAAACAGGAATCTCTGTCGACCCCTGGACCCACACTGCCTGTGGTCACCAAACAGCCAATCGGTAAACAGTGAATCATAGTTCCTTCTCAAAGGCTTCCTGGCTCTCTTTCCAGCTGTATGTAGTCAGAGACAGCAGACTGTCATTAAGAGGCTGTCGGTGCTTCGTAATGTCATTTTTAATGAGCTGCATGAGCAAGAGTGGCATGCTCTGAGTGAGTACAGCAGCCGGACCCTCCCTATGGAAACCAATGATGTCAGCAGTTTGGGCTGTGATCAGGGTAAGGTAGGTGGCCTTGGTCGCATGGCATATTAGCAAAACAGCAAAGCTTGCAGGGATTCTCAATAAGGACGTTTACACTTGTTTTCATTTTACATAATGTAATAACAGACTCCAATTTGATATCATTTGGAAGCTTGCACAGCCCAAAGTACTGTGCAGGATCAAACACTTTAATTGTCTATCTCACAGACTTTTGTAAATCAGTCAGTAGCAGACTTTCCCAATCACGTGGGAGTTCACTGTTTTTTTCTTACCCTTTTTCCAGTTTGATCATTGTTCATTTTTACTGATTACAAACGTGAGGCTTTTGCTTTCAGTGCAGGCAATGATGTGAAGTCTGCATGACAGAACTGCATGAACCAGACATTCTCTCTCTCCAGCAGGAGCTCGAGGAGACTTTACATCTTCTTCTCACCTCGTACTCTTTCTCTGTATTACCTTATTCTTATGTCTTCTTCTCGAACATTTACCTGCAAACAACCTGGATATATCAGATAGGACCAAACCAAATGTGGTATGAATTTTAGGAATGGAGCTATTGTATTACATCCATTTCACTACAGTCATCTTGTGTTATCAGATGTTAACTCAAAATCAATTGGTCACATATTTAGCAGGTAAAAAAACAATGTGCTTGAAATAAGAGCAGATAGAAAACTTTATCAGAAAGTCAGAATTGAGAGAGGAAAATGACACACTGTAACAGAAAAAGCTGAACAAAGAGTACCTGGATATCCTGTGCATAGTTTTAGATCAGGCTCAGCCTGGCTCACAGGTTCTTTGAAGGTTGTCAGTGAGGGCTGTAATGACTCCCAGCCTCAGAACTGAGACAAAGCCTTAACTTCCATCTATTTATAATGTACAAGAGGAAATGTATTGTCATGACCATTGTCATGATCCCTGCTCTTGGTTGGTTGTTTCCACTGTATAATCCAACAACCCCCTAAGCAGAGGCGTTTCAAATGTCACATGACCATAAAATAGAGTGAAGCTAGCAAAAGGCTACAATATTTACAGTGCTGTTGTTTATTTCTCTGTATTTCCTATTTTCTCGTCTCTTGTCTTTTTCTCTCTGATTCCTTTCCACTGAGGTGAACATCCTATCAGATTGACCAATCAGTTTAGAATGGTCGAGCAAAGTCCTACAGCAAGTCATCCATCAGAAACTTTTTAAAGCTTCAAAGCAGAGCCAATGGATTTGGATGGCTGTCACTCACAGGGCGTCCTTGCCCCCATATTAGAATCTGTCTGTAATGACATGGCTATTATATTGCAAATACCTCAATGTGCTATGTCTGCCTTTGAAATTAGAGCCCCTCTGTCAGATTAGCACCAGGTAGAAGTTGTTATGTAACTTGTGCTTCAGTCCAAGATTAACTCTGAGTTCTCTAGCCAGAAGCTCCTGGCACATGTCCTAATCTAAATTTCAGCTATTCCCTAACTGCCTGTATGTCTTGTTCTCACCATCTTCTGGACAAATAGAAGATTCATTTCTTGAGATAAGATTTCCAACAGAATAATAGATTTGAAATTACATTTTACATCATACTTGTGGCTTCATTGCCATATTTTCTCTCTCTCACACAACCCAGGAAGAGGAGAACTCTCCAGATCTGTTGTGCCTCCTTTCCTGGGGGTCCCGTTAGCTCCGAAGCTCTATGCCCCACTACACAATACAGTCACCATTGCATCTGTGCCAGTTCCCCATACAAATGAGGAGAAACATGGAGGACATCCTTTGAATAAACCACAACAAAATCCCCAACGCCATGCAAAACCTAAACCAGATCCTCAGCCACAACCAAAGTATCAACCACAACCCAAACCCCCCAACCAAAAACCTCAAGAACATCCCAAGGTAAAGGCTCGGCCTCAGCCACCATCTCAATCAGGTGACGTTTTCCAAATTCAAACACAGTCCCAAACAACACCTCTGTCCAAATCCAAGACCCATCAACCAAAACCCCAAACGACATTGAAGACCATATCCGAGGCTCAATCTAAACCCCAATCTACATCCCTGTCCATACTTCACACCCAACCAACATCCCAGGCCTATGCGCAAAACTTCTACCAGCCAAAATCAACATCTCATCCCATACTCCACACCAGAGCACAACCTATAGCTCAGCCTATTCTCAAGACCCAATCACAACCTCGACTCAAACCAACATCCCAAACGATACTTCAGACCCAACCACAAAAACAACACCAACCAACGGCCAAGCCCACACTCCACCAACTTCACCCTCAAACTACATTTCAGTCAATACTTCAGACACAGCCTCTACCCAAGACAAAACCCCAATTACAGGCTTGGTCAAAGCAAATTCATCCATTACAGCCTCAAACAACAACAAAATCTCAACCAACACTCCTCCCCAAACGCCAGGTCCAGCCTCAGACACAACCACAACTAAATACCCAGACAGAGCATGAAGTTCCACAAAGTCCCCAGCTTGTAGCTTTAGGACATCGACAGACCCCTAGACCAGTCATCCAGCACACAAAAACACAACAAAACACTCCAACGACTAAACTCCCGGCCCAACCTCAACTAGAATTTACAACCCAGTCACAGACCCTAGCACATGCTCAGTCAAAACATAATCCAGAGCTTCAACTGACCACCAAGCAGCAGTCTAAGGCCCAACCAACGACTAAACCAAAAGTAGATTATTCTCAAACAAAGCCACAGCCTGTATCTAAGGGCCAAGGCAAACCAAAAACACAAGCTCATCCCAGGAGGCAACCGAAACCAAAAATACAACCTCAACCAAAGAATCAATCCAAGCCCCAGCCCCCACCACAAAAGAAACCAGATCCTCCACCAAAAAAGCAGCCAAGACCTAAAACAAAGGACCAACAGCGTCGGCCCAAGATTCAGTCATGGCCACAATCAAAACCCCCAACACAGACCCAAACCCAACCTGGAACTCACTCTGAACCTATTCCATTACCTCGACCGTCACCAAAGACTCAATCCCAACTTGAACCTCAGGCATATCCAACCTCTAGACCTAAACCTCAACCTCAGCCTGGGCTTCAGTCTCAGTCTCAGACAAGGACCTACTCTGATGCCACCAAGGTCACCCCGAGGCAGGCTGTCCCTACGGGTAAAGACCCTATCTTTTGCCATCAGTAATCCACACAAACAAGTTTTGAGACCTTATCTGACATACATTTTAAAGGGAGCATGTTAACTTACCATTAATTATAAGAAATAGACATAAGGAGCTATTTTTATTGTCAGAATCTGATCTATGAAAATTAACTTATTTTTAAGTATTCTAGATTCTTGACTTGTTAAAACAAATACAATCTAAATTGAAATGTATCTTGTATTTAGAGACCATGATCAATGTGTTTGAATGGTAAAACTGCCCAAAAAGTACATCCTTTATGGATATCTTGATTACAGAAGCAACCCCGATCTCCAAAGAATTGGGACACTGTGAATCATTACTGAAAACAACATTCAGTCTTATCCAAACAAACTTTACTTGTTCTTGTCATTTTCCTGAGCCCACAGAGCCTCACAGAGTTGGGCTCCATCCTGACATGTGAATCACTGAGCATTTGTCGTGTTTAATAGTGACAACAACCATCTATTATCCATTGATCTATTTACCTGTTCATGGTGATTCAGACATTTTTGTTGCTCCTGTTCAACTTTGTTTGAAACGTGCTAATCTAAGCATTCATTTACAAAATCAATCAAGTAAAAAAAATATTTATGACAGTGTGACAGTATTTTGGCTGTTTTCAATCTAATGTGTCAATTTCGAGCAACTTATAGTTATTATGTGTCACACAGTGTCCCAAAATCTTTGCAGTTAGGGTTATGCCTTCACCTCCTGCACAGATTTACTTTTGCTCACAGACTCATCCTCATTTAGTGTAGGAAATGCTCCCTTTAAAAGTAAAAAAAATATACACATATACATAATATCTTAAATAAATAGTGAGTTTTCTTTTATACAGCTCCTAGTCCACGAGAAGAGGGCAAGCCTCTACCAAGACCTGCCCTGGCTACAGAGGAGGCTGGTAGTTACAATCAGGGTAAACACCATGACAAGTTTGTCCCATTACCATCTCTGCTTCCGTCAAGTCACATGGAGCCCCGTGCTTTCAGTTGTCCTTCAAACCATTGGATGATGTCACTGCTTTCCCATCTCCATCCTACCACCCTACACCACCTCACCCATCATTATCCCTTCCTCCATGTGTGCCTCCATTTCAGTCCAGCACACTCACCTCACCACTTTCCCACTCTCACCCAGAGCAGTCTGGCTAGCTTTCAATCTCATCTATGCCTCTCTGTCATTTCATTCATTGTCCACTCTTCTACATTCTTTTTTCACTAATGTGCCCTGTCACTTATTCCATCTAGGTAAAGCTGTCCAGCTCAGGAGTGGATCCTCCCTAACCTCCACACTTGCCTTTCTGTTCATCTAGGTACTGGCATCCTCAGATCATCTGTTGCTGAGGTCCCGCGTTCTCCCATTAGCTCATCAGTTCCTCTACCAAGAAGAAACACCACACTGACTCGCCCACGGGTCCCTCTTCATTCTACTCATAATAGCGTTCGACCATTTTCTCCATCCAAGACATTCACCACCTCTCTCAGCTCCAGCACACCTGGGGGTAATGGAGTACTCTCTTTCCTTCCTGTCCTCCTCTCTTCCTGAATAGTTACCTCAGGTTATCCTCTCCTCTCAGCACCCTGTCACTCCCCTCTGCAGCTGTGCATCCACAGAAGAAGACAAGCAATGACTGACACTTGATTGTTTGGTGTTTGTGTCTCCGTTTCTCCTCTGGTCTGATCTTCTGCTTTAACCTCCCCAGTCCATATGCTCCCCTCCCCACGCTTTGCCACATGTGCTCAGTGTGTATTCCTCAGTTCTACCATGAGCAGCAGTGGCGTCTCTGGGGTCAGGATCGTTAACATGATTTACGGTCCCTTTTTGCTGGCTGGGTGGGAAGTCTGGCCACAGCACTGGCCAGGACACACCACATTTTGCACCAACTATGCCAAGCCAAGCACTGTGTAGACGGCACAGCCAGTCTCTTTCTTTCCCTCTGTGTGTCTCTTCCTCTGTCAAACACACCCGCACACTCCCCAAAGACTTACAGAAGAATAGAGAGCGAGAAATGTCCAGCGACAGAATTTATGTTTTAAAGTCGTGGCAATTTAATTAGAATATCCAGAACATCTATAAAACCAGGTGTAACACCAGAGTCTCTGTCTTCATTCTCGCTGTCATTTGGCACTAGAAACTAGACGATGAGCCTACAAGACAGAGCAAATCTTTTCTTTCGTACTTGATTGGGTGTCAGCATGTTTGCCACGGTGACACAAAGCGTTTTATAACAGACCTTTTTCTCCCTCCAACAGCCGATGGGGCGCATCATAGGAGCAATGCTCTTCCTAACCCAATCGTGTGGTCCAGAGAGAAACCTGGTAAAGACAAACCAAGATAACTGCCTTTCAGCGTTCCTCACTAACCGCAGAGGCACTGTTATGTCCCGTCCCACCACAGTCACACTGATCTGTGCTTTTGTCACAGTCCTCTCATGCTTTGTGATCTTCCACTTGTCTGTCAGTGTGACGTTTTGTGTCTGGTCATGGTCTGTGTTGTCCACTCGTCACAGTGGTTTGTACTTGACTGAGACTGAAGCCACGCGTAATTTCAGCATATAGCTGCCCTCCTCACTTAAGTCTACCACACATATGGACCAGGAACTGGTTTGCATTAGTTTGAGAATAGCTGTTGCCTGCTTGTTGTGAAAGGTGAGTGTGGTTCACCCCCTTTTTTGTGGCCAATCACATTGTTTCCATTCTGCCAGGCAGGCTCGGCTAATTAGAGTAATTGAAACCATTTCGAGTAGTAACGCAAACCACGTCTGGACCGCATGTATTAATGGTGATGCTCTGCTCACTCCTCGTTGTTCGGAGTTGTGAAGAGAGGTTGTGCTTCAGTCCCATGTCACAGCTGGTGTGTGTTATTTCTGGAAACTTTGACAGTTTCAGAGGTCTTCAAGGAGTCACAAGGCTCTCTGGAAGCAGCTCTACAGAAAGGAATAGTTGTTTTGCCTGCAACCCTGCACACATATCTGAACACATAGCGATAGCATAACAACATACATGCAGTTCCCCTGCATAGCTCTACAGTTTTGTGCAGTACTTAACCAGGACAGACTTCACCTCTGATGAGCCTTCAATCAGCAGTTTCATAGAGTTGAGTTTCATGCCGGCATTTTGACTTTGTGTCAAAGACCTGCTCGTAGTGAAAAGTGCAATGGACTCTGTCCATCCGCGAAATCTGAGAGTGTGTTGCAACAACCCCCAGTGAGTGTGAAGGCCTGGTATGTATTTCAGTGGGAATATTTTTCTGGACCGAACAATAATCTTTGTGCTTTGATTACACGTGTTTTCACGTTCTCGCCCTGAAGAGGAAGTTCAGTGACAGAAACCAGCTCTCACACCACCACCACCGCCGCCGCCGCTGCTGCTGCTGCTTTACATCACACATCTGAGTCTGTGGCCTTTGGCACGGCAGAGATCCGACCTGCTGCTGGACGGGTTTACTGTGTGACAGCAAACTAAACACACCTGGTGCAGAAAATGTACCGATCGGATCACATTATGTCCCCTATAGGAGAATTGTCGACTTCTTATTGCTTCACCGTGACCATGTGATCATTACCTTAACAGTTAAACAGCCTTCTGAGCTTTCCATCCCGAGTTTTGTATTTACATATCCTGAAACTGGATTTAAATCACTGCATCATCACACTTTCATCATCAGGCTCTCTGTATGCAACAACATATGTTTGCCATTAGCTGTCGGATAAACCACGTCAGTCAGTGAGTTTCTACGGCTTTCTCAGTGATAATCAGGGAGACTTGTAGGCTGAGGCTGCTTCAGCTTGGCTTGATAGTGTCAATGCTTTGCTGTTGGGAGATCACTGATTTATGCTGACCAGGAGGAGGTCAGCTCCAGGGAAGGGAGGAATCGAAGAGAAATGTTTCCGAGGTGCTTTGGCCTCGGCTATGAACAATTACAACATCTTGTCAACAGGCTGACCATTAATGAATTTCAAAGATAAGAAAGCGAGGGGAGCGGATGCTCTGGGAGTGTATCAAAACAGTTAAAATAGATTGCCTGCATTAGCGTTTGCATATGAAACATGTCAAAGAAACTCCATGCCTCAAGCCTCCACGGCTTCTTCATGACATAAAATCACATCACACATCACAGCAAAGATTGAGGAGGATTACACTTTTGCACAGCATTAAATCATGGCATTACTGCTGTGTTACGAAATCTGAGTTTTACAACTTGGATTCTTTGGTTTCTAGGAGCAGATTAGAGTGAATCTGACCTGGTCTTTGCCCTTCAGCTTGGCTTGGTACTTACATTTAATATTTTCTTTGAGGGGCAAGAACTTTGTAGAAGATTTCATGGTCAGAATCAAAAACCTTCAAGACAAACTACCTTATCTCCCTGCTGTAGATTCACTGAAAAAAAGGCCTTAATTGCTCTTTTTTGGGGGGGTTTAGGGGATCTTCAGTTTTTCACAGAGACATTTAAGCATTTCACATGCAATCTGCTTGGCTTTCATGTGCTTTATTGTTGCTTGTATTATGCCTGTGTTTGTGTACTCATTTTTCAGCGCACATCATTGCTGTGGTCCTCCGCCCTGCTAAACACCTCTGACCTTTTGATTCTGCAAAGTTGACAGTCTTTCACTGTTATTGCACTAATAACCAACAACATTTGTTTTCAGTTCTGTGTCTCCCCCTCAGAGCCGACCGACCGTTCTGTGTCTGTGTGATTCTTAATCTGATTTGGACTCTTGTTTCCAACAATTCCCTGCAGTTATGCGTCCCGTCAACAAGAGACCCAACCTGGTGGGGAAACCTACTGATCATGGTGAGGGCAACAGTGACAGCTGTGCCGACCTCTGAACACCGCTGCATCTTACACGTGCAAAACAACAACGAGGCAATAGGATAGAGCTTGACTGAGCTTGCTTCTTACGCCAGCGGTTCTTGCTTTGTGGGCGACTTGCTGAAACTTTGGAATGATTGGGTTCACAGATAAGAAATGGCTTTGTAATCTTTCCGTGTAATTCCTTCGTGAGCATCACGTTTCAATTTTCTTTCCCAGTAATAATCTCTCAATCTTGGACTTTACATGATGTTTTTGTTGTCTGAATGAACTCTTCTCCCCTTCAAGCGTAGTAGCTCTGCTGTTTCACCACAAATTCAGTTTAACACAAACATTCATCTGCAAAGTCAAATCTTGGCTATGCTGAATCTCTGCCCTCCACTGCAGTTTGAGAACCGCTGTGTTTATCTCTTGCGAACAGAAAAGCGCTTATCCCTCCAAAGAATGCATGCCAAGAGATACAGTGTTCACTAATGGACAAAACAGCATTCATCTTAACATTGCAGCTCATCTCAGTGGTCTTGTTGCTAAAGCTTTTTCGTGGGGTTTCTGTGTCTCCTGTGTGTCACTTGTTTTTATCTCTCCTCTCCCCGTCTCAGTGTGAGTGTACTTCCGTGCAGAAAGCCAGTGTAAGCGTGTGTGAGTCAGCGCATGGTCCTGAGCATCTGGGCATCTTTGCTCTCAGCAGATGTATTCTGGCTGGACTCCCTCCCCTTTTAAAGAGCACAAGAGATATTACTGAACAAGCACTCTCTGATCTTTCTGCAGCCAGGACTTGCTCAGCGAGGATGGCCAGAGCAGATGGATCACAACTGTGTGTGACTGTGAGTCAGATGACAGTCAGGGCGAGGGACTGATCTCTGCTCCTCCTCTTTCTCCCTGTCCTCAGATAAACCCATGGACCTGACACAAGGAGACAAGGAGTCCATCTTCAAGCCCTTCGCCCTGGTCACAGCCAAGCCCAAGCAAGAGCGCAGACAGCAGACAACCACCACCACCGCCCCGGCAGTGAACAGTACGAGTGGCACAACATTTCATTTACCTCGGGGGGTTAGGGTTCATTGTTGCAGCTGCTTCAAAAGCTCAGAGGCCAAACCTACATGAAGGAGAAACAGGAGATCTTGGTGTTTCGGCTTGCAGGCGTAGATCGTAGTGAGGAAGAAATTGAAAGAGGAACATTTTCACAGGCGGACTAAGAGGCCTGGTCTCGGCCAGATCAAGTGCGTGGCTGGCCGGTTGTTGACCGGAGCCAGAGCTGTAAAAGTGGGGACAGAGAGAGCTGCCAGCAGCTGCTGGCACATCAAACTATCCCTAAGTCTTCTCTCTCGTTTCCTTCACAGGCAGCCGTTTTGATATAAATGAGAACTCCTCCATGTTCAGACCCCTACCTGCGTCAGATGTGGATATCATGGGCAGGAAACGCTTTGTAGGTAAGAGTGCACCGAGCTTCACATATCACACTACCACTACCACAAGCAGCTGATTGAAGTAAGACTATAAAAATAGACCAAAGAGTGAAAATGCAGGCATGCTTGAGTGAATAACTGTCGCTTTTACTGCTCAAACCTACAGCTCCCCATGTGGTCTACAAGACGGGTAAGACACCCGATGAACCATGCTCCATCACTTCCTCCCTGGCTTATTTCCCTGATGATGAGGAGGGCAACGATCAGAATGTGACCGGTCCTCCCCGCACACCTCCCTCCAACCTCACTGTGGTTACTGTGGAGGGGTGCCCGTCCTTCGTCATCCTCGACTGGACAAAATCTGACAATGAAACCAGAGGTACAGCACACTGACATATTGGAAGTCCTCTTTGATTTTAATTGACCTAATCATGTGAGGCTTTACCAATTTCACATTCAGTGCTAGTATATGAACCTTTCATGCAGTTATTAGTATAAATTAAGAGGTCTAGAATCTGAGGCTTTTCACATCACACCCCACCCCCTGTCCCAAGTTGGCTGTCACCAGAAAAAGCTGGAATATGGAAACTGTGTTACTCAAAGCACACTGACATTCTGGCTGCTTTGTCAGAGTATGAAGTTGTATCCAAGACTAAAGGACCGAACGGAGAGGAGGTGTCCATACTGACGACAAACCAGACACACACAGCCGTGGAGAATCTCAAACCCGAAAGCAGGTATGTGACTCAGTCCTTAATATGTCGGACAAATCACATCTTGGAAAAATGAGACACGCTGCATTTTTTCCTCTTTAGTCTTCCAGGTGGTCTGGCACTCCTACTGTGTCTTTTCAAGTGAATCTAATTGTAAATTTCCCTCAAGGGGATTCACAATCATTAAACGATACCTACTATCCAAAGACCTTTATTCAGATGAAGAAAAACTCCATAAATTTGACAGGGAAGGAATGGGAAAAACTGAAAAGAGCAATAAGAGAGATCCCTCTCCGAGGACTTGTACCATGCATCATCTGCACAGAAAATACTAACATACTAAAAATTACAGAATGGACAGTCGAGGTCACAACATTAATGACGGGCTGTAAATATGTATGGACTATACTGCCTGGAAAATGGGGAAACTTTATATGTCCTCAAACAGACTTTGAGCCACCTCACCATGCACACAGACTGCTCAAAAATGCAGCAAAACACTCCTAATGCATTTTTGGTGAGTAACCTCTTACTGTAAACACCATTTTTGTTTATTTACAGGAAAACTCTGGAAGATCTTTTTTACAAATACTGTATTCCTGAACAGCGGGCTGATTACATTAGCATGGCTCACTGTAGCTTTCATCAGGAGAGCGGTCTTAAATGTCACTGGAAACACATAGGCGCGCTTTGTGCGAAGGCGTCCTCACATTTGCTAGTGTGTTTTGCAGCCCGTGCTGCAAATTATGTGTGGTTTCGCTTGTTCGGAGCGACCAAAGTGACACAAAAGCTGAGGAACTCTGGGTGGAGAGGGTCACTGAGTTTTTAATTAGATCTCAGCATCTGGAGCTGCAGAGCTGAGCAGAACCCTCCCCTGGGCTGGGTCTGCTGGCCCAACTACTGCCCGGACATCTGACCGCAGCACGTGGAATAGCCATCAACTCTGAGCGTGTGTGTGTATCTGTGTGTGCGTGCCTGTGTGTGTGTGTGTGTGACCCAGTCTTAGCTGTCAAAGGCATGAAAATATTATGTGTCCCAGTTCTAGAGTTGGGAGGCATTTAGAAAGTTTGGATTATGCATTTTATTCCTCTTTTTTCCTGTTTCATTTCAGTTATGAATTCCAAGTAACACCAAAGAATGAGATGGGAACCGGACCCTCCAGTGACCCTGTGTCTTTTAGCACAGAATCAGGCAAGTTTTACGTCTCCTGCGTCTCCTGCACCTAAGTCGCACCGGGGGGAAATTCCCAATAAAAGCCTGATGTGTTTGGCCTGACAGAGGGGAATAATTAGTTGCATGCTGATGCTACTGTTTACGTTGCTAATGATCAGGAAGTGATGAGCGTTGCTTTGGATCTCTGAAGGTGGGCTATTAGGCAGTTGTTAGGCTAATGATTTCAATATGTAACAGGAGTCTTACTGATTAAGACTCAAGGGTCTTGTCAGCGCACCACATGTCCTCTGAGGCTCATTTCTAACAGAGGCGAATCACAACACCTGGTGATCGGAGCGCTTTAAACAAAGCTACATTTCCAGCCAATCATTAAGCGGCTCTCGCACAGCCTGAGCTGCTCATGACAGCAGGAGAATGAGGGGAGAAAGCTTTGCTTTATTGGCCTCCTGCCATGTGCAATCAAAGCGCAGCCTGCTGGGGCTGAACACTGTAAATACTGTGCCAAATGGGCTCCGATACAAGTCTGGGTTTGTGTAGCACAATAACTCAAGACGTCTCACGACTCTGTTGATTCGAAGTTGTTTTGATGACGTTATTCATTGTTCCTCTCACTCACGTTTTCAGCGGATCCACGAGTGAGCGAGTACGTTTCAGGTGAATACCGTCCTGTCACGAGTAATTGCACTCTCACCAGTGTTGGAGACTGTTTATACAGGCAACAAACAGTGTATTAAGCCTTTACTTTTGATGAATTCCACACAGGCAAAGATGCCATCTGGACCCAGTTCCCATTCAAGTCCGATGCCTATTCTGAATGCAATGGGAAGCAGTATGTGAAGAGAACCTGGTACCGAAAGTTTGTGGGCATCCAGCTCTGCAACTCCCTCAGATACAAGATCTACCTGAGTGACTCTCTCAATGGTAAATATGGATATAATTAGGCACCTCGACAGGGCCCTCAGGGGCCACCAGCACTTTGCAAATCACAGTTTCAAAGTGTTTCCTCTGTGGGAATGTGATTTGGTGGGATAGAAGGAACTTTTTATGCATCATTATAACTGATAAAACTGGCCTCAAACCAGCAAAGTAACATGCCATTCGCCAAAAGTGCATGCGCATGTTTGCGCAGCAAATCATTTGCAAGCAGTTACACTGTTTGTTAGGCATTAATCCACTGAGAGAAGACCGGTTTGTTTCGAATGTCCTTTTTGGTTGACGTCTTTCCTCCTTTCTCTATTAGAGAAAGGAGGAAAGACGTCGCAGCCAAGTGGAGGAAAACAAAGTTCTACATCAGTTTTGTAGCCGAGGACATTCAATGACGTTACGGTGGCCCACCCAACCACTACAGTAAAACAACGTAACCTATTCAGTCCAATAAATAAATAAAGTCCTAAATAAAAGTGCCAACGAGCATGAAGTGGAACACTGTATAAATCACATAACCCGTAGAAGGAAACAAAAGATATGATTCAGCAGAGTCTCTTGGCAACCTGTTCTCTACCCACTTTATAGACTGCTAAAAACACCAAAGAAGGCGTGGATCAGGAGTCGGTCTAATTATAGGAGTAACCTTTTCACTGTGAACACAATCCTTTTTCTATCATTGCCAGTAATGTTCTCCAACCATCCAACTGAGAGCACTGGCCACAGAGTTAAAAGAGCAAACACTTGCAAGAGCTCTGGTCCACTCGTTGGATTCGAGTGTCTCTGCAAGGCAGCAATCTCATAACTAGTTCAGCTTCATCGATTGACAGACTGAGGACCAATGATGTGGTCTGATTAGTCTTCCCAAGCCATACACCTGCTACCCTTGTCCTGTCTGCAGGGAAGTTCTACAACATAGGAGATCAGACGGGGCACGGCGAGGACCACTGTCAATTTGTCGACTCGTTTCTGGACGGACGCACCGGCAGCCAGATGACGGCTGACGAGCTACCCAGCAGGCGAGGTACTTTGTCTCCGACTACAACTGAATCTTGGCAAGTGTTGCGGCCTTGCGGAGTCTCACCCCGTCCTCTGTGTCTGTGTGCCAGGGTTTTACAGGGCGATGAGGCAGGAGCCCGTCAACTTCGGAGATATCGGAGGGAAGTCGCACATCACTTACGTGGGCTGGTATGAGTGTGGCACACCTATACCCGGGAAGTGGTAAAGCCCTCGTGAGGTTGTGTGGGAAGGATGACTTCCTTGGTGGAGAGGAAGAAAGAAGGCGCCTGGCGAGGCCTGAGGGGAGGTGGGCCTTTCTTTGATCTTACCACGGACACTGTAGGCGGGTCTGTCTGTCCGAGCCCTGCCTACTCCCCCGGGCTCGAACCCGTACAGGACTTCTGGGCGTCACCAACCTCGATTGAGCGCATTTGTAACAACGGTCTTAATTTCTGTATTTATCGTAAAAGTGTCACAAGCAAAGGCGAGGAGGCAGGAGTTTGAGTGAACCAAAATGTTGAATATACAGTAATCACAGAGAAAATGTTGGGAAGCTGGCTCCCACAGTGTAATAACTTGTATGATATTATTTATCAAGGGGTTTGTTACTGAATATTCCTCGTGTGCTCGGGCTTTTGAGATGAGAAAAATAAAAACGTTGTTCCCAATACTTGCATGTCAGGGAGCACACACACCGGTCATTCATGTACAGAGAGGTGCCGATCATATTTCCAATGTACATTTGGAGTATGTAAATTACAGGTACACACAAGACATGCAGAATTGACCTTCTGCTGGCCCTAAGGGATTATTAGCAGTTGCAGTTTGCACAGTATTAAACTTTTGTTCATATATGTATATGGTGTGAAATACAATGTGTACCAGGTTTTGATATATTTGATATATTTCAGGTAAAAGATAACAGCTTTAGCCAAAATGTTGTACCAAAGGCTCTGACTAGATGTCTCAACGGGGCCGATGGGCAACTAAGATATTTGCATAATGCTTTTGTAGTTTTGTCAAGTATTTTCAATAAAAAAAGAATAAAATATACATGAAAAAATTGAATAATTCAACTGAGCTTCACTGTGGAAATGGCAATCATGATAACCAAGTGACAGAATCCATGTGTTTTTGCACCATGGCACATTCATGGGAAATCACCAGAGACGACTGACCACATTTTTTCCACTTCTGTCGTGGCCACCGTGGTTTTTGACGCACCATGTATGTTTTCTGCAATAAATCTTGTTTTTGTATCGACTGATATTCATTTCCATTCGGTGGCTTTTATGCTGACGGAAGACTTTCGAGACAAGTTTCGGGACAAGTCTCATACGAGAATCCACAGGCTCGCCCCGGGACTTCTGACCAGATACTTTGGAGACGGAGCATCAGTGCCCGCAGCGTCCCTGCAGGCTCTGACAGGCACGCCTCAGGGGCCCTCAGGGACCCTCAGAGGCTCCAGAGGCTTCTGAGAGGTTGACGACCAATGAAACCCTCGAGCCACTCAGCGTGTTTGTGTAATCCGACCACACTTTGAAAGTAATTGGTTGAGCTGTGAACTTTCAAGGTGCCGATTGGTAGATTTTGTTTCCATTACCCGGAGCCAGATGAGCCGTTTCACCGCTTCCTTTCTTAAATTAGCGAGCTACTTGGTGGTGGCTTCTCACTTGGAGCACAAACACGAGCCTAGGATCAATCTCTCCCTCTCTGCTCCAAAGCCGATAGATGTGCATCTCCCCAGATGACTCACACCCTCTGAGGGATAACGTATTGTCATGGGATAACGGGCGAAGTGCAAGTTTCGACTCTGGGGTAGATCTACCGATCTCCTGACGTGCTCCTCGTTCTATCAGCATCGCACACAAGTCCCCGTGGACAAACACATCTGAGGAGACTGATTCTGTTTGGCGCAGAGCAGGTGAAAAGCCACGCTAAACACACTAATCTAAATTACCTTTAATAAACCCTGTGCGCTCAATACTTCTCACTCAGTGAGACAGTTTGACATGAAGATCGACCACATACTCGCATGCCACATGTCCCAGCCAACCACAACCCACAGGCAGGAAAACAAAATGGGAATACCAGCATTACCACAGTTTTCCAAATCTGGGTGGAGGAGCAGAGGAAGAGAGAAGCCAAGCTTAACAGAGACATGAACTCAGCAACCACAAAGCGAGCAGAGAGAGAGAGAGGGAGAGAGAGAGGGAGAGAGAGAGAGGGCCACGTCGAGCCAAGATCAACACAATATCAAAACAAGATTGACAAAGAAAAAAAGGAAAAGCGCTGCAGCTGGGTCTCAATCATTTATTAGGTTCAAGAAAAAAAATGTTACAGTTTATACATAAACAACTAATCTCGCTGGAAGGTGGAATTTGATTCATTAGTAAAAACCAGTGATAAGAGAAAGAGAAGGAGGAGTAGCAAGCCTTTACTGGAGGTGATATAACGAGCTAAACAAACGGAGCCTTCTTCGTGACGCTGGGACCTACACCTCCCGTGAGCCGTCACGCAGCTAGTGTTCCCAACATGGGGCAGTTCCATCGACACATCATTAATACCGACATGGTGGTGAAATTGATCAGATCGAGAACGAAACTAACAAAAACCAAACAAACAAACAGAGAGACAGACAGAGTGGGGGACAGAGGCGGCAGCGCTTCATCGAGATAGTGTCTTGTGGATGCGGCCGGCCGAGGCCGCCCCATGAAGGCAGGATGCGGACGCCGATCTCGCTGGCCGGGACGAAGCGTTGCCACGGAGAGGGCGGCCGGCGGGCTTGTGCCACAGCCTGATCTTCTTGGTCTTGGCCGGGTGTGTGCATACAGACCGGTTACAGTTTCACAGAGACAGATACGAGAGGGCGGAGGCGGCGTCGGTGTGTGGGAGGGGACGGGAGGGGTGGAAACATAACGGGGGGGGGGGAGGGAGGGGGACCGTTAGAGAGACAGCATACAAACACTAACCATCAGACTGGGGGGAGTTGCTTGTTTCATATTTGGACTTGATATTTCGTAGGAGAGGGGGGGAAGGGAGTGGGGGTGGGAGCTGGAGCATCATATTTCCTGCACCCCATGCCGAAAACAGTTGGAGCCACAAACGGGGTACGGATATTTGAGGGGGGGGCGCGTGAGGACCAGCCACGTCTGGAGTCCTCTCTTACCGGTACCCGGGCCCTGGCTGAGTGTAGCCCTGGCCGTACGGGGGGCGGTTGCGGGCGTACGGGTTAGCAGCTCCGGGCGGGGGGGTGACGGTGCTGCCCGGAGGCGGGGTGTATCCCGGGCGGGGCTGGTACCCCGAGCCCGGCTGCGAGCTGGGCGGCAGGCTGTAGTTGGCGGGCTGGGATGCCTGGGAGGTATAGTTTTGGGGAGGGAAGGTTCCCGGCGGGTACTGCTGGGCTCCCTGAGACGGATGGGGCTGCTGCTGGCCGCCCTGGAAGCCCGGCGCCGGGGCGGGACCAGGGGCCGGGGCCTGGGATGATGGAGGCGCGTAGTTCTGGAACTGCTGCTGCTGGGGCGGCTGTGGTGGGCCCGGCTGAGGGGCCCCGGGCTGAGTACTGTATCCTGCACGCAGACAGACACGGACAGGTGTTTCATCGACTGCAGGCACGGCAGAGAGCCGCCTCTGTTCGTCACACCGCCGCTACCTCGGAGCTCACTAAGTCCTGACTCTAGTTTCACTCTTACCAGGGTACTGCATACCGTACTGCTGCTGCTGGGGCGGCGGAGGGGCGCCCGGCTGCTGAGGCGGATATCCCCCTGGAGCCTGGTACTGCTGGTACACCTGACCTGGAGGAGGAGGAGAGAGCGGCATCAGTAAACAACAGAGACCTCCATGGCTTTCACAGACGGCTCTGACAGGCGGGAACTTGTCCACCTTTGAAACATAGCGCACGCCTCTCAGACGCCACTGGCGTCCTCCATATATCGGGCCGCAACCCGAGCCGCGCTAGGTGAACCAGTCTTAAGTGGGATCCTGGCGTCTCCGTGGAAACACGTGCGCGTCTGGACTGAGTCATCGCGACCGCAGCCACAGAAAACAGCTGCAACCGCTTTTGCTGTAAGCATACGTTGCCGAGAGCCCCGGGGGCCCCGCAGGTATCCGTCTGCAGCACCTCGCTGCGGAGCAGGAATGGGCTGGGAGCAGCGGAGCGGGCAGGCAGGTGCCCGGCCAGACGCAGTGTCAGGTCCACGCCGGGACAAACATCCGCCCACCAGGCACGTCCGCCTCCGCAGAGAGCCGAGAGTGTGACCTCAGCGGCCTCACACGCGGAGCACGGCCTCGGTCGCGTCCGGCCCGGGCCGTGAACAGGAGCTCTGTGGAGGCCCGTGGATGTCCGGGGAAACCTGGGGCCATCACGTCAGGCTCATTGACAAGCTCGCAGCGGCACCATGGCTGATATCTCGCTCAACCAGACATCTTTTCCATAATCGAACGCGACACACGGACACCTTCTGTTTGACCCCGCTCGGCTCTGCTAATCAGCTTCTTCCACCGAACGCCCTAATGTTCGGCGAGCGCACGCACTCTTGGCAAGCTGGCGTTCTCCCCCCTAAATAAGGCCGAACCGGTGCTGTGAGGCCGCGTGGGGGAGGGAGGGGGGGGGGGGGGGCATAACGAGCGAGGATCCGCTGCTTCTTCGGGGCATTGTGAAACTGGTGGTGATTTTCCACTCCTTAGGAGGGCAGACACTGTGACACTCTGTAATTCACGGATTTATGAGCCCGCGCGAAGCAGAGCTCAAAGAGCGACCAGGAGCTCATTTTCTATCCGGCAACGTATATGAGCAGCTCGTAGCACTCTGCACCAGTCCTGGATGACACCGGACAGCTAAATATTTAGCCGGAGGCATGGCGGCTGCTCCGCGATGTGGCGGCCATCTGTTACCCCCCCTACACACACACACACACCCCTCCCCCGACAGCGCCTTGAACATGTACACAGCCGCCTTTACTGCGTGAAGAGGCATGTGTGTTAAATTGGCTCCTTCTCGTGTTCTTCCCCCCTCAGTCTGCAATCCATCACGGCCGTTACGTAACCGAGATGGAAGGGTGCGCTGGACCCCGGTCCGCTCCGCCGAGCTCACTCCACTCGCTGGCGGAGCTCAGAGGGCAGCTACGAGTCTGCCTGGACCGCCCCGCGGGACAGAGGAAGGACTCGGGGCGGGGGCCCCTGACCCCCCCCGCCCCGAGTTGAAAAGACGTCCATTAAGAGCGAGGGGGACTAGGAACACGGAGGGAACACTGCGGCTGGAGAACAACGTCCTAATTTGACACCTTCAGGATGTCTCTCCAGAGTCTGGTCGGCCGCCCCGACACGTGTTTACAGTCCCCCCCGCCCCACACACACACACACACTCACACACACACACACAGATGTGAGTTACTGCCGAGGGTCCGCGGGCGTCTGACCCGCAACAGGTCCAAGTCTTTACCGTCCTCTTATGGATCTTGTTAGCGGCATTCTTATGGGAACAAGTAACCCAAGCTTGCATGAAAAGGGAGCTTGAGGCTACCCTTAAAAAAAAAGAAAAAAGAAAAAGAAAAGGAGAGGCCACACACGCTCGGTGGCCGTCCAGCCCTCCCGAGCATTGCCCCGGACTAGCACTCGATGTTCGTTTGTCCTCGCGTCGTTCCCCGCCGTCTGCGCTCACAGGCCGTGGGCCCTCCGAGGCTTCAGAGGAGGGGGGGTCTGGGTGGGAGGGTGGAGTTCGATACCTCCCGCCTGCCAAGCATCTGCAGCAAGGCGCGGGGCGGGCGAGGCGCTCGCTGCCACGTCTCAGCCGCCCGCGACGAGAAAACGCGCCGGGCATGGAGATGGGGAAGGAAAAAAAAAAACCCGTCCCATTTGTATGCGATTACAGACGGGCGGATGTTATTTCACATAATGAACCACTGCAAGAGGGGATATTACTGGGATTACGATCATTTCCTCATAAAAACTGCAGATATTGAGAGTTTTTAATGCGCGGTCCTGGTCTTGTTGTCGGCGGCGGTGCCCTTTCACTTCTGCCACGTTCTTCCATGTTTACGGAAATGAAGACATTGAGACACATGAAGATGAATGAGGACATTTCGCACTCATGTACCGAGCATCCCGGTCCTTAAAGACCACCTTTATGCTCTTTGCATACACGTTATTGAGGCATCTGAACCCGAGTTTGTTCGCTACATGGTTCTCAATCCTACTTCTCGTTAGCGGGGCTCCGGCCGCTTGCGTAACCCCCAACCCCTCTGGACAGACTCAACTCCTCCTGAACCCTTCTGGAACCCTTTTGGTCGGCTCGATGGAAGCTGCCGCATGGCGCGTGCGGGACCGCTTTCGGGCGGGCGCAGGTGCGAGCGGTGCCTCTCGCAGGGGCGCAAACCAAACAACCGCCGGTCCTCCGGCAATCCCAGCTCGGTCATGACGGGCGCGATCAGGCCTGATGTGCGCCTGGGCGCCTGCACCTGCCTGCTCCTCTCACTCTCCCTCCCTCTCTCTCTCTCTCTCTCTCTCTCTCTCTCTATCCGCATTACAAGGCAAATCCCTAATGCCGAGTGAGATGCTCAACTAAATGGACGTACGATACTGGCGGGGGGAGAGCGATTCCCTCCTCCCCCCCTCCCTCCCTCTCTCCTCTCTGGATGGCCGCGCTGTGAAAACGTGCGTGGAACGAGCCCTGTTTGTTTTCGCCAACATCCTGCCTGATCCTTTGTTCATTTGTCTCGATCCGGCCGTCGGGGGTGGGGGGGGTGGTTGAGCTCCAGCAGGCGCTGGCTGGAGACGCAGCGCGAGGGAGGGAGGGAGGGAGGGAGGCAGGAGCTGCTGACAACGCCTCGGCCCGCCGAGATAAACTCCTAATTGCGCGCGGACACCTGGGGGAAGCTCTCCGGGATCATTCCTCAAGCGTTTTCTTATCCGACTGTCAATAAACGGTCAAATGTGAAGGCTGAATTTACGGGGCCCCCGCGGACCCCCGCACAGATGTTTCGGTGCGCTTTCCGCCGATTGTTGCTTTGGTTTCCCTTCAAGTATTTGTCTATTCTCAGCACATTCCTCGCCCCCGTGACCGGCCGGATCCGTCTCCTCGCATTCGATTGCGCTTTGATTTTCACACGCTCCGACATGGGCGAACGTGCAGAATTCTTGGGGGGAAAGACAAACGACACATCGGACAAGGCTGGGAGCACGAGTGCCCGAGCGCGGATGTGAACGGGCCGGCCTGTGGATCAGAGCGCGCCCGCCGGGAGGGTTCACGAGGGCCCAGGCAGGGCCCGCGCCTTGGAAAACTGGAGCGCTCGGATTGGTCGTTTAATTCGCCGCGCTCCGAGCGAACTCGACGGGGGTGACGTTTTTATGCGGCTACGTTGGTGGCAGCGTTGGAAAAACATCCCGTAATGACAACAGCATTGTAAAAAGAGAGAGCGAGAGTGAAATTGCTTAACCACCCATACTGCGGGGAATCCAAATCCCTGCGGTCGTTACCCAATCGCGCAGTTTTCTCGAGCAGACACAAGAAAAGTGTGTGTGTGTGTGTGTGTGTGTGTGTGTGTGTGTGTGTGTGTGTGTATGTGTGATGGGGATCCGGTGGTGGGCCTTACCTTCCATGCCAGCCTGCGGTCCCTGCTGCACTCCCGGGTACGGGGCCTGCGGCTGGGGGGGCACTCCTGGCTGGGGGGCCGCAGACGAAGAGGAGGCGATGCTGTCAGGGGTTCCTGAGCGCTCCTCCGGGGCCACCGCCGGGGGGGCTGCCGGGACGGAGAGACAGTCAGTCAGAGAGAGAGACAGTCAGAGAGAGAGAGACAGGGGGGGGGGGGGGGGGGGGGGGGTACAGAGAGGGAGAGAGAGGGGGAGGGGGGAGAGAGGGAGGAATAGAGAGAGAGAGACAGAGAGAGAGGAATAGAGAGAGAGACAGAGAGAGAGGAATAGAGAGAGAGAGAGGAATAGAGAGAGACAGGGAGGGAGAGAGAGGGAGAGGGAAAGGGAGAGGGAGAGCGTGCAGTACCTGCAGCCTGGTCCTCGCTCAGGCCGAAAGCGGAGATGACGTTCTTGCTGACCTCGTCCTGGTTTTTCAGCGGGTCGAAGGCCGACATGCTGGCCGCGCTGACCGGCGTGGCCTGCTTGACCGTGGGGTCCGCCGCCACCATCTTCCCTTCGCGTCCGTCCACCGATTCTAGAAAACAAACAAACAAACAACAAAACAAACAAAAAAAACATCAGCAACGTTTCACAGGCAGTGTGTAGCGCTTTGCACTGGAGCCAGCTGACTGTAAAAAACTGATCTGTTATAATATCATCGATCTTCGCCTGTTCTTTTGTTTTTTTTGAGGGGGGTCGCTGTGTGTGTGTGTGTGTGTATGTCTGTGTGTGGTAACTGTCTATGGTGTCCCTCGACAACAGGGAATGTGATGCGATGCGGACGGCTTTCAGGAGACGCGGCAGACTGGATCTGCTGGGACGCAGCCTCTCGGGTGAGGTGCTCCCCATGCTCAAATGCCACTGGTGAGCATCGCGTGGAGGGAAACCGGGACACCTTCCATACTTTCAAACGTTGTGCTCTTTCAACCAAGTCTGTGGTCTCAGGCTCATATCTGTTCTGGAGAGATTATCCCGCCATCAACAGAAAGCGCTCGCCCGGAGGGGGCTGAGCGCTCTTCACAAACACAGCCCGGGCCTCGTAAAAGGCCTTTATTGTGCTCCTGCGTTGACTCCGAAGAAACAACAGAACAACAGAAAAACAAATAAACTTGTTTGCCTCAGCACGGCGCCACACTGCGAGCTGCGGATCACCTCTGCTTAATTCACTCCTCATTTTCGAGCCCGTCGCTGGGATGGAGAGGTGGCATCGGAGACTCCTCGCTGCGGACGCGCACGTGCCTGCGTGTGTGTGTGTGTGTGTGTGTGCGCGCGCGCAAGTGACCACGGTCGAACCGAACGGAACCAGGATGTATGAAATATGTAATTAAAGCTACAAATGTGGACTTCCAGACGAATCCAGACGAAGTTATTAGATTATTCCAGCGATGACTGACCCTTGTAAACCGTCTCGGTCTGGTGCCAATATCCCTGCGGGTTTCAGAACTTATGATTGTGGGGGTGAGCATGTGGAATGCGACGTGCTTTCTTTCGGGCCACATGAGCGAGATTAGGAGACGTAGGAGACAAAGATTGTGACCTTTTAAAAAAAAAAAGAAAAGAAAAAGAGGGAGACTAAGTACCCTAATCACCTGGGCCGCGTGCATCTGCGGGAATACGTGCCTGTAGAATTTTACAAAGTGCACATGTGCGCTAAAGATGTTAATGTCCACCCCCCCCCCCCTCCCCCTCCCTTCACATTTCCATTAGCATTAGCCATGCACATACAGAGCAGGACATTTACCAGCTGTCGGTGCTCTCTGGTGGACACACGCTGTAATGGTAGCACCTGCATGTCACACATACACCCTTGTCCGACATATGTATGTATACATACTGATCCAGTGTCTGCACCAGGCTTAGATCAGCTCCGTCTGACGCGCGTGTGTGTGTGTGTGTGTGTGTGTGTGTGTGTGTGTGTGTGCGTGTGCGTGTGCGTGTGTGTGCTTACCGCTGTCCGGGGCTGTAGCGGTCAGACCGGGTTCTGTGGGGGGCTCCAGGCTGTCCAGGAGGTTGTTGACTTTGTTCCTGATCTCGATGAGCTCCCTCCGCAGATACTTCACCTGACTGGACTCCAAGGGCCGCGGCTGACCGTTCACTGCAGTTAATGAGCGGTGAGAGGGGAGCAGACAAGCCGGCAAATTAAGACAAATCCCTGTTGTTTGTTCGAGGAATGCGACCGGGGCCAAGTCGGACGGTTTTCGGGCCCACTCCGTCCGCGTGTTAGACCTCGAGGAGGGTGAGAGGAGGGTAGGTGGGGGGGTTGAACCGGACACTTGATTGCTTTCACAGAGCGCCGCTCCATACCTTTATTAATGGGGCCCCTTCCTAAATGCATTTACAGAATCTGGATCGCACTCATTTTCCCCACACGAGACAATGTTGTCGAAGCCGCGCCGCCCGCGGACATGCAGCCACGGCGGCCTGCACCTGGGGTCCCGCCTGGGGACTCGTACAGAAACGCGTCGGCGCCACGGGAGCTCGTGGAGTCGGGCTGGTGAGCGTCAGAGGACGACCAGCTGGCCCCCCGCGCCGCTAGCCACGGCGGGGCGCGACGTCTCGGCTTCACGCAGGGGGGGCAAGTGAAGCGCCTCGCCGTGGGTCGGCGCGAAAAGCCGACAATTCTACAGCAGAGCACGTGCGGGCCATGAATGATGGCCTGACCCAGTTCCACTGGCTCGCCGCTGTGAATACCTGAGATTACAGAGATCATCCATCACACGGCAGAATCCTCGACGACAGTCGCGGCGGCGGCGGGCCAGCCCCCCCGGCTGACCGAGCCAGCTCCGTGATCGCTCTCTGCCAGCTCGGGAATGCAGGGCTCAAGCCCCCCCACACCACCCCCAACCCCCCCGCTTTGACACGCTTTACTTAGCGAAATAAACTCATCAATCAACCCCCCGCCAAAAAAACAGCGGATTATTGCCCCCGCCGACCCGGGAAAAAAAGGAAACGCGGGACCAAAATCCTCGCGCGACCCTCCAAAACACGTGCGGGGCCGCACCGGGCGGCAAACGCACGTTTGCGGAGTGGAGGGAGGCACAAGGTCTGAGCGGCTGGAGAGCCGCAGCCAGAGCAGCGACTTCCCCTCTCAGACAGGAATCCAGCGGATAACGCTGAGCAGAGAGGCGCACGCGGGCCCCGCCGAGACCCTGGCCCTCGGCCCCTCGCTCGCTCACACTCCATCTCGACACATGTCCGACAAGCGGCTCCACGTGAGGTCATCCCGCGGAGCAGCCAGCCAGGGCGCAGTCCGATTGGGGAGGGAGGGACGTTTCTTTTCTTTGCTTTTCTCTTTTCTTTTCTTCCCGAGACAAGAGAAATGCGTTCCAGCTCTTGGGCTAATTATAGCAGCGAGAGGAGGACAGGGCGACTGGAAGCAGAACACAGGGATCGACATCGTGTTGTCGTTACGGATTTGAGAGCGGCGTAAAGGGCTGTGTTTCGGACGCGGCGCGGGCCCATGCTGTGTTTCACATCGAGATACGCTTATTAAATCTGTGAGGCACAAGCCAGCGCCGCTAAAGTCCAGAGTCACATCTGACTGCAATACTGCGGGGCCTCTCCATATCTTGAAGACTAATGCCTGTGTTCCCCTAATGGGAAGTCTACGCCACAACTTTATTCCCCCCCGGCAGGAAGGAGGGAGAGGGGGGGGGGGGAGAGAGAGCTCAAAGATGAAGCTTAACAGCGGGACAGAGTCCCAACTTCTGATGAGTAACATTTACAGGAAAGGGAATCATTTACAAACACAAAACAACACATGGGCAAGCCCCGCAATCTGTGGAGCAACAACTTAACTACTTTGTGTTTTAACAAGAAAAAAACAAACTAAATCCACTCAAGACTTTCATATGTGTGTGGACACACGTATACACACACACACACACACACACACACACACACACACACACACACACACACACACACACACACACACACACACACACACACACACACACACACACACACACACACACGTATATAAACAGGCCTCAGCTTGACAGGGTGAGGCTACCTAGTACTGAGGGGTAGGGTGAGGCCTATGTCTCTGGGAACAACCAGGTAGATTGTTTCCGGATAATTCCTCCATTGCTACACCTTAGGTCATGTGGCTACAGGGCTTTTCAGCGAGTGTGGATTTTTGTGGGCTGGTAAATATTTAAGATTTAGATTAGGAACCAGTAGAACTGGCACAAAGGAATACATCTACTGGCTGTCATTTTGTTTCTGTTGAGAAGCGGAGCCGAGAAACACACACACACACACACACACACACACACACACACACACACACACACACACACACACACACACACACACACACACACACACACACACACACACACGTTAATGGAAATTAGTCAGAAGGGAGTGGAGGCCACTTTGACTTGGATGGAGAAAAGCTGAGATTTGCAGTGTGAAACATAAGCAGGACTGCCCTCCAGTGACCAACTCCTGTAACAGCTGCTGTAACAGCCACACACACACACACACACACACACACACACACACACACACACACACACACACACACACACACACACACACACACACACACACACACACACACACACACACACACACACACACACACACACACACACACAGTTTAAGAGGCCATTCGGAGCCTCAAGGCCTGGATCCACTTAATGAAAAGTCACTTGAGTGTATGTATGAAGAGGCAAAACTTCGGGAGGAGTGTAATTATCTTACCAAACAGAGTGAGTTTGAGTATTCTACTGCACTGGATGGCAAAGGAGAGGTCGGAGCTGTCAAAAATGGTGATGAGGTCATCATCTGGGAAAGAGAAAAGAGAAAAATACCAAGAAGACAGAACTTTAATTATTGACTGGAACCTGCTGCCAAAGTACCATGATCTAATAATAAGTAGCAGCAGCACAGACTCCATTAAACTTGAGATAAATTACCTAATTGGAGGAAAATGTGCTGTCAACATTCATATGTGCTCTTAACACAACGCAGGACAGAGTGGCCGTGTCGTGACTCACCCTCATCCTTGTATTTGATGGTAACCTCGTCGTTGCTCTGCAGCTTTCCCCTGAAGACGCGCTGCATCATCAGCACCAGCTCGTCGTAGGTGATGTCTTCATTGTGGATCGGGATGCGTCTGATGTCATCGCCCAGCTGGGCTTTGATGATCAGCTTCCCGGTCAGGTCCAGCTGGCCATTCATGGTGCCGTCCGACCTCTTGTGCCTCCCGCCGCTGAACAGGGTCAGAGGAGAGAGCGTTTCACAACATGGATTGGACAGTTTATGTCCAGTCCATCAGAATGTTTCTTATCCTTAGAGTCAAACTGAGGCATCACATAAGAGCTGGTCTGTGGAAGTAGGTTAACAGGTCAGGGGGAAAAAGTGGGTGAGAGGGTTATTTATACCTTAGGTGTGGATAGTACCTCTGAATTAACAGTAAGACTACATGCAATTATGAGCTCCTATGGATTATAACAGAGGGTTATTTTCTCCTAAAGCTACAATAGTATCAAGGGCTTCTCTCGGCTAGGAATTTGATTGATAATCCCCTGCAACGTTTACGCGGGTGATAATCTAAAACCCAATCAAGGCTACACTCGCGCTGAACATGTCACAGTTTCTCCTGAATGGCAGAGTCTAAAGGTCAAACATCAGCCAGTGAGGTGGCAACGCTGCTTCTTACAGGGATCATTTCTCGACTTTGACCCAAAATATCAGCCATCCCGGTGAGCGCATCAAAGCCACGGGCCAGGTCCTGCCAGTCCCGAATGAATGACGGGCGGTACACGAAACGAACAGATTTCGCTTGTAATGCAATCGCTGATCTGTAATGAAACTGCGCCTTCACCCGTGGACAAACGAGCCCGAGAAGCCCTTAATTAATGTCTCTCACTGACGTGTGTAGCAACTAGGTGGATTAAGGCCCATGTTGTGACAGGGACAAAGCACAACTGTGAGTTTAATTCCAGAAGTGCTCCGGCTAGGACTGCCCTGGACAGATGAGTAATTGGCCGGATGCTAGGGATTGTCCGGTGGCTAAAGTTAGCATAACGTAACAGCAGTACAGAGAGCAGCAACGAACCGATCGAAACTGGTCTTTAAAGACAAACATATAGAGGATCGGGTTGAAACGCCTGAATGGGAATTAGCGAAAATGATCACGAACAGAAACGATACAGGGTATTTATCGCACAGTCATCTGTCAGTGGCCCATTCACAGATATCTGACTGCTGACGTCTGCAAGGCCCTTTCAGCACTACAATGTCAGCATCCGTATAGACTATGTAAAATTAAAACAAGTAAATAGTGGGTTCGATCCCCTGTTGTGGTGGGTGATGACTCCCCGAAATATAGCGGTGCTTTCCCTGCCCTAATTTCAAATCACAGGGCAGCAGCGGTTTCCTATCTAACTTGTGATAGCCACATCAAACGGCGTGTAGATCCTCAATAAAGAAGCCCATGTGATTAGATTCAGAATGTGTTAGTAGCCAGGCTCGTTGTTATTGTAACTAACTTACTATGAATCAGTCCCGACACCTGTTAGGGCGAGCTAGCATCGCGTTAGCTCCCTACGTAGCTTTTGGCTGCTAACCTCTTAGCTTGTTAGCTCTAACAGTAAGACCATAAAAACCGCTCCGTGGTGAAACGGAACCACATGAGGCGGTTTTACCCGTCACAAGAAAGAGTGCTCTACCTGAATCAGACGATGTGACCACTCTGGATTTCACGGGTTATCCCCGAACCGTGAAAATGCACCCTGTTAGCTTGCCTAGCTAGACCCGGGTGTCAGCATCAGGAAGTGTCCTCCGGAGAGCAGACGTCAACCAGTACGTGGCATTCAGTGTGCGCATGCGCACAGCGTCCGGGACAAAGTACGTGGAGATAGTGAAGATGATCAGACATCACTCTTGACAAGATCAACAGAATCAGCTTTGTCTTTATTTAGCTCACAATGCATATTTTATAAGTGTGACCAACCCGAGTTTTTGATGCTGAATGAAAATGACTCAAAACAAGCAATTTCTGTGGTGACTTAGATGCATTCTTTTGGATAAAAATATTGTGACAGGCAAAGTTTGAAGCGATAACATCAACACACCTGCAGCAAAAAGAAAACCAACAAATTTATCTGATCATTGATGCCGTTTATCTGTATGAATACCTCAGCATCTGTTCAGGTCATATCCATCAAATCCAAATTACTTTGGAGAAAAGCTACAAACTAGAGGCAGTGAAGAAAAAGGTGTATTTGAATGCCACAATATGATGCCACTCCAAACCATGTGTATGACAGTTGATCATCTGCTGAAAATGAATAACATTAACTGCTGAAAATGAATAACATTAACAAGGAAATCAAGACTCCTGCATAAATGACATCTTACTCAATTTCAATTATGTCTTAACACCGTTGTTCAACCGGATCTTACAAACATGTAAGACAATGTATATGTATGTAGACAAGAAAAAGACTTCAAACTTATTTATAAATTAGGATGAGACCACAGTTTTTCTCAGTCATGGAATTTGTCACTCCGTTACTTCTTCTTCTTCTCTTGAGTGGTGTTGAACCATGAGTCTAGCAGCTTCTTCATGTAATATAACTGCCAGGCATGCACCTGAACAGCTACCACCATAACCAGGTACATAACAGTCACCGCAGAGAAGCCAAAAATGAAGCGGTAGGCCTTTCCATGGCGGTAGAGCTGCTGCGCCACAGGAAACATCTCCATCCCCCCGTAGATGAGCGGAGCCACAGAGAACAGCCCTGCGCTGATCATAGACAAGACCAGGTAACTGATATTGTTCTTTGGCAGTGACAGGCTGCTGCAGAGAAGAGGGAGCAGGCTGAGCAGATAGGGGTACTCCCACTGGTACGGCATGGACACTGTGTCGTGCGACACCAGGTTTAAGTGGCTGACCGTCACCTGTGCGGCCACCAGCAGCCAAATGAGAAGGTGAACCAGGTTTAACTTCCGTATCTCTGACTTCATGGGAGCACTGTGGGGAAACACAAGGCATAATGATGAGCTACTGAAGATCCTAGTCGTAGTAGTAGTTGCATATTAGTCAAGAGATCCATCCACTGATTATCTTATATCTATGGGTTGTTCGGAGATAACCTTCACATCTTTGGTCCAGTGTATATTGCCTTCCTTTGCCTTATCACAAAGGAGGTAAGATGATGGGGATGGATGGATCTCTCATATTTAGTGACCAGTATAAGAAGTAGGTACTTGCCTCATCTGATAATGTGGTGTCACCCTTTCTCTGTGTTTAACATCGCTCCCATTGGTGCCAGCAGCTCTGTGGTGTAAGCGTGAAGTCATGATGAGAGACCTATTGAGAAAAAATACATTCAGAATCCAAAACCTGACAGAAGACATGAGGTTATCAAATAAAGTATTTCATTTGCAGAAATAGGGAATCACCCCAGGATAATGACTCCAGTAAGCTACAATTTTATAGACACCAGATACACAGAGATTTCTTGTATCATACGAAATATGCTGTCACATGTTAATAATTTGAAGTGAAAATGAACAATGTGACTCGCATTTATTGGGCTGTAGTACCGGCTTAAGAGAGGCTAACGCGTTAGCTGCTGCTGCTCGGAAACCAGGTCCAACCTCACCTGTAAACGTACTCCTCTATCAGTGCAGGCGTCGTCGGTATTTTCAGCAGAGTTTGAGATGGAGAATCGCCAACGACGCTCGTCACGGCGTATTTCCTGCTCGTTTGGACGAGATCCTTGAGCGAATGTGCACTAACAAAAGATGCGACAGATGGATGTTGTGAACAGTTGTGCGCATGCGCATTCTCCCCGCAGCATCAGCATCTCTCATCGCAACAGCCAGTCAGCTGTAGCCACGACCCCCATTCATGCTTTCAGCTGAGAGAGATGCACTTTCACCATGCAATTAGTGCGTGGGGAGAGCACAGGACTTCATAGTACTACAGCACACGGGTTGCCTGGAGCTCACTGTGCCCATGGAAGCTCCTGTTGGAGGATATTTATGGGGAGCACTTTATAATTACTCCTCCTTTTAAGCATTTATTAAGCATTACTTAGCACATGTTTTAATCATTAGTAAACTGTTAACTCTTAATTATTTTTGAATTAAGAGTTAACATGTAAATGCTGCTCTACATTCTCCAGACTATTAGTAGGGTACTGTCTGCAGTTGTACAAGCACGACTGCAGTATGTTGTTGTTTAACAATGTTCAGCAGTCCCAAAATATGCATGAAACGTTTAGATTTCTTCCTCCTCACATGCAGGCTGACGTACAAAGTGTAAGGACAAGGAAGAGTGATTGGTGAGAGGTAGAAAAGATGCTCTTGGAAAATTTGGACTCTTCAAGACTCTTCAAGATGAAGATGGTTGCCCCTGCCTTGATGATGCTTGGCAGTTCATCCCACGATCAGGGGACTACACATTAGAAAAGTATGAACTATCTTGCTTGGACAGATGGCACTGTAAGACTATGTTTATTTGATGAGCACAATGGACATGGGGAGAATGCCTTGACAAGAGCATTTTAAGTCAAGTTCTCAATAAAAGAGCATAAGCCTGTTGGGTTAGGTGTGACATGGTATTAAGAGCATACCCTTTGAACTGTCTATAGCTGGTCCTGCACTGTAGGTGGTCCTAAAACTCCAGCAAGAACGATTGAGCCTCTACTGTTTTGTAAGTGAACTGGTAGTCAATTCTCCAACCAAGCAACCTCAAAATAAGCAATTCATACTTGAAATGCTGCTTTATCACAGAAATTCCCCACACAATGAATATGACCAGGCAGTTTTCATTTTTGTACATATACATCAGTGAAATGCATTGATAACAATCCTTAATTAAACAATTTTTATTTAGAAAAACAACATGGACAATAATAACAAAAGTGAAATATTAAGGACATAAAATCATACAACAGCAATGTAGGCATGCACGGGTAAAAGGAAAAATAAACATTTACTTTCCTTCAAAGGTTGTCATGCTTTATGTCCTTGTCATTGCATGTATTCAATCAACGGATAAAGTAATAAATTATTGACATAAATGTTATTACTAACTGCTGCAACATTGACACAATACAAATTTACTTTGTATTCCCTGTAAACCTGACAGCAAGACAAAAATGTAACATACACGGGTGCTGTGGAACTGAATTTGTTTTTCTCACTTATCCCCTCAAAAAATGAATATGGTTTATGAGACAGTTACAGAGCACAATTGTTTGAGTTTTAAATAAAGGTCAGTACGAAAGGATACATTATAAAAAAAATGTTTGACTGTCTTTTGAATGGCAAGACCGACAGGAGCACCGCCTCCTCTATCTGAACTATTATTTTACAGTCATGACTGTATAACAGCATGTATTCATATGCAGGTTGTGGGCTCTCTCATTTTCCCTGTCAGTCACACTTGTATAGCTTTCGAGATACAGGACAGTGCGGACTGTGTATGTTGCTCTGTATGCTGTGGTGTAATATTTGTTATGATTTATGGGTTGGGTTTCAGATCCAAGTGTGATTGCAAAGTTGTTGTCATGCTTTGAGGCATGTTGTCCAGACTTTACCTTTTCTATTTACACTTTTTCCTGCCTTGCACCAACATGAGGTGCATATAACTACTTTCTGCATACTCGCCAACAGTTCAGTACCATTAATCAATTTCAAGAGTCATTATCGTATTCAATTAACTTTAACATTCTTCCCTTTACAATCATCCATTTGCAGGTTACAGGACCAGAAGTGCGTTAACCTCTAAAACATGTACAAACTGCAAACCTTTTGATGCACTGTTATTCTTAACAGGTCACTTTTCCTGCTTGCCACTACAGATAGAGAGGCAATTATAATGTTTATACAAAAGTATACATGCATAAAAGGTAATTTCTTCATATCTATTGTATTTCACATTTTCACCGCATGGGGTAGCTGCCAGTTTTGAAGATGTACAGGAGCAAAACTGGTGTTTGGTTTTATCTCATGCATAAGCTTCATATATTCCTGTTGTGGTTTTCTTTCGAACAACAAATACCTCTATTTTGTTTTCTTGGCAGTCTTCTGTATAATAAATCTACAGCCATCTTTGCGGTGTTCTTTAAATGTACTTTTACACATTTTCCCAAATCTTCGAAGCTGTAATAGAGAACATTTAACCAATTACATGACTTTAAGGCTATAAAGTATAAATGCTGCTGTACATACACACCATCATATTTCAGCTTTTAGAGATTTTTTTTGTCTGGCTGTTATTTTTGTGTCCTCTTATCTTTGCAGACAAGACCGATCATTTCGTGACTTTTTACATGATAAACATTGTTCAGTCTAAGGTGGTTTATGGTTGTGTTTCATATTATATAAAACTTTGTTCTTACTGAAGCCTTTCTTTCCCTGGATTTGTGGTTTACATCGGATATAACAAAAAGCCAGAAAAGGAGGAGTGCACATACTGCCCAGCGTAAAGTCCTGCAGCCTGATCGGAGGGCAGCTGCAAATACACAGTGTCTCCTGGTTGTAGAGGTAATACTGCACTTCCTGATGCTTGATCTAGATAACCCTTTTTGTATTCATCATATGTATACATTACTGGCTCATTGTTCCTCATTAAAGCCACCCACACATTAGCTCCTTTGCAATGGATGTGGTAGGCAAAGTAATAAATGCCAGGCATGTCACAAGTGAATATTCCAGTCTCAGGATTGTAGTTTTGCCTACCATTATACAAAAGTTTATCTAACACAACTGGTGTATTCACAGGTGGAAAAGGAGTTGTTGCTACAGCAGTGAATGCTGGCATTTCCAATCCACTGACACCCATTACCTCTGCTCCATTGCCTCCATACTTGCCCTTCTTACCATAACTACCAGCTTTAACACCATCTAGACCAGGGCCCATTTCTGACAGCACTCCAGCCATGTCAGGTGAATAACCAGGTTGTCCTGGTGGGCCTGGTGGCCCAGGGGGCCCGGGCTGACCAGGTTGTCCAGGGGTTCCTGCTGCTCCATCTTTTCCTGGGGGTCCAATGGGACCAGCAAGACCAGGACTTCCCTCACCTGAGATGCCTGGGGCACCGGGTGGACCACTTTCTCCTTTTGGCCCTGGAACACCAGGTGGCCCAATTGGTCCTGCTGCACCATCCATCCCAGGGATTCCTTTAGGACCTTGAGGTCCAACCTCACCAGGTAATCCACCTTGGCCTTTGGGCCCAGGAAGTCCTGGAAGACCAGGGGAACCAGGTAGACCTTTGTGTCCATTGTCTCCTTTGGCACCAACTGGTCCAGATGGACCTCTTGGCCCTGGCTCACCAACTTCTCCAGGAAGACCATCCTTACCGGGTATCCCATCAAGACCAGGTTCACCCTTTGCTCCATCGAGCCCTTTAGGTCCTCCTTCACCACAGTCTCCTTTAGGACCAGGTGCACCTTCACCTCCTGGAGGTCCCATGGGGCCTGCAGGACCTGGTGGACCATTAGGTCCAGGGGGTCCAAGCATACCAGGTAATCCCCCATGGCCCTTATCTCCTTTTAGTCCTGGAGCCCCAGGTGGCCCACCCATACCTTTATCACCCTTTGGTCCAAGGAGTCCTGGTTTACCAAATCCAGGAAGCCCTGGCTTTCCTGGCAAACCTGGGGGTCCTGGATGACCTTTCCCACCTGGCATACCTGGCTGTCCTGGCAGGCCATTCTGGCCTGGTTTCCCTTGACCAGGAATACCTGGTGGGCCAGGCTGTCCTCCTTCGCCAGGGGGCCCTGCTGGTCCTTGCTCTCCAGGATGTCCTTTGTCTCCTGGTGGTCCTTTTGGCCCTGGAGCACCATTTAACCCAGGTTTTCCAAATCCAGGCAGCCCTCTTGGGCCTGCAGGTCCTGGAAGACCTGGGAGGCCTTTGTGTCCAGGTTGCCCTGGCTGTCCCATCCCCTTGTCCCCTTTGGGTCCGGGTAAGCCTGGAAGTCCTGGGAGACCTTTGTGACCAGGCTCTCCTTTGGGTCCTGGTTGGCCTGGTAATCCTGGTACTCCTGGTTTACCTATTCCCGGAAGTCCTGGTGGTCCTGGGGGACCCTGGGGCCCTGGCTGTCCACCTGGCCCTTCTTCACCCCTGGGGCCCATTTCTCCTTGTGGTCCAGAATCACCATTTCCACCTGGCTTTCCTGGTAACCCCGGCAAACCTGGTTTGCCAACTCCAGGTAATCCTGCTGGACCAGGAGGTCCAGGGCGTCCTGCAGGTCCTGGCTGCCCATTACCTGGAGGTCCAGGAGGTCCTTGAGGTCCCTCTGGGCCAGGTGGCCCTGCTGGGCCTGGTTCTCCCTGGGGAACTCCTTCAGCACCACCAGGGACAGTCTGACCTGTGAGGTAAACATTCAACCAGATAAGACAAAAATACATGAATACAAAATGCATGAAACTCCTCAAAATTAGCAGAATTTCTTCCAGTAGCCAAGAACATTTTGCATATACAGCATAGCGTTAAAAGTTCTAAACATTTTATCTGCAACACATAAATACATTTTTTTTCTTGCTGAAAATTGTTGCCCATGACATGTTATAACAGGTTATGCCACAAGTATTCAAATTGTCATTGTTTTAAAAATTTTGACTTTCTCACCTTTTTCTTGGCCACCATTGTAACCACCTCCTTTGCGAGCATTGTCTTTGCCCTTGTGCATGGGCATTTGGGGTATCTCCTTCCTGTAGTGGGGATACTGCATGTAGGGAACCTCTTTTCCTAGGTACTGTTGTTGGGGAAAACCTTCTTTTCCCATGCCCATGTGTTGAAGGTGCTGCATTTGCTGGTATGGTTGAGGGTGTTGTTTGTGTCCATAGTATGCTCCGCCACTCACATAAGTAAGTACTACAAGATGTAGCAGCGTGAGGAAGAGGGGGGCAGGGAGGGGAGGCATGGCCAAGGCCTGAATAGAAAACAGAGAGGAGAAAAAGAAAGCTCACATTTTTTCTTTAAACTTGTACATCAATGAGGGTGATGCGATCACACCTTGGTATTTCTTCAAATAACATGAGGTGAGTCAAGTACATGAATCAGGCAGGCAACCTCATTTTCAAAAAGCAGGAAGAGGAGAACTGTCTCCCTCTGCTGCATATACATTTAAACTGCACAATGGTCTTGTTTTTGGTGTTTTAAATAACATCCACTCAAAATGTACTGTAAGTCCCTCTGCATAATATTGTCCTTGGCAGGCAAGGACCCTCACCCTAGCCCTAACCTTTTTGTTTTATTTTTTTTAATTTCTCCCTTTGTGGGACAGATAAAGACACTTTCTAGTCCATTCTATTCTTCTTAGCGTTGGACTAAATGGACTGGCTCAGAGCATGGCATTTCTAATTGACAAAAGTTGATATGATAGGATATTAAAACACTATATTTTGGAAAGTTTTTATGAAGGCAGTAACGTTTGACTTGCACCTTAGCTGCGCTGCAATAAATGAAAGCAATTTCTTGATCCACAACTGTCTTCAATTTACAATATAATGAGTGGAGTAGTTTTATTTTCCTTGACTTCTCCGGTCACCACGTTGTGGAAAAATTCTAATGTTTAAAGGCGCTATTTAATTGTGTGTTCCCTTTTATTGGCCTACATTTTGCATATACATTTCTCAACATGACTGTCCATCTGTGCAATTCAGATTATCTATTAATGTTGTACATTTCCTGCCGTTCTGGTTTGAACAGTCACAGAGTAATGAGTGTCTGTGGGATTTCTTACCAGTGTAATTTCCTTCTTAGTCCGACTAGACTCATCTTCAGCCACGCTATTCTCAGTCTCAATTTTACTACAACTCATATGCAGCTTTTCTAATTCACATCCTAAACCACATCCTGACTGTCCACTCCATCACTGGCTCTTTGGATCTTTTTCCGCCCTTTGACCTTTTCTCAGTCGACTGGTGATTTTGACATGGCTGTGCCACTGCCTCTCCTGATGAGTGCTGGCCTTTGAAAAAAGCCCACCTAGTTTCCACGGCGACAGAGGCCAGACATGCCAAAGAGTCAAGAGGAATGCAAATGAGTTTTCTCAACAAGAGCCAATTTTTTGCCCTCTTAGCGGTTGCTGTTTCCTGTTCCCGGGGTTAAAATCAACGATAAAAAGTTGTGAGCTCTGTTGAGCTGATTAGTGAATGCAAGGCGTGACAGACTATCACCTGTGCAAGGGGTCAGTTTTATTGTGTATCTGAGGCTGTTAACATTGCCGGGGTGTTCAAGTGGACACTGTGTGGAAATACCGCGTAAACCAGGGCGCATAAGAGATATGCAGAGAGTAAGTAAGAGAAAGACAACTGGACCATATTTAAAGGATGTGACTTGATCGACCTCACAGATGGTTGTACTCTTCCGCGGCGTTTGGTGCAGAGTACAAAGAGAAGAACTCCTGTCAGAGGTGGGGCATGAACAAGAGGTGCACTGAGGTGTACCTGAGACATTTGTCAGGTTAAAATATTTAGACACGCTTTTGCCAACAAATTCTTCGAGTCAGGAAATCTAACAAAAGCAGTTTGCGAGTGCTAAAGGTGAAACTTTCACCTACTGTCTAATGGCAGACCAGACACAGCGTTTCTCTCTTTCCCACAGCACCAACAGAAGCTTTGACCAAACATCCAACTGAATGATTTATACCATGCACAAATGACCAAATCGTATTAGATTGCAGTGGTGCTACAATCTGCGCGCTGGAATTAAAGATAACATGTGATGTTGTTAAGATAATTACACCTCAAAAAATGGATTAAATCCACAAAAGGAACACAGTCAATGGGTTAAAAAGGGAGGATGCCGGGATAATTACATCTGTGCTTATAGGCTCAGTCTTGGAACGCCACAGGATGGTGACAGATCCACAGCTACATCCTACATGCTGCTGGAAATACAGCTCCCCTCTGAGTGAACATGATGATGATCATGAACATGATCATCTCATGTACTCTTGTCTATTCTGCTCTCTGCTTCAAGCTTCAGCTGCAGTGGCCTTCACCACTTGTGTTATGAAACGTTTTCATGAATGAGTGTTCATACAAATCTCATTACAATCTCACATTACATAGATTTCACAGACCTTTTGAGATCGTTCCAGGCCAGAATCAGTCTATGTGTGTGTGTGTGTGTGTGTGTGTGTGTAGGTGTTTTAAAAGGGTGGAAATACTCTGACACAGAACCTGTGACTGCAGATCAGAGGGGGGTGCACAACGCCGGTCTGTTCGGCGTCACGTAGCAACACCGTTAACTTGTCATGGCAACCCCAGAGTGATGGAAACACCTCCTGTCTTTACCTGGGGAGCTGCTCTCTGACACATGCCTCCACGGGGCAACTTTCAGACCGTGACCTAAACACTGACCAGCACTTTCCACACTTGAACTTGTTACTATAGAAAACAGGCGGACACAAGGGATGCAGTTATACAAATTATGCACACGGCTATAAAGGTGACTGTCGTCCCTCCGCTGACACATCCGCAACACACGTCAGACGCGGTGTCGGATATAAATCTATCAGCCGGGTGCGAAGTAACAACAGCGTGGTTAATGTGTCGTGAGCCGTTTGTCACGTTTGTCAGATATACAGTTCCATTTTTCACACCCGGGCGTGAAACGGAGTGGCTCCCTCGGCGATGGCTCTCTGACATGCAATCGTTTGGAACAGGAACAGGAACGGCAGCCGGCAGCTCTAAATTTTCATGACAGGCAAATGTCACAAACGTGTGATTCCGTTTACACCCTGTCCATGCAGGCCTGTTTACAAGGCTGGAAAAGACACACGCACACATAGTGGGAAGAGGAATTAAAAACACAGACACGCAGCAATTCCCTCGTACGTCCACTGAATCAACAACAGGCTATTTACACCTTTTTATTTAGAATAGTCGTACTGCTGTATAATAAAAAGAAGAATAACTGTCAATCTTGTAATCTTTTTCTTGACATGAGCATATCAGCATTATCGTCTTGGTGTGAACAGGTTGTGCACTAATTTTAATGACAGCGGTCTCCATACTTCCTGGTAGTAGCTGCACCAGAGATAGGGAATGACTGTCACTCGTCAGACATTTGGCTCATGGTAATGCAATGAAATCATGTGTGTACCTAAACAAACAAATTGCTTGAAATTTTTTTTCCCTGTATCCCTTCAATGAGTGCTGTCATTTAATCCAGTTTGTGAAGTGCGGGCTGACAGAGAGGTGATTTTTCAACATCTGCTGCCAAATTCACGTGTGGCTGGTCATACACCACTGAGCACTCAGCAGGCCCTGCCTGAACCAGACGGGCTCAAAAATAAGCAAACCTCAGAGTCGTCTACATCGTACGCGACGTGTGCGTATGCGCATGCACACGTGTGCCTCTGTTTCTATGACCACTTCCAGATGTCCATCTTTTTGACATTTTACATAAACGTGCCCCAGCAAACTGACCATCAGGTGAGCAACGTGAGTGGGCGTCGGGTGTCTGTAAGTCATTGTTTTTGACGAGTCAACCTACACCCAGCAGAGGGCGAGGTGTTGGGTACCACAGCTCATACAAGCTGCGATCTGCAAAATCTCATTAAGGTCGCTGCAGCTGTGTACCCCCCCCATCCCCCCAAAACTAGATGGAATAAGGATACCAGAATTATGCCCAGTCAGAGACTTTATAAAACAGACATTTGTAACAGCAAAAAAGAGATTTATGGGCATAAATAGGCAAAAAAAGATCTATCCATCTTTCTCTCCATCCATCAGTCCGTCATCTTACCCGCTTTGTAACCAGTGGTGCCTATCTCCATCACAGGGCAAACACACACACACACCATTCTCACTCCACACTCCCACCATGGTCCAGCACAGGTCTCCAATGGGCCTAAACATGTGTGGTTTAGGACTGTCAGAGGAAACAGGAGTCTCAGGAGAAAACACACACAGACATGGGGTGAACATGCAAACTCCATGCAAAGTCATGGGCCTGACCAGAATTCACACTGTGGACCTTCCTGCTGATGCTTGATGACAGGACAGTGCCCTGTGGTAGAAGCAAAACTGATGTATTGCTTTGTGGGTGGGAGTCATGCAGAAATGCACAATTTGGTATAATTATGGTACACATGGAATAAACTTTCCTGACATTCCTTCATTTCATCAGATCATTTAAAAAGGATATAGTTCTCTATTTCTATTTCTCAACACACTTGCAACAGCTTCTCTCAGTGTGAAATCAGATATGTCTGTCTTTCTTGTCTATAATTCTTTGTTTCACCTGCATTTGTCTATTTTGTATACAGGCCTCTTGAAAAAGTGATTTTGATCTCAATGAAAATACACAGATCTAGTAATAGTAATGATAGTTTGCATCATGCACTTGGTTGCTCATGTGCACACACACAGACACACACAGACACACACACACACACACACACACACACACGCACATACAGTGCCAGAGCTCAGCTGATGGGATGGGGAAGTCAGTCTCACACACCTGGTGTGCAACATTCCTCCTCCAAAGCACTTTTTCGTCTTCCCTTTCCGTGCAATGGACTGAAATGGAAATATTAGCTCTGTGTCTACGATCACGGCGTCTCCAGACACATCTGTCTGTTCTCTCCCCTCTGTCAGACGCAGACTCCTCTCCTCTCACCGTCTCGGTCTCTTCCTGCGCCTCTGAGTGAACAGAGCAACGCCTGTTCTGCACCATCCTCACCCCTTGCCCCATTTCTGTCTATTTGCCCTCGCTGGCCCTTCTCTTCCTCTGGAAACATCCCCGGTCGGTGACCTGGAGCCGCTCAGTGACCTTGCAGACTGCGGTGGAGGTCAGAGGGTGAGGCTGCCCGTCTCTTGGAACCGCCTCGCTAACAGAGCACATGAAGGCCCCGCAGAAAAGTCTGCTGCTTGTGATGGGGTGCGAGAGGTCAAATTGTACTTTTCACAGCCTGGACAGAAATTTAAGATCGAACAACAAAACCTTTTGCTGCTGAAGCTGCAGCATAGACACAAACCCACATGCACTGATATGTTTATTTATGTTTGTAAAAACAAGGGATCATAGTGGCATTTAACACCTAAACCATTCCTTCACTCCGCCAAATGATGTATTTGAGTTCCTCCCCTGCGTTTAAAAGGCAGCGTGACCAAAAGTTAGTGTTTAAATCCCACAGAGCATGTTTGGCAAAGCTCTACTACGCCTTCCTCCCCGCACCGCAAACCATTTACAAATTTAGTCCTGAGCCAGCCGTGCTCTCGCGCTCTTGCGAGCCTTTAAGTGCCCCGACGCTGTGGTTTCTCAGCGAAAGGGGAAAACATTTGCAGCTCCTCGGCTCCCTAAACGCAGCTTTTATCGCAGAGCACACCTCGTAAAATTAACACCTCTTCAAGCTGTGCTGCAAACGTGCTCGTTCAAATAAAACCTCGTACGCAAACCAGAGGGGCACGGATACTCCACACACAAGCGCACGCACGCACACACACACACACACACAAGACACGTACACACTGCCACAGCTGTGCAGCTGAATCATCAAAGTGTTTACCCCGTTTCTGCGTGCATTATTCTTGCTTTTCACTGGGCTCTTTTTGTCTCAGTGCATTCCTGGAGTGTGCTGAATAACGTGTAGAGGAGGGCACAATGTTTGAGCCGCATACACACGCCCCATTCAAAAAGTTACTCTGTGTATACACGACCAGCGATATTTGAGGGTCTTCTGTAGTTTTTTCACACACTGAGGTCGCCGCGGAGGTCATATACCTACTGTTTCATATCAGGATGCAATGGAGAGATCAGTGGCGAAAGGATAAAACTGTGGGAATTGTGAAGATGGGGGGGATTGAAAAGATGAAGAGACCAGTACTTGAGTAAAATGAGGTGAGAGACACTGAAAGCCCTGACTGCACGTCATATGATGTGTGTTGTCCCATAGCTTCCTCGGTATCATAGACCATAAATCAGTAATCAGAGTTACTTGTTAGATGATCGGATGATCTGTGTTGATCCCACATATTCACAACTAATCCCCAAAACCAGAATGGATGGTTTGGTCTCCATTTCCTGGAGCTCTATTTGGTTCATAGTCATAGAGACACTTTATTTTGAAAAGCAGAACAGGATGCCTACTTGAACTATGGCGTTATACTAAGATCAAGGTAAAAACATGCATTTGCTCAGGCTCAACTTGCAATTCCTTCAAATCCTCTCCCCAGCGTGTATGCTACCTCTGAGTGTCTGAGCAGCTCTGAACACGACGATGCCGTCAAAATGCCAACCTTCGAGTGTCACTGTGACTGACGGGGCGTCTCACTAACGAGCCATGCCAGAGCAAGGAAAAGAGCCTAAAAAGAAGTGAACTGGTGCCAAAGAGACGGAGGAGCTCTGAGAAAAACCATAGTGTTTGCTCTTCAGTCTCTTCTCACCAAACTGCTGCTCTGGCCCCCCATCACATACATCTGACAGTTTGGCTTCAGCTTTCTGCATACACACACATGCACACAAAACCTTTGGATGCAAATTTGCCTCCAGTGCAGGCCTCCTCACACAGATGGACATAGAGCACAGGAGTGATCAGAGTCAATGGGGATGCTGTACTGTACATGCAGCCAGTAAGGGAAACATCAGGATGATGATGATGATAATGATGCTGATAGTGGAAACTCCTTCATTACAGGTGTTTCATATCTGCCCTTAGCCCCTGTGCAACTATCGCATTTGATTTCTGTCAGAGGCAATGTTATTGTGACATATTTATGTGGATTTAAAGATTTAATCAAAGCTACATTTGCTTATACTGTCATGAATCATCCAAATGTAAGATTGTGGAAAAATAGTGTTTGTGGTGGCAGTATTCAATGCTTTTCATATTGAAGTAAAGTAGAACCTTCGGTTTACTCATTAGTAGTAATTTACCATATGAAATAAATGTGGAATAATGCAGGAAAAAAAAACATTTGCGCAAATATTTCTCCTCCATCCACATTTACAAGAAAAACTACAAGAAAAAACTATAAATCATGGCAATAAATTGCCGATGGGGATTAAAACTGACCTCGGGATACAGCGAGAATAAAACAGTGCTTACCTTTGCGAGTGGCCGGTGTTTATGGGGAAATAATCACTGCTGTCAGACTAACAGGCGGAATAGCAGGCCCACAGACAGCCACGCAGAGGGAACCCTGGGAAATGTGCTCAGAACAGGCGCACACCTTGTGGACACGGCTTATATCTGCTGAAGGGTGGAGCCACTCGGGATGGGTGGGAGAGGGAAGGCAGGGAGGGATGGAGACATGACTGGGAGTAAATATAGCCCCCCGCTCAAAAAAAAAAAAGCTATGCCATCATTTATAGTTGGAAAACACGCTCACATCCTCCTGCTAAGCGTCCACAGTGGGTGACAATGATAAACAGGAATGTTTCCCCTCATTAATGTTGTGATCTGTGGGGGCGCTGAGAAAAAAAATACAGTGAGTTATTATTCCTGCGTCGAGGCCCAGACACACTGGGGCTCACCTGTCCTGGCACACACCTAGGAAAGGACTCACACACACATACACATACACACACACAGGGCTGGGATGTTCCAAAAAGCTGTCATATTTATTTTCTTAACACCTAATATCGAGATTTACACACACACATCACAATATGATACCATATCTCTAGAATTGTAAGAACACTTACAGCACCTACACAAATAGAATGCATACATGTGTGGAAGTTGCACATACTATATCTACCTCAGTCAATGACATTGATTATATTTCCTTTGAGACGTCTTATATCCTGTTCTGTCCTTGCATCCCAAGTATTTAAAGCCCAGATTCAGCAGCATACAAAATATATGAGAAAACGATGAAACATGATTATTCTAGTTAAATTCATCACAGTATACAAAGTTCTACAGATAGATAGATAGATAGATAGATAGATAGATAGATAGATAGATAGATAGATAGATAGATAGATAGATAGATAGATAGATAGATAGATAGATAGATAGATAGATAGATAGATAGATAGACAAGATTCACTTGGTCTGCGTGATTTCTGTGACCTTTATTGCTTCATATGCACAAACGGATCATCTTCCACCCGGATGGGACGAGCTCCACAAACGCATCTGTCCTGAAATGGAAAGAGCCGTCGGTCTTTAGCACCTGTCATGGCAACAGCGTGAAACATTTATTCAGCACTAAACGGGGTGGAAAAGCTGTTTGATGAGCGCTGAGAGGGAGCTTTCAGTCTCAGCCTCAGACTATAAGTCCCGTTTCTCTCAGAGCTTCTTTGTCGGGCTATGACGACAAACACTTTCCAGGGCAGATTCGACACCTGCCCACAACAGCCCGGTAACTGTGACGCGTCCAGGCCGTCAGTATAGAACAGTGCGTACACACAGCCACTGCACGTCAGCCGCGTCGGCCGCGGTGCTCCTCGTTCTCATCATTTCGGACACATAACAGACAGCCTGTACGGTCTCCCGGCTGAGGGTGTCTTAGCACGTGTGTGCGTGAGGGACCGTGGGTGCGTGTGGTTCCAAAGTGACACGGTGGTGCAAAAGGGTGGATGTCCTGTTGCACCTCCAACAGCCAAGTGTCAGCTTAGTCAGCTTACTGCTCCCGGCGAATGCTGTCAGTCCCGCTCGCAGTCTTTCTGCTTCGACGACGTGCAACGGTCAAATCAGTAGTGCTTTTGTGTGTAAAACCCCCCCCCCAAAAAAACCTCTAATGAAAGCAGGCCTCATTAATGAGGTGACCACTTAGGAGTCATGCGCCTGGTACCGAATACAGCCCTCAATCTTCCACTCAAATACCGTAATGCAGTTTACATCATTCCCAAGCACAGCTTGTTATTGTTCCCCAACTGCCCAGTGAAACCCAAAACTCATATAAATGCAGTGAACACACACACACACACACACACACACGCACGCACACACACACACACACACACACACACGCACACACACACACACATATACACACACACGCACACACAGTGTGCGCGCGGACTAACTCACCCGAGCACACACTTTGAGTTTCGGTGTGAAAGGTACACGACTGCCAGGGGGTAATGAGCTGTGTGTGTTTGCCCTGGTGCTTCAATTCTCTTCCTGTTCCATTAATGAAGCCTCAACGGGCCCCTCGGGTGCCCCTCGCCATGCGGCCCGCACCTGTTGCGCCGCATGCCGCCGCACGGGAAGGGACGCCCCGCGCGCTGGTGGGAACACTCGCCTCTGTGTTGGCCCGCTTGCAGGTTTGCTCGCGTGCTGCCAAAGGGTGTGCGCACAGTACGGCCGCGGCGATCGATGATCAAGCACCGACCATAAGAAGAGGGGTCACCGACTCAAAGCTACCGCATCTTTCAGGTCGCCGCCTCATATATGTTACAGCTTTAATGGTGGTTTCCAGGCTGTTGCTACCCGACAGCTACCTGCCCTGTGCCACGGGGCTGCCAGTCACAGTGAGAAACCAACCTAGGCCGATACAGTGGAGCATTTTAGTGGCTCTGTGCTGGTGCTGGTGGAGACCAAAACAGAGCAAGACGTTGCAAGAAAAGATGTTGCAGTGTATAGAAATCGTTGAGTGAGTGTAATGGAAAGTTTTTGCTTCTGCCTTCTCCTTTTCAAGCACACAAAGAGAAAGAAATGTAGATGTATGTGAATTCTGAGAACATTTACCACGTTTGAAATGCATTAAACTGACTAAATGAATGACTCTTCCTATTACATGAAGTTTATATTGTTTTACACATACTGGATGAAACTTTCCTATCAAGAGTGTAGCCACTTCCTTACTGGACTCACACTGTATGTTTTCAACCAATGGCCACGAATGAACCACAAGTCGTGAAGAACAAAGCGCACACTGGTCTTTTTCACTGTGTCCGAGCCCTTCGTGAGAAGCAGGCGGACACATGACGGACATGGCTCAGAAGCGCTCACAGCCAGCACGAATTACCCAGAATACACGCACGCACACGCACGCACGCACGCATACACTTAAATGGTCGCACACATATTCAGCGCACACTTGGCCAAACCCAGAATTGCGTTCAGTGTATACTATAAAGTGTCTTTGTTTTCCCACCAGCTGGCACGCCTCCCCTGTCCCCCAAGAACGTTTATGATGCGTATTATGCATGACATTGTCCAGAGGCCCCTAGTGAGACTCTGACGAGGCATGTGGGCTTTGCCGCCGCGTTTCTTTGGGGCGCCTGCTTACGCTAGCGGCCGAAACAAAAACACTCCGTCGCTTGTATATTAAACGCTGCTTATCAATAGTCAAAACAAGGCGATGGCAGACAGAGATCTGGCATTCAGATGGCGGCTTAGTGTGTGAAAAGGCGTGGAAACACGGCGAAGTGTTCTTATTAGACGCTTAGCGCAATCTGCATCTAGTCTGCCATTTGTCAGCGTCTCCCTCTCGCATTCTTGGTCTCAAACTTTCACAGACCATTTTCCCTGACCTCCGGTCCTGAAACTGGGCCCTTCGCCCTCCGCCGCGGCCTTCGCCGTGGCAGCCGGACGTGCGTTTTTTAATGTTTGCGCAGCTGCACGTTTACATTTTACAGTCACAAAAGCGCAGGCAACGGGGCCATCGCCGCAGCGACGCGCCGCGAGGAATCCGTTTTTAACGGCGCGAGGGCGGCCGGCCTGCAGTCCCGCCACATATCCAGATGGGTTTACGGCATCCGAGCTCGCAGGGGCTCCCGCATTCCTCGCTCCTTCTCCCTTCGCCATGAGGCAATCTTGGAATTTGCAGTGCAAACAGGGGGTAAACATCTGAAAGTGTCCGTGTCACCTCAGCCGTAGGAACAGAAACCTGTGGAATTTAGACCTGCCGGGGAGCACCCGAAAAATACCAACAATCTGCTGGACGATCAGTGTCGCCGGCCGGTGGCTGCGTGTCTACGTATGGCTTGCCAGCAAAAATGAATTGTAAATCCTCAGTCCGCACGCTGCATTATTACCTCAGGGCAGGTTAAAAATATTTAGGTCTTTCTTGCCAGATTCTGATCTCAGGCTGAGTTAATATTTGCCCCCTTCATGATGTCATCCGCCAGCGAGTAAATCAGGGTCATCCCCACAATGCTTCTCAACAAAAGTGTGTGATCAGCCTCCCTCTCTTAAGACTTTTACTATTCTGAACTTTTGCCCCAGTGCCCCAGAACTGTGAACCTTGACCTTCCCTCGGTGACCCCAAAGGTCACGCTGAACTGAACCCACACATGAACAATGGAGGCAGTAAAAGCAAGAAACTCCAAACTGTGTCGAGAGTGATGAGTTCATGCTGCACCAATCATGTTTGCGTGGACGCTGGCGGAGCAGCACACTGCGCAAATTTCCCTTTCAGTAAGTAATCTGAAGCTGCGTTGGCACCCTGGCCTGAGGGATGGCACACACACACACACACACACACACACACACACACACACACACACACACACACACACACACACACACACACACTCACACACACACACACACTCACACACGCACACACAATCACACCTTTCCCAATAACTACTCGATGGACTGCCACGAAATAGGGTTCAGACATTCAGGGAGTCCAGAAAAAATGAATTCAAATAACTTTGGAGATCTTTTGACTCTCTCTCCCAACTGCGTTGAGTTTTCATTCCAATCAAGCCTACCTGATGAGAAAACTCCGGCACACTGAGACTGGCATTTCGCAGATGCAGCATCACAAACCCGTAAGCAGAGCTGTATACCTGATGTCTGCTGTTGGGTCATTTTCATTATTTCTTCATCTCACATTTTGGTTTATCCCTTTGTCCCACCAAGATAGCAATGCATGTTTATAGCAATGAAATATATTTAAATATAAGACTGTCATCTTTACAAATGAGCTATTTCCTCGAAAGCCATGTCTGCTCTCTCTCTTCCATTAGATGTACTGTATATTCAGTATATCCCAAACACCTTGCAGTACACTGTATATTATGCTTTGTATTTGTAGCTTCTGTCCTAACAGATAGCTGGACAGCTACTTTAAAGTTACTGTAATTTAGTCCCTCTCATCGTGGCTTATGATGTCCATATTGTTGTGGCCCTCAGCCCACACCTGCTACACTCACACTTTTTTCACCCCCTACCATAAATCACTAACTTTAAGAGTCCCCTGTGTCACTACAGAAATGCCCCTCTCAACACCAACAAGGCCAGAGGTTTGTTATTCAGTTTTTAAAGAAAACACAGTTGTGGCTCACTCAATGGGGCTCCCAGGTCTTGTACCACCACCTCCCTCACGCAGAGGCCTCCGCCTTGCAAAACAAACACACACTGTGAGGTTTGAGAACCGAGCCGCTTCAGCGAGGTCAAACTCCCATGACCTTTTATTTAGCTCAAAAGTAGCAGCCATTTGTCTTGTGTACAGCATTTGGATTCACTGCCGGATTTGAGGGTGATACAAATGACTGGACGTTAAGCGGAGCTGTATTTCTGACGTGACCCTCGCCAGAGTGGACGCCCCCGTGGTCCGACCCCGAGCACTGTGAACAGCCAGGACGACTCCACTCTGTCTACCCGGGGAATGTGGCTTCAAGCAACACAAACCGTCTGGCTGCACAATCGCGTGTTCGTCCTACTGGACATGTGTCTGAGCATGGAAGTGAGCAGTGGGCTTATTTAGCTTTGTGAGTTTGCTGTGAATGTACAGGGACTCCACACACCAGCAGCTGGCCTGTCCCGAGACAAGGCTTCACACAGCAGTGTGGCAGCACACACACACACAAACACCTGCACAGTCTCTCCTCCATAGTCTTTTTCACTGCACATGTTAAACAGCACACATACACAGCTCCCCGGCCCACAATCCTTTGCCTCAATCAACAGGCCGTAACATTCCAGTCTCTCACCCTGGGCTGTCCAACCATGACATCACTCCGCCACGAGAGGCGGCCGCGGCGTTTACAAGGTATGAGGTGGCTCCCTGGTCGAGCCGGATTCAAAGGGCTCTCTCTCTCGCGGGCCCATATAAAAACAGCGGTTTATGCAAATGAAATATTTTAAAGGGCACTGAAAACAAACAGAATGAGTCAGATGTGTCACATTTCGTTTTGGCGTTTGTGAAAGGAAAGGAATGTGCTTTTGACGAAGAGGAATGTGCACGTTTGATGCTATAGTCTGCAAGGTGGGACAAGACACTTTGGTTGATTAGATGAAAACTAATGCCAGATGGGGGTTACCATATTTGCTCAAGACAGTTGCAGTGCATAGATCTAATGCCATATTGCTCTTTTTGGTGACCAAGAATGGTTGAAGCTAGTACTTATCCATGTTCTCTCGTGTTAATATAGGATCAGAAATGACTCGCATGCTATTTCACATTCCACACCGTTTTATACAGACTGACTGTTTTTGTTTGCCTCTCACACAACGGATTACAGATACTTTTCCCATCTTAGCTGCTCTGTACCTGATTTGAACTGATTGACTCATGACTGGGTAACCCTGTTGTCTTACAGTGAGATGGTTTGTCGAACCCCAGCCAGGACAAGGCCTTTCTGTGCTGCATTTGCGTGTCACTTTCTCCATGGTCTCCCATCACAGTCAAAAACATGCATGTTCAGGCTGATAGGAGTCTCTCTATTGCCCATAGGTTGAACGTGAGGGTGACAGATGTGTGAGTGTGACCTGATATGGGCAGAAAAGATAAAGGGGAGGCAAAGAGAAGGAATGGGTCAAAGGTAGAGATAGATAGAGAAAAAGGAGGTTAAGGGGGAGGGAGGAAGACAGAGGATGGGTGGACAGAAGGGGGAAGGAGAGGGGTGGAGCAGGGGAAAAGGTAGAGGAAGAGGAAGGGAGAAGCAGGGCAGGTGAAGGAGGGCACAAGAAGCTTGTCTTGTCAAACCTTGGTTGAAAAACTACTTTCATCTTCCAGTCAAAGTAACAGACTGCTTGTTGGGGTAAGAATATGGTTCGAGAGGCTTTTTTTGTGCACTTACATATGTGTGCTGAATAATATTTTAGGCACTGACCCGTTTTGCCGTGCTTGTGCTCAAAACCCCTAATTATGAAATGTTTTGACCCACGGGTGGCATGTAGACATTTTCACGTTTAGGCACTTACGAAGTAAACTCAGTTGAAAGAAAGAGAAGAGAAATAACTATAATAAACTGACCAAAAGAGTCTTTGCAATAATGTCATATTGCAGTTTGAATGAGTAGCAAACAGCCTACTTTCTCTCTTTCCGCAGCTAAAGATGGGTATGTACTGTACACTGTTTTCCTCTTACCCTGAATACAAGTATTATCTAAATAAAAAAGGGTATTCAACTCAATTTAGACTTACTGAAGTTACTCAGCCAACAACAGTTGATATGCTAATTGGCTGACTTTCTCATGACAGTTTTATATCATCTCATTCAAGAGCTAGCTTTGGTTCACCTGAGAGAGGAACCAATGTCCCCGAAGACAATGGTGCAAGCTGGTGTGAGACAAAACCTACCAGCTCAGCTGCGGAGGAAGTGTTGAGCCTACAGAGCTTGAGCAACAGTTAAGGCTAAGCTAGCTAGCTAGCGCGCTAAGCTAGTGGACCAGTCAAGTAGTTCTAAACCATCAATCTGCTCGAATTCACTACATATCAGCACATTTACACAAAGAGCAGATAGTTTATCTTCATGGAGATGTGACTAACTTGTAGTCACCTCTGTGAGGACTGCAAAAAACAACAACAAAAAGCAGAGGTGGGGGTCTAATCGTCTACTGAATGTTAACAGTGTTGCAGCCATCTGTTTCATCAGTCTCTGTTCAGACTTGTTTTTTAACTGCCATATCAATAGTAGAAATGTATTTATGAATGAGCCAAAAAAATAATAAAAAGGTAAAACCTGATTTCTCCCCGTATTAACAGCTTTAACCTTTGCATACAAGAACTCTGAACTCATTGATCTTGATTTGTGTGATGATGTTGCTGAATGTCCATCCTGCATAGCAAAGATACAAGTACTAGTACACTAACATCAATTTAAATTTCATGAAGCAAAAGTAGATAAGCATGTGCCAAATTGTTGCACTGTTTTATAACATCCTGCTGGGTAATGTGACCCCTGTGTACAATTGTTGTCATGGAAGGAAATCTTTATGGGGATGTAAAGTCACACCTCCTGGATAATTCAAAACACCCCACAGTCACACATATGTACAGAACCCCACATACTCCCTCATCACACTATGGTACGACTGCCTCCTTCCTCTGAATTTGCACGCACAGCCTGGCAAACAGATACACATGTTGGGAAAGACATGCAGTCTGTGGACATCTGTCATATATGATTTGCTGGTCAGTGTGAGAGAAAGAAAGGAGCTGCAAAAAATGAGATGAGAAATGAGCTGAAAAAAAACAACATATTGTGATGATCTGGAGACACAAGATGAGTAACAGTGCAAATGATTAAATGGTTTTTCAGACCTTCGCCGCTTTCTTGATTTTTGACTGCTGGTCTCTCTGTTGTAATTAGTTCGCAATCTGTGCATATGCAAATTGTATTTATCACCGGTATCTTCTAATAATCTAGATTATAGTCTTTTACAATTCGCAAGGGTTGCACAAGAAGGTACTTGAGGAGACGATTTATATGAATGGGGGCCAGGCAAACGTCGAATTAAGAAGAAAAAAGGGGGATTCACATCGGCTGTGGTTTTTGTAACATTTCCAAACATTCCTCAATCGAGAGATTCGGGAGTCTATTAGTTTGCTATCAGTCTGTTTATATTATGTCAGATTTACAAAATTTCCACTTTTTTCCAAATATATTTCCAAAACTTGTTTTAGACACAAATTATGAATGCTCATACAAAGACAAACACACTTCACCAGCTCAGACACTCAAATACTAAAAGAAAGAAGGAGGGAAGAAAAGCTGGCATACTCCCTCACTATATTTTTCATTCCTGCTATGACTGTGCCTTATTTTGGCCAATGCTGGGACTTGATTTTATCCACAGGATATGACCTCAGGCAAACACTTTAGGTCAGAGGGTAAAAGGCCATTTTGACTTGCCATGTGCCAGATGTGACTGCACACAATAGTTATACATCTTCACATGGATGTTTGGGTCTCGCAAACACGCTGTAGCAATCACTCACATGCACCCTGAATGTGGCCCTGAGATGCGGGCTGCTGATATGTACTTTTCGAACAACAACAAAAAATAGAAGACACCGCACTTCCCATCAGTGGGAAAGGGTACGGTATCGAGGCATAAACACAGGTGCTGGTTGAAGGGCATTGTGGGTAGGGTATTCTGCAGTGAGGTGTCAGTATGTATGGAATGCTCATAGGACTCAGTGTTGACTTGGGACAAACAGATAGCATGCTGGGATACGGCATATGGGGACAGGAGAGCTCTGGCTTCAGCAGTTTGCTGCACTTCCTTCGAGGTTCTCAGAGGCCATTTTTAGAAATCACCCGAGACAACCTGCAAATGGCACATTAAAGGAAAACAAAACATGAATGACAATACCATTGGTGCAGAATGAATAGATGGCAACAGATGGTGTAATCTAAATGACATCTCCCCAAAGAGGTGAAATTATTGCTTAAGTACAGGGCTAGAAAGAACAGCACAACTGAACTGGTTCACTCTATTCCACGCATTTCAAACAGCGAGACTGTCGTGTCGGGTTTTCTCCCACAAAAGCACCACTTAATGGCTGCCCTGCGACTGAAAACACACTGAAATAATCTGTATAATGGCTGTAAATGTTGGCACTCCCAGTGGCAGGGGAGAACAGCTAATGTACAGTCTATAGTCCCAGACGGCCCATATATTAGGCAGTCCACCACACAACACTCTGTTATTCTCCCCGGCACAAACTGCTGCCATCACTGAATGTCAAACCGCGGGCTCCGACATGTCAGGCAAGCGTGTCAGGTGTAATTTGTGTGGGGAAAAAAAATGAAGCGCTGAAAGTTATTTCTAAAGCTGTGAAGCGGGACAGCTGTCAATTCTTGGGCCAATGTATCGATTATGTTTTATGCATAACAAAAGGGAAAGATGGAGCACTGTTTAGCTGGGGCGAGTGCTGAGGCAGCGGTGACAGTTCTACGAGTGGCACCAGTGCTGCTCACACCACTGATAAAGCTTGTGGCAGATGCAGTTCTTAGGTGTGGTAGCAGCAGTATTAGCAGCACTTCTGCCATGGTTAAGTATGGTTACGCACACACTTCTGAAAGAGGATCTATTTTTACAGCAAGCATTGTTAAAATGGGAAAATCCAATATTGAAAACCACAACAAATTCAATAAGCTTGGTCTTCATATCAGACAAAGATGAGGTTCTATGAGCTAGAGTTGGAACTAAGGACTTGCGAAACATCAGCACAAAACAATCATTCATTAATCGAGCAAAGACTCGAAGAAAGACCGCAAGAGCGAGAGTAAAAAGGGCACTGGGGTATTTTTCACTCTGATAGTCGATGATATTTGGTCCAGTCCTAACACAGAGCAGGCTGATGCATCTCAGACTCCTCACATGGAGCAGACTTGAGGAAAACCAAAGCCAGTCCAACTCTGTCTCTGTCCATGCCAAAAACGCTCTCTGGTTCTTAGGCTCTATAAACAGTTGTAACGGCCCCTCTCCTCAGTTATATTGAAACATCACCACAAAAAAACCAAACTAGCTCTTCAGCTCGTCAGTCTGATTCTGCTACCCATGGGAAAGTATTATCAGGTGAACCATCACACCACAGTGGTAAACCACCATATTACCCAATATCACAACCTCCAGACACGTAATGCCTGCAGTCCTGACCACAGAAATACATAAAAAGAAAACCACATTAGACCTGATGGACAGGACTGCATACTCAAACATTTTCTTTATCATCGCCATCATTATCGGGGTGCAATTAAGTGTTTTCGGTTGTATAAACCCAATAAACCGATGCAATTTGTATCAAATGGGTGCATGAGTGGAGCTGGTGACAGACCTCTCAACCAATGTGACCTCAATGCCTGAGCAAAGAAATCCGAAACTGCTTGGTAAGAATGAGTAGTGAGAAGTGCACCATGCTGCCTCTGAAGTCTTCGCTTTAATAGAAAAACAAATGTGTTATTTAACAGTTATTTTACCAATTTTAAAGTCCAATAAATCAATTCTAGACAAAAAATGAAATGATGTGAGGTAGGGTGCATAACGCTGAGAAAAATAAGTCGATTTTTGTAAGTCCTGTTAATTATTTGTGAATTGTTACGTGCTACATAAAGATTCAGCTTTGGCGAAAAGCTGCAATGAACTCCAGCTGAAAAGCTACTCGACTTGAAATCTTCCGTAAAACAAAGCACTGGGGAGAACAATCAGTTAAGAGCTGAAGAGCTTCATTGAAGCACGCATTAGAGACCACACACATGCACACTCACATGTAGATATTCACATGTAAACATTTCCGTATACAGTAGGGGAGAGGTTGGAGGTGGTCAGACGGACCTCCTACAAATTGACCTTTGAGCCCGAGAAAGTATAGATATTGCAGTTTATTTACTCTATCCTGGAGGATGAAGCACCCATAAAATACTGTACGCCCCTGTTCCACCGTTAAAAACCGCTACCAGAACAAATAATGTGACCCTTTTTCCTTCGCTGACATATGTCATTCTTTTTCTGAAGACGCTTACACGGGCTGAGTTTAAGTATCGAGCAGAAAATATCTCAAAAAGGATGGGTCCTTGGGCCGGGTGCCAAGGAGATGAAGCCCTCTATTGTGAGTTGGAATAATGAATGAATTTGGCCTTGAAAAGTTTACCCGGGTTGCTCATGCAGAGCGAAAAAGAAAATATACAGCACCTGGACAAGGAATGTATCCACGAAGCCAAGACTGAACCCTGAGCAGTCAGACAAAGCTACCTCAGCCATAAGAAAAGCTCTGGGCTTTGAACCAAGACTAGATATTGCAGAACACTTAGATAGGTAGAATAACAGCAGTTTTTTTTTTCCTTTTCTTCAAAAACCGTCCCAGTTTTTTTGAAATGTTAAACTCGGGTCCTATCCTGGATCCAAACCAGCGCCACAGCTTGTAAAGCTCTTAACTTCCGCCATGAGCTGTAAATGCATGCATTATACTGTAGAGGGGGAAACCAGGAGAGAGGCGCAGAATGAGAGAAACTTGCAGGTTCTGGTGTTTCTATCTATCCATCTATGTGGCTCCTCAGGGCACGACATTCATTTCACAGTTGATTAAAGCTCTTGCTCATCGATTAAAGCCTTATTAAAGCATATTTACTCTCTGGAACATTGCGATTGAGGGACTTTAATTCATACATTTTGCATTTCTAAATGTGCTTTACCTGATATCCATAGTTTAACATCCACACCACATCATCAGTTCATCCCTTTTAAATACACATACATATCCTGTGCTTTTGCATGCGTTTTCCATGTGCTGAATGAGCGCCCTGTTCGGTTGTTTATTAGTGTGTATTCCCAGCGAAGATGGGGTCCGAGCCGAGGCAAAATGACACCCGTCATTTACAGTCAGTTCCCGCTTTGGAGGGTCCGCTCGCCATTATTTAGTCTTCAGAATGAAAAAAAAAGCCTGTTCCCAAAGTTCCCATTGCGAAAAGTCGCAGGAATTTCCCAGAGTCAAAGGACGAGTCACTGCTGTTGGTACGTCTCCCATAAATTGTGTATTTGTGCGGAGGGGGTGCCGAGGACGTGATGTGTGGACACATGTGGACTGTCCCACTGGAGGGTGCTGTCGTGGGAGCAGACTCTGGTTAATGGTTACAGTGGTGGTGGACCACCAGCCACGTTCTCCCGTACTGTAAGGCCACGGACGGCTGGAAACTGAGCACGACTCATCGCATGTTTATTTGATGGAACAAAAACCACGGAACGAACCGGTAGCCAGAGAGCCACGCTTCCTTCCCCCACTTCTGAACCGCAGACAAACACTGAGCCTTGCGCACTTAAACGGAGCTCTTCCCCGACATTGACGTCCAGTGTCGATGGATGGAGGGTGATGTATAGCTCACGGCAGCGCACGCTCGGGCGTGTGCAAACAAACAAGAGGTGCACGCATGGAAAAGGTTCCGCTGATTCAGGCAAGCAGACTTCAACAACACTGAACATGAATCTGACAGGGAAAAATGATCGAGTGGCTCACGCACATCATTTAGTCCGACCGATCGTCCGTCTGTCTGTCCGTCCTTCTACCCATCTATCTATCTATCTATCTATCTATATAATAATATCTATAATATAATAAAAAAAAGACTAGGGGCTTGTGGACTTCTGGCAGCCAGAATGTGTGTGTATACATACATGCATATAGATACATACACACACGCACACACACACGCACACACACACGCACACACACACACACGCACACACACACGCACACTCACACGCACACACACGCACACACATGCACACACACACATGCACACACACACACACACACACACACACACACACACACACACACACACACACACACACACACACACACACACACATTTATAGATACAACTTTGCATAAGAAACTTAAGCAGAGATTTTAGAGGTGACTTTTTCCACTTACTGTCTCTGTGCCCTCTACTGACTCCCAGTGGAGACATTACTCAGTGCACACAGGTTACTCCCAGGAAAAGGAAAAGGAGAAAAAAAAACATGCTCTAAAGAAGTAGAATGATCATAGAAGCACACTAGGGGATGAATGTATTCATAGTCTCTGATTTTCTCAGATATACTCCATATATATAAATCCATAGAATCCATATAAAGGCTACTTGTGTAGACCCACTGGTCGGAGGTCCGTGTAGCAAGGAGTCCTTATGGAATCTCTTGACCCCGTGGTCACTGTCAGGACCTTGGCTGAATTCTTTGAAGTCCAGTCCTCTCTTTACAGCTCAGTGTGTTAGAATACCAGCTGTAGGCACTGATCCTCACGAGCTGACAGGTCAAGAACAGCTAAAGGCCGAGACTACAAATGTCTGCAGGAAATTACAATTCAATAATAGCAATAAAAAAACAAGCAAAATAAAATAAAATAAATAACAAAACACAGGTTACAAATTTTGGACACTGCTGATTTGTACTATATATTAATATAAATAATAAAAGTATACATATTAAACAAATATTAAAAAATCATATACAAATCCGAGATAATTTTTTTGCACATTCAACATAATAAGAAATAATATAATAATATTAAAATAATTAGTGACAAAAACATAAATTACAAAATAATATACAATAAAATAAATCCTGATAAGTAATAAAAATTATAACGTAAAAAACGTAATGTTAATGTGACTTCATGTGGCTCTCCATACCTTTATGTGACTCTGTGTGAAATAGTAATAATAGCAATCTTGATCATAAAATAAAATGAAAAAATATAAACATATATATAAATACATAAATAAATATAAATAACTAAATACAATTAAACAGTTATTATTACTACATCATTATTAATATTATATATGCCATATAAATGTATATAATAAAGTAATATACAAAATAATCTTAAAATATTAGTTACAATAATATTATTAATAATAAAAATAATAATAGATACTCCAAGTGACTGTGCAAGATGTACAAGAGTACAAGAGTGTAGCCTGTGTTTTTACCATTTAATGTCATTAAAGGGTGTGGTCATGGCCTGGGCAGTTCTGGTCATGGTGGCCAGTCCAGGAAACTCAAAAACACCTTGAGCAGTGAAGACATGCCCAGTCCAATGGCTGTAATCATCCGACTGATTCTCAGCTTTCCGATGGTACCTGAATGCACCTCATTTGTCGGCAGCAACTCCACATGTCGAAATATATAACCGGCAAAGAGGGTGGGCAAAAACGGCTTTACCTTGGGGTGATAAAATGGGTGGTGGGTGAGAGAGGCCTGCCTCCCCTGGCTCCTCCAGGCCTGGACGCACACACAGGGACTGGGGTGTGGCGCCCTCCCAGTCCAGCTACTGTAATACACACATCTCTACAAGCCCACACTGAACATACGGATTTCAACTTTGCAGTTGTGAGACACGCGAGCTTCAGTCATGTCACTAGGTTATTACGAACATATCTGCACTCACCTCAGCATGCGATATGTTGGAATAAGATGTCGGCCCTGCTGTCGGCACCGGGACAGCTGTCTCCAAACGTCACTGACCGTCATCGCGGCCAGCAAAAGAAATGAAACGGGATAGCTGAGTTTGGACCCACGGAGGGCAGTACATTTTTAGAGCTTTCAAGAGCCGCACCAGAATCAGTCAACAAACACGTTTGTTTTCAGCAGTAAGAAAGTGAAAGGAAAAAAAAGCGGTTTGGGGGTTTGGTTACACTTGAATGAGTTACAGGTGTATTAACTGGAGCAGTCTTTGACTCATGCAGTTACACCCAGAGGGTGACTTGGAGGACAAGATACAGTTTCTCCCGAGGAAGATGCCGGATTGTGGATCCCGACAGGAGGATAAAGAGAGAGAGAGTCGAGCTCTGACTCACACATCTCTAAACCAACTGTGGAGAAGAGAGTAGTCGTACGGCTTAAGGGATGAATGAGCCGCCGCTTGGCTGATTTATTCATACATCCGCTCACATTTTGACCCGACGCTCCGCGGTCACCCTTCGTCTAGTCTGAAGGCCCGGCCGTTGGTTACTAGAGGGGTTACGTCAGGCACGCTGTTGTGTGAGCGATTTAGACACAACAGTCAAAATATAAGTCAAAGACACATGATGCAGCACACACAATGGAATTCGGCCTGTTTATCTAAGGCTCTGAAACATGACGAGATCATCACACATTGCCTTCAAATCACATGGCCCGACTTTTCAACAAGAGCTAATTGTCAATGCTAACGATCGACCAAAGGTTAAAAAGAGTTCAGCTGATGCACTGCAGAGGAATTAAACAACAAAGAATACACAACACAAAGAAATCGTGCCATATTTGGTAGCAGAAAAGATTGACGTTTTCTAGACTATTATAGACAGAGTGTGGAGCAAAACAACAATAGGACTTCAGCAACATCCAGCCCCACTGCTGACATAGGTACTGATGATTTCAGGGAAAAAATATCACGATGTTACTATGGTGAAATTCACCTGCATTACATTAGATGGTCACAGAGTTCAGTCATCACCGAGTGTGCCAGCGTAGCTGTAAAGCAGAGCATTACTGTGATCAAACTTGTTTTGGCCAGCTATAAGGAATCTACCACGTGTTCAGCATCTTTGGTCCAATCGAATGTGGAAGTGCCTGTAATAATGGGTTATAGTACAGAGGCTTCATTTTCCTTTCCTTTTTGTTGCGCGTTGTCCTCTTGTGCTGCTTCCTGTTGCACAAACCTGGAACTGACAGGTACGGACACGACCCAGGCGTGTGAAGACTGAGCTCTCACCGTTTCTGCGGTCCTAGACGGCCGCTCTGGGCATCTCTCGGATCGGCCGAGACGTAAGACACGATCTCTACATGCTCAGGGAGTACCGCAGGGAGCCAACTAGCGCTGCCATGATCAGATACAGAGACCCTATCGATGATATATATATGGTGAGGTTGACTACAAACGGCTTTCAGACATGACTGGCTCTATGCGGCCGGCCTTGCTGTGATGCCTTGCGACCACCGAGTGGCACAGTCTAGTTCCCTCAGCGCTCAGCACTGGACCACAGCTCCGACTCCCTCACAGAGCATGCAGCTCTCCAGCAGAGGTCATCGCCGCGGCCATTTAGCACAGTTAGAATGATGGCCGGTTAAAGAGAAAAAAACAAGCTCTTTATCCACTGTCATGAGATGAAGCGGTTCCAGAGTGCAGAATCGCTGTAAAGCGGACAAAGACAAAGACAGGTTTCTGTGCTGGCTCTGACTTAGCCGACCGTTTTTTTTTTTTGTTCAAAACTTGCACAGTAATATGTTGTCCCACACTCGATTGGTAAATATGTAAGATTGTCCCTGAGGGAGGACACTCTAATGAGCAAGCCCTCTGCTATGGATGTGAATGCGGACGTGTTGGAGAAATGCAGTCGGACAGGCTGAAAGCAAAACACGCAGGGCGTGTGTGGGACAGAATATGGACGTGCTCGGCATGAGGGACGATCTGGCTGCCTCTCCAAACATTCGACTTTTCTTACACCCTCATGGACGACGGCCTAGAGCCTGCACACACACACACACACACACACACACACACACACACACACTCACTCACACGCTGGCCAATCCATCCAGAATAAAACACTCTGAATCATCCGACATATTACTCAGAGGCTACGGGCTAAAAAAACTGTGTTTGTTGCTACATGTTACTATTGGTTACAGCGAGGGTTGCATCACACATCAAAGCTCTTGGCCAAGCGAGGGTGTACTGCGAGAACAATAATAAAGTGAATACTTCTTCCCATTAATAGTGCTCGGCCATTCGGAGATATCCAGCTGAAGCCTGGGCGTATGAGGTCTGCCACCCAGCTATTAATCACATGCGACTCCTTTCCTCAGCCTCTCGTCTATCTCTCTCTCGGGCCAGACTTTTGGGCGTGCAGGGCCGGAGGCGCGCAGCTGAAAGGACAAAGCGTTCATTGGAATAATGGGAAGGTGAGGGCCGGATGAGGGTTCAATAAGATCACGCAAGATCTTTGTATGCGTTCTGAGAGGACTGAGCTCCAGGAACACACAGGAAAGACCAAGAGAGTGGCGGTTTTAAGGCCATTCAGCATGGATTGAGGATTGAGCAGCGCGTGTTTACTCAAGGACGTGTGCTATTAGAGTCGCATTTCGTCGGGCTTAGTGCTTTTTACTTGTCAACATCACAAGATGGACGAACAATGACAAATTAGTCCTACTTGTACTCCTTTGCACTGTTCTGCTCCTAAAAGCTCCGGAAAGAAGAACCGGTGCGCAGGTGAACACAAAGTTAAACGTTAGCATCATATAGTTACACACTAACAACGTGTACTATTGCCAGCGGTGGCACATTTACAGAAATGTTGTTTTGTCTCCGTAAAGCAGAATGTGACATGCGTAATAAAAGTGAAGTGGAGGAACATTCGAAAACAAAGCAGCATGATAAAAACGAGTGTGATGTATTTACGGTTTCAATGTTTCTGCTCACGGGTAATGAATGAACGAAGAGCGTGGGGAGATATAAGACACGCGATGCCGTTTGACACACTGCGTGTTTATGGGAAAGCTGAGACCTCCGGGTTCATCTTATCTCAGTTCATAAAGCGTGGAAAGTCAATTGTCCTGAATGGTACGACTGAATCAATGCAACGAAGGGCTGGTAAGGCTGGAAACATGCCTGTAGAGATTCTGTGCATTTTAATACTATTCAAACATGGTACATTGTTAGAATGCCATAAAGCTACATGATGTTTGCTGTTTAAGTACCCAGTAACTTAACCAAGATACCAATCAGTTGCACAACTCCCTCTGCCGTGTTTGTGCTGATTGACAGGTATGGGCTTGTCAGATAAAAAAAACACACACACATGAAAATCTGCTGTTGTGAAAATTAACATTAAAGAACATTTCATAACCATGGACTCTGGAGGTTTTTTTTCTCTATTCATGTGAGTATATATGATATATCCAAATAATATTTATAAAAAGATTTAACTTTCTGAGTAGAGTATTATGAAAAATAAAGGGGCGTGAGAGTGAAAACCCACTTTACCTTGTCTTTGTTGAATTTGATATAGAGCATATAAAATGTGAGGCATCAGTTTTGCGGACGTGCTCCAGGTGAACGTGCTCCAGGTTCTTCCTTGTATCTGAGTCTGGCTGGATATGTGGTTTTGATGATGCGTGGGGTCATTTCAGGGCAAATGTTGGACAGGACCCTCGTAACGACTTTGTATTTACAGCTGTCGAGGAGAGGCGGTGATTTGTCATCGTTACTGAAACCGATTGCAACATTTAATAGACTTTGGGGTGTTTTTCAGACCGGGATCAGACCACTTGGGGGACTCGGGTATCCCACTTCCAGCTCTGGAGGAGGAGGAGCCTCGGTGGAGGAAGTGGCTCCTCACAGCCTGAATGTGTGTGTGTGTATGTGTGTGAGGAGTAGTTACCTCCATAGTGAGATTCGCATAGACCCGGACTGTGAAGCTACACGCCAGAGAAGACGTCCCCGAGTGGGACGTGCACACGGTCGGACCGAGGACTAGACTGCGAGTCCTCTCTCTCTCTCGTCCCCCCTCTCTCTCGGTCCAGGCTGAAGCGGTGCAGCCGCCGGCCCTCCACCACCAGCAGTATGCACTCAGACTGCAGGCTGCTATGGGCAGAGCGGTAATGGTGGGCAGGGGGCCGACAGGGGCCGGGGTGCTGCTCCTGTTCATTCTCCAGGCTCTCGCCGCCGAGGCGCAGAAAGGTGGGTGACACCCGGGGGAAAGGGAAGCAGGAGGAGGAGGAGGAGGGTGGCGGTGGGCTCGTGCGGCCATGCTGCTCCACACCTCAGAGACATGGATAGATAGGGAGAGGGAGAGAGAGAGAGGCTCCTTGCGGTGTTATTGTCCACCGACCTTAAACCTGCCTTACATGGCCGTGTGAACGTGGAGCGGTGCTCGCTTTACGCCAGCCGTTGCTTTGGTTTACACCGAACGTTACGTCAACCGTCGTTTACGCCAAACGTCGCCGTGTGTGTGTGTGTGTGTATGTATGTGTACGCGCGCGCGCGTGCGTGTGTTTGTGTGGCGGATGTAATGGAACCAGGCGAACCGGTTCTGGAGAATCAGTGATTGTGAAGTAAAAAGTCCCGTTTAGTATACAGGTAGCTAGCCGAGCAAGCACATGACTGTAGGTGATTTGTTGCGAGTGTGACGACACAGCCTCCTACTTTTATTTACCCCCCACCGATAAGCAGGCGAGCCTTAAATGGCCAGCTATGTTAATGGAGCCCGTGGCCTGCAGGTAGCCCCAGTATTGGATTTTGAAGCACCGTGGAGCGAGGTCCGGGTTGTTTTGGTGGCTGTGTGTTTACAGCGGGGCCGCATTGTGTATAAATGCTGGGTTTTGTTGGGCTGTCTCAGGTGGTCAGGGGTTGGGGGTGGGGTGGCACTGCTGGTGTGAGTGTAAACACGTGGACACAGTTTGTCATGTTCGAGTCCTTAACCACGTTTTTTTTTTAACAATAATAACCTCGTGGTGTTTTTGTGAGGTGCTCTCGGTCTCCTCGGGAGGTCCGATGCCCAAACTGTGGGGCTGTGTGTTTCTGGTCGCATGGAGCCGTGGTGTTGAGTTGAAGGTAATGCGGAGTCCTGCTGAGTGTCATGCAGTTGTTGAGTATTTGTGAGTCAGGGAAGTGGGGGAAGCAGCTTTTGTTTTTGTCCTGTTGGTCTGGACAGTGTCCACTGAGAGGCTCTTATGTAACTGCAGAACATCCACTTAGCACCATGGAGCGTGACTGTGGAGTGTTATCTCAGAGCCATGAGGCCGTAGCGTCAACAGACTCAATGTCTCTGCTGTCTGACAGCTCACAGGACGAGACACACACACACACACACACACAAACCTCATGTACTTTAAAGTCAGAGAGTCTGAGCTCATCAATTTTCGCAACATCCATCTCGATTAAATTGTCTTCAAATCTCGGTATATGGTTTTTAACTGCCAAAAAGGCAAACAAAGTCACATTTGATTCTTGGATTTTATGTTTTGATCAGAACAGCCAGTGGTTTTGATTGTCCATAAAACCCAGAGCCAACCTCGCTGCTGAATCTAATTACGTTCATTTGGCAGATGTTTTTATTTTTTTATTCTGTAACACTTAGGTTTTATTAGCTGTCTTTTAACAAAGTAGCTTTGCCCAGCACTATGACATCCACAGCATCCGGGAAGCGGCCATTATATGTCGAGGATCAATAACCAGCATCATATAGATGAATACGGTAATACGTTTCCAATGATTTGCATTGCGTACAGCAGCAGGAAGGGGCCTCAACTATGTAATACAGCACGGACATTATTGTTTTTGTTTTTTTCAATAATTAGAATTGGCTGTAAAAGAAGGAAATTATAAACAAATACGCTTAGTCTTAAGTGCAAGGCGTAAAGCCACACTGACACAGTGGTTTCCCTAAAGCCACTGGAAAACACTGGCAGGAGTCGAGCCCCCAACCCCGTTACCCAGGACTCTTATCACCTCAGCCGCAGTCGATGGAAAACCCTGTTGCAGTGCAAGCATTTATGTGGCACTCCCGTGTTGTAAAGAACTCCAAACAGATCCCCAAACAGGCCATTGGAAGGGAAAAGGAAATGCTTAGATTTATTACACCGGCTAATGCCCCGCTGCGTGTGCTGTGGAAGGAAACTGGTGTCTTTAATGAAGCCTGTATGCTCCTCGGTAGATTGACAGATGGCCGTAGTGGAGCCTCTCCCCCTCAGTAAAAACCACATCCCAGTTTTTGTTTTTTGGAAAAAGAATATTGACAACGAATGATAAATTCACCTTTTAAAGACGTCTGAGGGAACTAATGCTGGACTGTTTTCATCGGCTGATTTTCATGCAGAAGAGGAGCTCTGGACAGTGTGTATTGAAAACCCACAAAATAAACAACAGTTTTTGGCTTTATCTCAGTGCAATGTGTCACTTTGAAGCATTTTAGCTCACTTTAATAGGTGAGTATAGTCAAGCTCCATGGCTCAGACGGACATGATGCGTTGATGTTGTCAAAAATATTGACACTATCCTACTACTACAAGGAAATCCGCTGACACACTGCATTTCAGTTAAATTGTAATGCATAATAAGACTGTATTTCTCAGTTTGTTTTTGGTGACAAGGGGGTCATGTTATCTTGTCTTCCCTGCCTCCACCCGGTCGTGTGCTGAAGCTGTGTGTGTGTTTGTGCCGTCCGTGCAGGCGATGGCTGTGGCCCCAGCGTCCTCGGCCCCAGCAGTGGGACTCTGTCCTCCCTGGGATACCCGGGGACGTACCCCAACAACTCGGCGTGCGAGTGGGAGATCAGTGTGCCTCACGGCAACAGGATCCACTTTCGCTTCGCCGAGCTGGACATCGAGGACAACGACTGCCAGGTCAACTACCTCCACCTCTACGACGGCATCGGCCCCGAGAGGAATAAGATTGGTGAGAGCGATATGCAAACGCGAGACTGAGTTACAACTGATTTTGACTAAGAACGCAGCGTTCGGATGCAACTTGTTTCTGTAACTTTCCATGACCTACAAGTCCAAGGCTTCCACCCACTCCATGCTGTGATTGGCCAGCTGGAGGTGAGGATGGAGCTAGGGTTTCTCCGGCTATATTTTCTCTCTTGATGCAAGGGTTTCACCCTATATCAAGAAGTCTTCTGAAGCTTTCCAAGAGACACTCTCTGAAAATGTGCACTATTTACAATAAAAAAAATAGCAATATCATTTCGCACCCCTCTCTGTGATGACTGACTGTTCACTCCACCTTCTTATGTGGACAGTTGGAGCAAAATTGTCTCTAACCTCTCTGTATCCCATGTAATATGCCTTAGCTTACTCCCTTCACAACCATTCACCCTTTGTACTGCTTTACTGCCATGCGTCCTCTCAAGTATGGTATCAAGTATTGTAAGCACATTGATTAATCAGTCCGTTTACAATGTACGGGTTTGCTGAGTCATGACAGTGCGGTGACTGACGGTGCTTTGGCCACATGATCAGCCCACAGCCACAGCTGGTCTCATGCTGGACTGCGCCCCTGGCACCCTGCCAAGAGAGACACTGGTGATATGAATCAAACTAAATATTAGACCTATATATCTGTGGTTCAGTACAAAATTTGCTGTGCATAAAGAATTCAGTGTAACTGTGATCGCGCTGTAGATGCACTGTTTCGAATTGTATGGGATAAGGCCGGAGGCGAGGCCTGTTCATGGGTCGGCCTTAGATATGACACCCTCAACACTCACATTAAACCGAAATCTGGACGGACTGACCGAAGCCTTTTCAGACAGTTTTCATAGACATCCAGGAAAGCACCGACAGACTTCTGGCGAATGCCACCACTACGAGCTTCAGTAAACAGAAACTTCATTGACTCACGATCAGTGAGCGTTGCTTTCCAGCAGGACCTCGGATGAGCTCTAAAACTGAAACTATCCATTTTCCTGACTCCAATTGGAGGCCACATCATGTTAATTAGATTTCATTCAATTATATTATCAGAAATGATAGTTTCTACTGGGAAGAGCAGGAAAAAAAGGAAATGGTAATAAATCATTTTAGACCCCGATGCCCTTTTTGGTTTGCCATCACACTTACTTATTCGGGCCGAGTGGATCGTGTGACGCGTATTAAAATGTATTCCTTCAGCAACTGTGAAATGTTGTCAGTCCAAATAACTGGATTGCGTGCGTGCGTGTGTGTGTGTAAACGCATTTGTGAAAGGAAGCCAAGCTAACCGTCTTGCCTCGTATCCCCCCTGTCTCGTCCCGTGCGGCAGCGACGTACTGCGGTCTGGGCCTGAAGGTCGAGGGGCCCATCATGTCCACCGGCAACCAGGTCACTGTCCGCTTCATGAGCGGGTCCCACCAGAGCGGCCACGGATTCTACCTGTCCTACTCCACCGCCGAACACCCAGGTAGGACGCCCGCCTGCCCCACCTGTCCGCGTCCCTGGTGTGAAACGTGTGTGTGTGTGTGTGTGTGTATCCGGTGGGGGAGGGGGAGGTGAGCAGACTGGAATGATGTGTTGTTGAAGTCATGTCAGCGTGGAGCTTGGTTTCTGTTTTGGCCCTTGGCAAGAGTTGCTTTGGAGACCGTGTCTGTGTGTGTGCATGTGTGTGTGTGTGTGTGTGTGTGTGTGTGTAAAAGTCTAATGTGAGTCTTATGATGACTGTTTGATTCTGTGCCACCTCCATACTCTTTAACTGGTCTGAACTCCTTCAATGGAACTGGAGAGACTTGCACCCAGGTCAGGAAACGTGCGCGTCACTGCTGTCGCGGGGTGCTTGATATTTCTATACGTACCCAGCGTAAAGCTGGGCTCATCCATGTTTGGGTGCACGGAAGGTTAAAGCGGTAAGTGCAAATTCTCAAAGCCGTCTTTAGTTTTGCGTTATGATGCAACAGGGAGTTGTGAAAATTTGACTTGATGTCTCTTTACCACGTGTTACCGTCCAAGCTGGACCACTGCTGGAACACGTCAAAATGGACAGTTTTTTTCTTGTTGGAAATTAACACTGAGAATGGCATTGAATGGCCGTCTCCACCGTCTGGACTGGCTTTGGACAGGAGTCCTGCCATGTCGTGGATCTCCCTGATTGCAGTAAGATCACAATACACAGTAGTGCACAGATGCTTCTTCCAATCACCTGCCAAACCCCCCCCCCCTCCCCAAACGTGTCTGCCCCGTTCCAAACGGTCTTCAGGGACGACTTTCACCAGATGGCTCGGTGTAACAAACCATCTGGCCGGGCCTCCGTGAATTAGAGCGGCATTTTACAAAACACAACCATACAGGGGACGTGCATGTGCTGGTGGTGAGGGGGGTTCTCGTAACCGAGACCTGACCTCAAAATTATGCTCGGTCTAATTAGGCGGCGGACGGCCCCCATTGTCTTTGCTGCGTGTCCCACGTGTTGCCGCGTCTCCCGCATGAGCGGCTCTGAACAAACCCCGGTCCTCGGCGTCCGCGCTGATCATGCGAGGCGTCGTTATCGTTGTGGAGGAATTAGACCGAGAGGCCGGGGGCCGCACATGGGCGCGGAGGTGCTGCTCCGCGCTGAATGCTAAGGCCCCTGTCGCATGCGGCGCGGCTTCGGCTCCACTCTGCCCGCGCCAATGAGAAATCCCATCCACGCGTCCGCCGCGTCCAGAGTTAACATGCAGGGACGTCGGGGTCAGCCGGGTCCATGTTATCGGATCAAATGAGATTATGTACATTCTCTGTTATCTCGTAAAAACGTCGCAGCTCACGAGACGAGGCGAGCCAGAGACGACTGGGGTCGGACCACGGCTGCCGTTTTGCCGGAGGGGCAGATGAGACCACCATTTACGGTGCGCCGTCTGCGCCAACATGTGTGTGTGTGTGTGCGCGTGTGCGCGCTGCGTGCCTGAACAAATAGATTCCTCCGCGCGGAGCGAAAAGTGTCGGCCCGAGCCTGGGTCCCGCCACATTGCGGTCCCTCACGTCGGAGCAAAACGCGGAGCCGCGACTGGTTCCCGGCCGGCGTGGGGCTGGTCACACACCGAGGAGGCAGAGGAGGGGCAGGACGTGACACCGCACCAGTGAGTCAGGCTGCACGGAGGCCCGCGAGGACTCAGAGTAACGTCTGTTACTCATCATACGGATGATGTCTGTTGAGAGGACCTCCTCTGACCTTGACCTTGGAGTTTATCTTGCGGTCGTTCGCCATGTTAGAGCCCCAGTCGCAGCCAAAGCAAAGGCAGGGGTTGTGCTGCTTTCTTAATTTTTCGGTCTGGCTGATTCTGAATCGATGGCCGTCAGACCGATGAGAAAAGGCTGCGGCTGCGCAAAGCTTGACCTCCAGCGAGGGAGATTAAGAGTCCGTCGTGTTCCAGCGTCTGCCGTCACTGTAATCCATCCGTCATCTGCACCCATCATCTCCTCCGCACGAAGAAAAGAAAACCAGAGGAATAAACTAGCAGCGAGAGAGAGATTCCTCCCATTTTCCCCCTTTGCGGCTCAACCACAGCAAAAGACCTCCAAATGTCACGGCCATGGTACGACCACAGCAACGGTCTGACCAGCACCATCTACATCACCACTCCTCCTCAACTGTGATTCACCGTCCGCTCTCAAAATATGCCCAAATGAGCAGCAGACTTTGCTCAGACTGAGCCGCAAATGGTGAAACCTCAGTGGCGAGACGCGGCGCTGGAGCCAGAGTCGGCCATTAGTTCTGATTGTGTTCGTAAATCATGTGATAAGACACCGGAAATGCTCTCAGCGATCTCCGATGGCGAACACCTTCAGTGGCAGTGGCCATGTGACTGTAACCTCTCAGGTGTTCCGGTCATGTGACTCCCCTGCTTTGTATTCTTTTTGCTACATTTTGTAAAAGACTGTTTTAAAACGAACGCCTTTGTGGTCTGTCACAATTGCAAACGATTTCATACATTTCTGTGTCGTCTTCGATATGATTCCAGACTCAAGTCTTGAATCGCTTGAATCGCCACTGTAACGCCCAGACGGGCTTGAACCGGACAAACGCCGCTCGACTAGCGACGGCGAGTTCTCTCATCTGGGGAGGAATGCGTCTTTCCCGTCGTTGTTAATCACTCCAACTCCCGCGGGTGCTCGCACGAAGAGCCTATTCCCCCGAACGCGTCCACGCGACAGCGTAGTGGGCTGCCCGTTGAATGCGACCACCCGCAGCAGGAAAGCCGAGCAGATCCCACCTTATTTTACCTTTTCGGCCACGAACGGGTAATTGAAGCCACAGGGCAAAGGAAACAAGGCCATCAACAGACCCGACTACCCCCCCCGCCCCCGCCTCCAACCCCCCCGCCCCCACTAAGGATGACACGTGCTCATCGGGTCCTGTAAGCGGTCACGCGGGTGAGTGTGGGAGGACAGTGTGCACAGTCCGGGCAGCCGGTCTCCATGGCGACCCACGCCGGCCGGCGGCATTAGTCACCTTGACTCACTGTTTGTCTAACCAGATAAATCGGCTCTCCTTTTTCCTTTCGTCTTCTTTTTTTTGATAATGCGGTCACCCTGAGCCCCCACAGGGCTCGGGGTGGATTCCCGGCAGCCTGGACGTGCATCATCGCCAAACACCGACGGGCGCCATGGGGCGGTTTTTATCCAGACTTTGGTAGTTTCAGAGCGAAAATGTGGATGCCACGTCACGCAGCCGATGAGGACTGTTGTCCCTCCCAAGAGCCCGCTCATGACTTCCGAATGCAGGTGTCGCTACCTCATTAGCATATGGACAGGATACTCGCGTCTGATATTTCAACCATTTTAAAGCAAGAAACTGTGAAAAAGGCCAAGTATCTAAAGTGTCGACTGCTTCTCTATTGACACAGGGCAATATACTTCATCAGGGTACTTGCTGAGAAAATCACCATCAAATCAATTGAGAATCGGGGGGGGGGGGGGGGGGGGGGGTTTGTTGCAGCCCTGATCACTTTGAGTCCAGCTGATGGTAAAAATCTCTCTGTGAACAATTTTCATAATGACTCTCCCTTGCTCAAAGCAGATGACTATCCTGGCCAGAAAGGCTGTCTGGCCGTAGAGGAACCCAGAGAGAGAGAGAGAGAGAAAGTGTGAGGGGTAGGGCGAGGGTTGGGGTGGGGGGGGGGTGAGTTAGCAGCAGCATGCAGACAAACCAGTTCTGACACGGTTTGTCCCCCCCCCCCCTCTTTTTTCTTCTTCTTTTTGCAGATCTAATCACCTGCCTGGACAAAGGAACTGATTTCCCCGAGGCAGAGTTCAGGTAATTAACGTTCGCTTTGTGTGGATATTTGTGCGGTGATCGAGACGCCTGATACTGATTTTCTGTTTATGTGTGTGTTTATGTGTCTGTCTGTGTGTGTGTGTGCGTGTGCGTGCGTGCGTGCTTCTCTCTCAGTAAATACTGTCCTGCAGGCTGCTTGACATCCACCGTCGAGATCTCTGGAACGATCCCCAACGGATACAGAGAGGTGAGCGTGCATGTGGCCGCGTAGGTGGTGTCCTCGGACTCACACTTCCACGTCGGTCACGGTCTGCGATGGTCTCCAGCTGTTTGGTTCCCCCAACCCCCCCCACCACACACACACACACACACACACACGCATGCGCATACACGCACGCACAGAGGAGCCAGCAGACCATCAGAATCCGCAACCTCATCTCTGTCCGAGGCCCGGGTGAATCAGCGCGTCCCTGTTTTCCCTTCCCCGGGTAAAGCCCCCCCCCCGCCCCGTACCGTGGCATGCTCAGTCCTGGGCTGATGACCTCACGGCACCCCCGCTGCGTGTGAGGTCATGGGCGGCGAGTCTCCGGCTGATGACCTCATGCTCCGAGCTCGGGAGGGTTTGACGAGGGAGGGAGGGAGGGAGGGAGGGAGGGAGGGAGGGAGGGAGGGGTGTGCTTCAGGGACCGAGGTGCCCCACAGGAACAGGGGAGGGGCAGGGTCGGCGGGTGAAAGGGAGGTGAGATAATAGTTTGGCCGAAAATAATAACCCTTAAATCTAGTCCAGCTGTGAGAGGGTGCCGAGCAGAGCTGCGGAGGGCCTGCGCTCAGCCGAGGCTGGAACGCTGGGAGGACGGGGTCAGTCAGCAGTGAGGAGTCGGGAGAAAACCTCAGTGCCTCACCGCCTGCCTGCCTGCCTGGGGTTTCCAACCTGTACATGATTCATCCGTGCCCGTGTTTTCAGGATGTCTCATATGGAGGCCCGGGTCTCCTGCCCCACCCAGCTCAGCTCAGCTCAGCTCAGCTCAGATCAGATCAGATCAGACCCCGCAGCTCAGGATCAAGCACGAAACCGCCTCGCATGATTCCCCACGAACATTGGAAAGACATTACCCTGGCCCGGGAACTCAGAGTAATGATCTGTGGCGCACAGCGGCAACTACACTTTCACTCTACTGCCAGCTAATGAGACTGATGAGATGTACATATAGTGTAGTTTGGGGCCGAATCCCACTTATCAGGCTGTGTGTGTGTGTGTGTGTGTGTGTGTGTGTGTGTGTGTGTGTGTGTGAGAGTGAGTGTGTGTGTGTGTGTGTGTGTGTGTGTGTGTGTGTGTGTGTGTGTGTGTGTGTGTGAGAGTGAGTGTGTGTGTGTGTTATTTCATGTGCGAGTGTGGTTTCCTCTGTTGGAGGCAGGGTGCGGCGGTTTGGAGCTCTGCTCCGTGTTTGTGTTAGCGGTTTTGCCGTGCCACTCTTTAGGATGTGTGTGTGTGTGTGTGTGTGTGTGTGTGTGTGTGTGTGTGTGTGTGTGTGTGTGTGTGTGTGTGTGTGTGTGTGTGTGTGTGTGTGTGTGTGTGTGTGTGTGTGTGTGTGTGTGTGTGTGTGTGAGAGCGGGCTTTTGGGAAGTTTTAGGAGGCACGGGACAAGTGTTGATTGCTTGTGGCAACATTTTCACTGCCGTGCGCGTGTGTGTGTGTGTGTGTGTGTGTGTGTGTGTGTGTGTGTGTGTGTGTGTGTGTGTGTGTGTGTGTGTGTGTGTGTGTGTGTGTGTGTGTGTGTGTGTGTGTGTGTGTGTGTGTGTGTGTGCGCGTGTGTGTGTGTGTGCGCGTGCGTACATGTCGCCGGAGCGTTCCCACAATCTCGTCAGCTGTGAATTCCAGCGTGGGCCTTTTTCCAGTAATAAAATTCCACCTCACTACACCAGCTGTTCAGTGGTGGGGCGGGGGGAGGAGGGGCTGCGGCCAGAGCGCAGCGCGTCTCGGCTCCGTCCCTGGGCGATGTGGCAGCAGGTTGGGACAGGAATGGTGAATCACCGCTGCCGGGGGGGCGGGGGTGGCGGGGGGCGCAGGGGCTCGGGTGTCTTTCCCTCCTCCAGAGCCGTGACACGGCGCTGACTCATCAGCGCTCCATCTGCCCCGGGCCCCGAGGTGAGAGGCCCGCAGCGCCGGCTCTACCTGCGGACGGCGGCGAGGCTGTTGAGTCAGCCGGTCCGGTCCCATCAGACGTCTGAAGTCCCCAACTTCAGCCCTCACCCCTCTACCACAAACCTGCACAGAACTAAGGATCAGAGGCCAGACTGACATACCTACTGTCATCTAGTTATAGTGTATTTAATGATGACCAAACATAAGAAGTGTAAAGGAGTAAAATACTTAATTCCAGCTAGACAGTATTTATCCCTTTGGGGTGGCTCCCTCAGGGAACTTTACATTTCCAGTAGCGTTGAATAGAACAACATGAAACAATAGGATCATTGACGTAGTAAATACATGCATTAGAAAATTAGTGATAAGCGTATTAACAGTGAGGTAATAAACAGTAAATAGTAAGGTAATAGTAAAGTAGTGGGTCAACAGTAAATATAATAGATGGTAATTAACGTATGTATTAAATTACATTTCCCATAGGTTAATAGATTATAGAAACTATATAGAAGAGAGTAAATGCACTGTAGCTGTTATTGCACATTTTACACAGTTCACACTCCACACATTGGCTAGCACTCGTTCCCCTCCGTCCTTTCTATTTCCTCCTCCCCCCAAGTGAGGAGTTGTAGAGCATGGTGGACAGAGGAGTTCTTAAGTCTGGTGGTTCTGCATTTTGGAAGGAGCAGTCTCTCACTGAACAGACTCCCCTGGTTGTCAATGGCGGTGTGCAGAGGATGGCTGCTATTGTCCATAACATTAGGCATTTGGCATATGGTCTTAACAAAACCATCAATTATTCATTATCTGTCAGCCCACCTGCTTTGTATCGAGCGGTGTCCCAGGGGTCCGATGGAGTCGATCTGCAGCTCACACAGAGTGAAGGCAGGGAATACAACCTGGACAGGTCTCCAGTTCATCGCAGGACACACACACACACACACAAACACACACCATTCACTCTCACACTCACACTCACACCTAGAGTCTGGAGTACCCCGAGGAAGCCCACGCAGACACACAGAGATTCAACAACAGATGCGTTGCTGCAGCCTTTAGCCGTATGTGAATTACCTGTCAAGTTGTTCCTGCTGTTTTACAGACAGTTATTTGGGCTTACACAAGCCTCCTCTGCTGAGTGTTTTGAAGGAGGTATTAGTGTGTGTTTTGAAGCAGAAAAAAACGAGGTACGAGTCTTTGGTGAGGACAGCACGTTAGAGAGAGCAACAACCGCGCGTTTCCCTAACGCAAACCACGCGTTTCAAACGAAGCTCAAAGAAAGAGGAGACGCGTTCATCTCGTCTCATCCCATCTCTCTCTCTCTCTCTCTCTCTCTCTCTCTCCCCATGTCTCCGTCCATCCCGCAGTCCTCTCCTCTGTGCGTGGCGGCCATCCACGCCGGTGTGGTGTCCAACGCCGTGGGCGGGAGGATCTCTGTGATCAGCAGCAAGGGCATCCCTCACTACGAGGCCACGCTGGCCAACAACGTCACGTCCACTGGGTGAGAGCCTCGCTCGTTGCCTCGCCCCCCCCCCCCCCCCCCCCCCCTCCACGGTTGACGTGGAACCAGTCCTCTAATCTCTCCGTCTCTAACCTCTCTCCCCAGAGGAACTCTGTCCAACAGCCTCTTCACCTTCATGACCAGCGGTGAGTTCTTGCCTCTGGTCCGCGGTAGCTTTAGCCGGTAGCTGTGGTAGATGAGCGTGGATGCGAGGGTCTCTCTCTCTCTCTCTCTCTGTGTGTGTGTGTGCGCCCGCAGGCTGCTACGGGACGCTGGGCCTGGAGAGCAGCGGCGTGGCCGACACGCAGCTGTCCGCGTCCTCGGTGTGGGAGTGGAACGGCAGCCACGGGCAGCACAGCGTGTGGGCGCCGCCCGGGGCCCGGCTGAAGAACGGCGGGCTGCCCTGGGCGCCGGCCCACAGCGACCGGCGGCAGTGGCTGCAGGTCGACCTCAAGAGGGAGAAGAGGATCACGGGTGAGCCGCAGGCCGCACGCGCACACGCTCACCCGCGTTCAAACCCGATCGGCCTCTCTAGAAGTCTCTCTCTCTCTCTCTCTCTCTCTCTCTGCGTCCCAGGCATCACCACCACGGGCTCCACCCTGAGGGAGTACCAGTACTACGTGTCGGCGTACCGGGTCCTGTACAGCAGCGACGGCCAGCACTGGTCCGTCTACAGGGAGGCCACTTCAGCTCAAGACAAGGTAATGCAGGGATCGACGCGCTCGGCCGCCACGCCGCCGCCTTCCATCTCTCCGGTTAGTGCAAAGTGGACAGAAATGTCACTGCGCGGATGGAGGCTCGGAGCGTCTCCACGGCAACCGGCATCGACTCGGAGACGTCTATGGCAGGAAGTGAGGGCGGTCGGCGGTCCGAGTTAAGTGCTCGAGGCAGACGAGTCGGGACACTTGAGCATCAATAATGAATGGATATGGATTCAGTGGCCGGGGCTGTAGGGCTATGAAGCTGCTCTCTGCTGGGAGTCACTGGGGCCCTTGCTGCGCAGAGGAAAGCAGTCATTAGGCTGCCGAGTTGGGAAGTAATCAGCTTATGGCTCCTAATGCATTTGTTCTCAGCCCGAAACAAGAGCCGCTTCCGCTGACCCCCCCCCCCCCCCTCTCTCTCTCAGCCACCAAGAAGCTGATGGGTCCCGTTCTTTTTTTCTTTCTCTCAGGTTTTCCAAGGCAACATCAACTACCTGCACGAGGTGAGGAACAACTTCATCCCGCCCATCGAAGCCCGCTACGTGAGGATCAACCCGACCCAATGGCACCAGAGGATCGCCCTCAAGCTGGAGCTGCTGGGCTGCCAGGCCACCACAAGTGAGTGGAGGAGGAGGAGGAGGAGGCGTTCCTGCCCGCCCGCCCGCCCGCCCGCTCCTCTGACACCCGTGCTTGTTTCCCCGCAGTGAGGCCGCGCATGTGGCCCCCCTCCCGTCACACTCCCCCCCCCGCCGGCACCAGACGGCCCCCTCCCCCCGCCGCCGGCCAGACCACACACACGCCAGACATCCGGAACACCACCATGCCTCCTCACACCGGCAAAGGTACCACAGGGTTACTCATGTTAAAAAAAACAGAAGAGTTCGTCCCTGTGAGACGTCTGTGTAACCGGGGCTGTGTTGTGCCCGTCAGACGCAGCACTGGCAGCGGTCCTGGTGCCCGTGCTGGTCATGGTCCTGACCGCTCTCATCCTGACCGTGGTGTGCGCCTGGCAGTGGAGGAACAGGTAGGCGCACGTTGCCGGGAGCAGGGCATAGAGAGGAGAAAGAGGGTGAATGTTCAGGCCCGCCGTGACCGCGCGTGTGCTCCGTCCCGGCAGGAAGAAGAGCTCGGAGGGAACGTACGACCTCCCGCACTGGGACCGCACAGGTATGTAACCGCCCCCCCCCCCCCCCCCTCCCCCCACCTCCTCCGAAGCCTGCCTGAGAGAGGCTGGCTGTGACCCATCCCCTGTGCCGCAGACTGGTGGAAGAGCATGAAGCAGCTGCTGCCCTCCAAGGTGGTGGAGGCGGAGGAGTCGGTGCGCTACAGCAGCAGCGAGGTGGGCCGGCTCACGGGGAGAGGCGTCGTGCCCCGGCTACACGCTGAGCCTGCAGGTAAAGCCCCCCCCCCCCCTCCAGCTCACGCCCGGGTCTACCTCAGCACCAAAAGAGGACATTAGTCCATAGCATGTCTGTCTCTTACAACGAAGCAACAAGAAGTACACATGAAGCATGAAGCTGTGTCCCAATTCTGCTCTATGTAAACAAACAGCTGCTTCTTCTTCTTCTTCTTCTTCATGGCCAGAACGCAGGGCTCCTCCTCATAGCCTACAGGGTTTTGAACACCCCCCCCCCCGCCTCATGGCAACCCAAGAGCGTTGTTTACACTGCGGCCGGGATTCCCTCACAACACCCACACGGGTGTGCCGCCGTTGCCTGAGCGTCCGATTCCCCACGCTTGGAAAATAGGAAGCGTAGCTGGAATAAGTCACGCTTACTTTGCGTTTCCAGTTTCTGATTCATGTCAAGAACGATGGCGTGGAGTTTCCCCCGTAACTAAGATTTGGTCACATGGGCTGATCATTGACACCTTACATGATTAGGTCCACCAGATCTAAACACTGCTCAGTTCACGTGGCTCAGTTTGTTTCATCTGCTCAAACCAATATCAAAACAATCACCCTATAAGATTAGTAAGCAGCTTTGTAGGCTGCGGTTTTTCAGTTTTGAGCTTTTTTTTTTTAAGGTTTGTGTGTGTGTGTGTGACGTGACGTGGGCCCCCTCTCCTTCCAGAGTACGCCCAGCCGCTGGTGAGCGGCGTCCCCACGCTGGGCGCCCGCTCCACCTTCAAGCCGGACGAGAGGCCCGACCCGGGCTACTCGGACCCCGACCTGTACGACGCGCCGCTCTCGCCCGGCGTGTACCACGCCTACGCCGAGCCGCTGCCCGCCTCGGGCTCCGAGTACGCCACCCCCATCGTGGTGGACATGGGCTGCCACCCGGCCGGCGGGCCCGCCCTGGGCCAGGGCCCGGCCGGGTGCGCCTTCATGGCGGCGGCGGCGGGGCGGGCCGACGGCGGCCAGCCGGGCCGGTCGGCCTACGACACGCCCAAGAACGCCGGCGGGCAGGCCACGCCCACCGAGGAGGACCTGACCTATCAGGTGCCGCAGAGCAACACTCAGAAGGCGACGGGACAGAGCTGAGGAGACCGTGCGGCCCTGGTCCTTTATGTCGACCCCACCCCCACCCCCACCCTCCTCGCTGCCAAAACAGCCCCATGGACAAAGAGGCTGCGAGGAAGAGGAGGAGGAGGAGGAGAACCTGTGAGCCTGGCAACCTGGGCCGGAGTCTTGAATGAACACTACCTTAGCTTTAGATTCATCCGGAGATGTCTGTATTGCCTAAACGTTTTCTGCACGGCCACAGTCTGCGCGTCGTGCCATTACAGTCCGATCACTGAAACCACAACGTTGAATGTGTGTGGGTGCCAGGAGAGAGAGAGAGAGAGAGAGAGATGGATGGATGGATGGATGGATGGACAGAGAGGAGAAAGCTGACTACTATTTGACAAAGACTTTGTCCCTGTTCTGTGATTTCCCCGGCAGTCCCTTCGTTCTGTTTGAAACTGTGATTTCCATGACTTGTGTTTTTTTTTTTCCTGTTACATACTGAAACCGGGGCCGACTGAAATGTGCCCGTCGATCCACGCCCAGCCGGTCCGAGGGTCCTCGTACCGGCGAATAGCACGTCCGCCTTTAGGTGCCCCCGCAGCCAAGGTCGCAAGGGAGCCCCCCCCCCTCCCTTTCCAAGCGGGGACTCGGGTTTTCCATGGTACGCTTTGTCTTACTTCAACGCATGACTTGAAACTTGTGTATAGTTCCAGTAATTCCATTACTGCAGACCTGTTTCGACTCTCAGATGATTTACTGATATTTATTTTTGTATCTCACATCCTGCTGATGAGGAGAAACCTTTTTTTGTTTTGTTTGTGAACGTGGCCCCACCACTAGCCCCGCACACACACACACACACACACACACACACACACACACACACACACACACACACACACACACACACACACACACACACACACACACACACACACACACACACAGCAAAGAGTCACGGCTGCACCGCTGTGGTCAGAGGCCGCCTGGGTGAATTCTCCAAAGAGCAAACGCTTTTTTTTCCTTTTTTTTTTATAAGATTATCTTTTAAAAACCAAAAGTCGCCCGTTTGGGCGTTTTCACGCAAGGACGAATCACGCGAGTTCAGCCAAATGCCATTGAAGCATAGTCTTAATGTAGGGGAGTCCTAGTTAGTGGTTAGTAGCAACAAGGTACAAAGCGGAGGGGTGGCTGGGTAGTCTGTTACAGCTGGCGACGTCCTAGATGTCCCCCGCGTGTCTGTCCTCAGCTTCTAGGTCCTGATCTGCGCCTCGTGGCCATCGTCTCGCCTCGGAACGGGAGTTGAGAAAAGAAAAAAAGTCGCTCCCTCCTCTTTTCTTATCAATGTGCATCAATGTCTGTAATGTGCCCCCCCCCTCCCCCCTCCCCCCTCCCCCCAAACGACCGGTTCGATGGTCGCCTCTAGCACCGGTAGACTGCATTCCTCTCCCGTGGTACTGATCTGACCAAACGCTCTGTGGCGCGGGTGCAGACGGAGAAAAGAGAAGCAGGACGGAACAAGCTGCTTTACAACGTGTGACAGGAGAGCAACCTCAAACCCGGGGCGGGACGGGGGGGGGGGGCGGGGGGGGGGAGGTGCTGTTCGCACAGCTGTGCCAGCCTTTGATTAAGCTCAGCGACCAAAGCAGTCGACACGCAGCGTTTTGGTGCTCCCTGCTCGCGGAGGGATCGTATTGTGTCTGTGCCTCTCACTGATTGTACATAGAGAAATAAAGAGTTTTAAAGAAAGTCCTTTATTACAGTCGTGGGCTGTCCTCGTCTCACACACACACACACACACATCAGACTGTACAAGTGATGGTCGACACCATTCCCACACGTGAGGAGCTGCAGCTCCTTCATCTTCACAGATTCCACTAGTACAGACTGAAGTTACAGTTAAGTGGTTTATACAACTCAGACATCTCAGTCCAGAACACATCTAAACGTCTCACCGGGTCTTCCCCATAAACCAGTGACGTTCCCAGCGGCCTTGGCGATAGCTGTCGGGCGCTAATTAGCATGTGTTAGCAAAGAGAGCTGGTTAACGTCAAACCCGAGGAGCTGCTCGGACAGCTCCCAACTTGGCCTGAGGTTTCACAGGAGTCTTGTGCCTCGGGAGGGAGTCGGGGAAAATCCCCAGAGCGAGGACGAAACTTTGACCCGAGCGAGGAGGTGTGGCACGCGCTGCTCAGTGAGCCGCGTTTCTCTCAGGTGATCGAAAGTCAATCAAAACATCGAAATAAACAGTGAAACAGTTTCACAGACTGGGAAATCTAAACGTTGTGTCTCTATTATTACAAATGCTACTTTCTTTCATTTACAAGTGAAATAGCCAGACATCCCGTGAAGACACGGGTTGACTGTTTTTAATTATCCCTGTTTTAACTTCAGCTGGTAATTCCTCTATTTGACCCACTTACACGGAGCAAACGGTACCTCTTAAACTGCCTCGGTGTTGGCCGGCAGTGTTATGTTGGGCGGGTGAAATGAGCTCATCTAAAGAGGTCGGTCTCGGACGTTATCCCCGCGCTATCTAATCTGTGGCGTTGCACCGTCATCGTGCTGCCATCCGGTGCCAAAAGCTCTGAACGTCCCTCCTTGCCGCTCCCATCAGCCTCTCACCTTCAGTGCTAAGGTGTTTTTTTTTTTTTATCTTTATCACGATCGCATCTGAACTACGAGGGGAGGTCCTAGAATCACACACTACACGCAGCGATGCATAATCTTCACAGAGTCACTTCATGATGGAAGCTCTATGAACGAGTTATCAATGTTTGTCCGCACAGGACTCAAAGACACATGACGCGCAACCTGAACAGACCTCAGATTACGCTGTGATCGTTGAAGCAAAAACGGTAGAAAATCCCCAAAGAAAGAAATTCTAAAAATCTCAGACAAATTTTATTAATAAATATCAACAGTGCAGGGCCAAACTGTCAAAGTTCAAATGGTACAGAGCTGCGCCAACACAGCCAGCCTCCAGCAGCTTGTCCGGAGCGACATCAACATAAAAGCCATTTGGTTGACAGCGGATCAAGTAATTTTCCAGACATCAAAACGTCATTGCTTTCCCGACACATGCTGCCCAGGTATTGCACCAAATGAAGATTCCCTGTAAAACCAAACCACCCCCCCCCCAACCTGCGTGAATCAACGCGCTTGTCATTTCAGATTCGCTGTCTCTTTAAAAGGAAAAAAAACCCCCAAAAACATAAAAAGGAAACGTGGCGGCTGTGGTCGTGTGGCTGCTGGCGGGGGGGGAGGTCTCACTCCTTCATGTTCTGGCCGTCCTTCCCGAACTTCCACCACACCACCGTGAGCACCACGGCCGTCAGCAGGATCAGGCTGCTGCTCACCAGGTAGGCCACGGGCAGGAAGTGGTTCTGGCCCCCGAACCAGGTCAGCGTGCTCAGCACCATCAGCTTCCTGCCTTTGAAGTACTGCACGGGGAAGTCTGGTGGTGGGGTGGCCAGAGGTCAAGGCCCCAAACGGGTGACGTTGTGGGCGGGCGACGGAAAACAGCCGCTTAAGACTCTCAAAGTAGCCCCTCTGCTGTTGTTTAAATGCAGATGGGGTGGGATGGAAAAAAAAGGGGGGTAAACAAAGGCAACACAACACACGTTGAAAGGATACTGTAGGAGACCTCCAGGATGTAGTCCCCCGCCGGCAGCCCGTCTTTGAAGGGCTCCCTGGCCCGGTGTAAGATCCCGTAGAGCTTCTTGAAGTTGGGGAAGGCCGCCTCCCTCATCCACACGATCAGGTCGTCGTTGATGAAGCCGTTGTTGGACGGGTCCGAGGCGTCCAGCTCGTACACGGGCCTCTGCCAGTACAGCGGCTTGGCTGTGCCTGCGCGGGGGGAAGAGGCGGAGACAGGGTAGGTGAGCCGTCTGCCGGGACAACCCCGGGGACGGCGAGGTCAGAGGTCACTGGGGGGGTCACCGTTGAAGGCCTGGGCCAGGGTCTTGTTGACGGTGGGGTTGCGGAACTTGATGTTCTTGTCCGTGTACCAGGTGAGGCCTTGGCGGAGCAGGACGACCCGCTGGGAGCCGCTGTCGGGGTCGATGTAGAACAGAGAGAAGGAGTCTGGGGGAACAGGTGGCAGATTCAGGGGAGGGGACGAGACGCTCAGTCACGTTTGAGACCTCGATCTAAAGTGTCTTGAGGTGACGTTAGGAACCGGCCCTTTGAGCTGAGCTTCACTTATGCGTCTTACCATTGAACATGCTGTTGGCCACCGCACCACAGGGGGCGATGGGGGCACCATTTTGGGCTTTGTTGAAGGGTGTGCAGTATGAGCTGGGAGTCTGCCCAGGAAGAAACGTGGGAAGATTGTTCAATCATTTCAATAACATTTTGAAGGGTTGTCATTCAATTTTGCCTACAAGGAAGCTGCATTTACTGTGTGCCGACATTAAAACCTTATGCGTCCTCAAATGTATGTAATACATATGGACCCTACTGCGTCTACACTAAATATCTAGAATATAAATACTAGAATATCTTCTTCCTAGATAGAGAGATTACCTCCTAATCTCTCTCATTGACCTGCTGTGAACTTATGTGGGCATTTATACTGTTACTTTAGTGAACATGCTGACATGTTGTCCACAGGTGCCTCAAAAAGAAAAAACACAAACAAGCGCTCTGTTTGTAAACACAGCCTTGGAACCGTGTCACTGCGACACGTAAACCCCGGGGTCAGACTCTGAAGAAGCAGCAGATCTGCTCCTCTGGGCCTCTCAGGGCTGCCACTGACGCGCCACCTTCAGGTTCGCCTTCCTGCCGACCATCTGCGCGTCATCTCTGGAGTCCATGTATCGCCGCAGGTTCTGATGGAAGTTCCTCAGGCCGTAGTAGAAGAAGACGTCTCCCTGCAACGCCGACGTGCAAACTCTGAATTGGCACCCGTTCAAAACATCCCGCTCAAATGTCAAATGTCCGCCCCGGCTTCGTCTGCGCGTGCGTCACCTAGGACCGTGGGAGAGGCTCGGAGGCGAGCGGTAGCGGCCGTTACCTTGAAGGCTGTGTCTAGGTTAAACTTGGCCGTGCAGCTGCAGGCCTGAGCGGCGTGGCTCACGTTCATCCGCTTCTCGAAGCACTTGTTACAAGTCCCGGCCTCTGTGTAGTCCAGCTGAGGAGACCAGAGAGGAGGAGAGTCCATTAGAGGAGGGGGAGGAGGAGGAGGAGGAGGAGGAGGAGGAGGAGGAGGAGACGTCGCAATCCAACCGTTCCTGTTTACCAGTCGAGTCAGAGCGCAACCTTGGATCTTTCCTCTCTTAGTCACTCCCTTTTTTTTTTTTTTTATTGCACACAAGGGCGTTCAGTCCCTTCCTTTTCTATGGCACGCAGAGCTTGTGTGCTTTGTGGCGGTGATTGTAATGGTAAGGAAAAAGGAAAAAAAAAAGAATAAGAAACCAGCCTGACAGACGCGCTCACCTTAAACTCCTGAGTGCCCTGGACGGTGACGAGCAGCGCCACCCCCAGCAGCATGCAGAGCAGGGCGGTCAGGTAGAAGAAGGGCAGCACGGTGTTAGCCGTTAGCATGGGGGACCAGGCAGGAAGCCGCTGCTGCTTGAAAGCCGAGTTGTCCGGCCTCCGGGCCAGGGGCTCGCTCTGGGCCTTCTCCTCGCCCATCGCTGCGACTCTCGCTCTCAGGGCTCCGGGAGGAAACTTCTGGCAGCTGCGTGAGAGAAGGTGCCGTGCTAGCCTCACTTCCTGTTCTCCGTTTCTGCAGTATCTCTCCGAGCACACGCACACACACTCACACAGACAGACAGACACACACACACACACACACACAGGGAAGAGCTTTTCCCAGCAGGCTTTGCAAGGCGGGGAGACCGTTGTTGTCTGTTACTTATTAACCACAGTGCTTTGCTTAAGCACTTCTTCCTGCTCTGTAACTTCCATTTTTCTTTTCTTTTTCACCACCACCACTTCTCTCCTCCAAGGCAAACAGGTTTCTGTTTGTTTGCATCGAAAGCACACACACACACGCACACACACACACACACACACACACACACTGCTTGTAAAGTTTAATGTTAAATTTTTCCATGGGATGACAATCTCTTGTTCTTTGCCACCCCATCTGCGCAGCTTTAAAACACTTTATCAAAAGGATGTTGTGATAAATGGGACTTCCTAGCGGGCGAGTAAACCCGTGACCCCACACGCTCTCGGCAGGAGGGACTCCCCAAGGTCAGAACAAACAAACACGAGGATGCCGGTGCTGGTTCCCAAGTCCGTTTATTCAGTCCGTCACGCTGGGACGAGGCATCGGACAAGAGGGGCGGACAAACAACGCTGTGCATCTGACGCGGCCTTTGAAAAACAGTGGATGGCAGGCGACGCAGGCCTCACAAAGGGAAGGCAAACAGGATGAGGCCCCTTCAGCCTGTCGTGAGGAACATCAGTCCGTGGCTTTTAACATCTGAGCACACCGGATTGGATATGGATCGCTGGCACACGAGCCAGAAAATGGGAAACGTCCCCGTGCGCGGTTAAAACAGTCCGATCTTGACTTTGTCTTCTTGGCATCTTTTCAGGATGCCACTCTCCAGCAGCTTCATCAGGTCCAGCTTGACCTGAGGAGAGACAGAGATGTGCGCTGTGACAGGCTGCTGGTGGGCACTGAGACATTTCCCACACAAATAAATCAATAAAGAAAATAAAACATAAAAAACGGATTCCGGTGACAAATAATGGGGAAAAAAACTCGAAAAGACGGAGGCTTCAAATATCTTAAAACAAACAACGGGTCATGACTATCATTTCCAGCGGGGGCCAGCAGGGGGCAGTAGCTCACCTCAGGAACGTCCACCATCCTCCGGAGCTTCTGGTCCCTCCAGTTCCAGTCCAGAACCAGGTACTTCAAAGCCTGCAGGCTCAGTCCGTCTGCACAAAACACAAGACACACACACACACTGTAAGAATGCACTCGAACACCACGAGGGTGACTGGAAAATATGGGGCGTCGTCTCCACCTTTCTCAATCAGAGCGCTGACCCGGCCCGGAGTGCCCACCCCGATGTGGGTGACGGCCTTCTGCAGCAGCTTCACCTGCTCCTCGATCTGTGCAGAGAGGAGGAGGAGGGGGAGGAGGAGGAGGAGGAGGAGGAGGAGGAGGAGGAGGAGGAGGAGGAGGGGAGGAGCTGTAGCCTCTGGGGTGATCGATACACTTTCTGTCTAGCTACTCTTTATATCTACCTTGATATGTTTGGCAAACAGTTTGATGGCTTTGGCTGCACCCTTGAAAGCCGTCATCTGTCTGGAAAAAGAAAACAAAAAACACAAATACAGTCATGAAGCGTTTTAAGAGAGCAAACACAACACGTGCCACAGTGTGTGTGTGTGCGTGCGTGCGCGTGTCGGTTACTTGATGAGCTCGATGGCTCTCAGAGCGGAGCTGCAGACGATGAGGAGAACCACGGAGCTCTTCTCCGTGTGCTGCTTCTGTATCTTTGCCCACTTGGGACAAACTGGGAGAACGGCAGGAGAGGGGAAAAAGGAAGAAGAAAAGAAATGAGAGCGTCGTTCCACAGCGAGGATCAGTCTGGAGTCAAGGAGGCGGCTTTCAGCGGCGCTCACCCTGTTTCAGGTACGAGGAGAAGGTGTGAGTCAGGTCGTTGCTGGACAGGAAGCAGGAGTCTGGAACACAGGAGAGAGCGTGAGGGGGCTGAACTTCCACCTGGGGGACCACTGGTGGTGGTGGTGGTTGGGGGGGGGGGGGGGGGGGGGGGGGGGGGGGCCCACTCACCCTGCACTTTGAGCTCCTCCTGTTCGATCACGGAGCGCTTGTCCGAGAAGTAGCTTGTGACGGCGGCCTGCAGGTCGGCCGGGCAGCCCGCTTTGGGCTCCGAGGAGGACAGCACGTCTGTGATGGTCTTCTTCTTCTGGGGGGACGGGGGGACAGCAGAGTGAGACTTAACAGGCCCGGGCCCGGTCGGCGCCGTGCCTCCCTGCACCAGCAGGTGTCGCCACACTCACCTTCCTCTTCCTCTTGGGTTTCGGCGACTTCTCGCCCTCGGCTTCTGTCTTCTGAGGAGCCGCTTTCCCTTTCTGCGGAGACGAACCGAGCACTCGTGAACGTGTTAACAATTCGCATTCGAAACTGGAGAAACGGGTCCCAAAAAAGGTACAAATCATAAATAAGAGGCGCGAATCGGCCTGGCCCGAGCGGCATAAACAGCCTCAAATCGGAGAGCCCATCCTTGTGATTATTCTCCCCATCCAGTGTTTCCTGTTTGGCAGGGCGCTATACGACAGCTACAGCTGCCGACGATCCAGACATCAGAAACATTTACAAATATTTAGAAATGATGAATGGAGGCGGAGAGGGCGGCAGTTCCTCAACAACGGTGAACACAGAGCGAGAGGGGGGGGGTGGGGGGGGGGTCTGAGGACGTCCCGATTGACTAACAGATGCTTGGTCGGTTCGTGTTGGTAGGGGTTCGACCGCTTCCCCCACACGGTTAGGGTCAGTGTAGGGTTGAAAAGAAACAAAAACCCCTTTGAAGGCCGGGACATCATTGTACCGCTTGGCTCGTTTCCTGCTTTTTCTTCTTCTTCTTGGCCGGAACCGCGTCGTCCGTCACCCCCTTCCTCTTGGCATCTTTCTTCTGCGCGTTTGCCTTCCCTGTCGGCTGCCTCTCTCGCGTCTTCTTCTCCTCCTCCTCCTCCTCCTCGGGCTCAGGTGGGTCTGGGAAGAGAAGTAAAAAACAAGGAGAGATTTGGTCATTACACTTGTGAATTCGAGGGTTAAACTGCAGCTGGGCGTGGGCGAGGTGAAGGAAGGATTAGCGGGCAGCTCTCAGTTTTACCGCGGCCGGGTTTAGCCGAGAACAGATAAGCCCGAAAGGAAAAAAAAACGAAACAAAACACCGGGTCATCTCGAAAAAACGGCCCGAGACGTGGAATTTCTCGGCCTGTGCCGGCTGCCGGTCAGGTGTGAGAGTGCGGGGCGGCGCGCTCTGAGAAGCCTCTGGAGGGGAAGAGAAAAAAACACACACACACACACACACACACACAAACGCACAAAGTTTCCCGGAGACAACAGAAAGGCGGCCGAGCGCAGTCCAGCCACCCGGTTATATTTGGCTCCTCTGTTGCTACCACTTCATTCCCCCAACGCTTCTCGTCTCCTGCTACGAGGTCTCGCCGGGCCCACCGCGGCCCCCACAAGACTCCTGCTCTTAACAGCGGATGGAGGAGCGGAGCGGGCAGGAAACCCGTGGCCTCCATCGAGGCGCGCCCCCGCCCCCCATTGCACCGAATGCGATTCTACAATATCACCATCACGACCCATGTGAAAATCACCGAGTTAAGCCGGCGGTGACATCAGGGGGAGGTGCGCCTTTTGATTCCACGCTAAATAGCAGATTATCTAAATTAGCACCTCTTCGCAGACGATAAGCCTTTCCACTGCCCATGTAGCATAAAGATTAAACGGGATGATTCCTCTCCTAAACGTGGGCAGCTTAGGGTGATCTGATATCCCCACATCTAATGTATGTAAAGATACTTCTGACTGCGATCACACAATCTCTCCTCAGGTTTCTCTCGTCTTTGTTCCCCTGCAACTCTTCCCTGCAGCTATATATATAGATATATATTTATATATATGAAGAGAGAGAGAGAGAGAGAGAGAGAGAGATAGAGATGCTATATGTATAAAAAACTAAAAAATAAAACAATATCATGGATATTGCACCATCCCTGACTCAAAGACCTCCATCCTTGTTTGCAGCAGTCATCTGTCCAGCTTTAGGTCTGTCTGCTGAGAGACCACCCCCAGTATTGATGGGCCAGAGTAACCATTCCCCACGCTGGCTCTCTCTACCTCCCTCAACCCCCCTCCCACTGCTCTCCCTTCCTCACTCTCACGTCGGACCGCTGGAAGGGAAACTGAGGACACACCAGGTGCCAAAGGGAGACAAGGGCGAGAGGGAAGACTAATTGCAGAGGTGAGGAGGACCTCGAGGTCGAACTCCAGAGGCGGCTGCGGACGAATGGATCACATCTAAAAGGGGAGGTCCAGGCCCGTGTGTGACCCGTGAGCACCCCAGCAGCAGCAGGTAAGGTGCTGATATCGACGCGTACCAGGAGGATCGGACTGTAGGTCGCCACGGAGGCGAGGGGGGGGGTGTCTTGCACACAGACCCTGGCACTGAGGGCGTGAGGGATGCAGAGATTTTATCCGAATGGGTGAATGCGTGTCGGTAGCGGCGGTCCGGTCCAGTGCGGAGAGGTCGACGAGAACAAACTTCCCGTGCAGGACCACGTGGCGTACGTGGCCTGGAGCTGGCCACGAACCAAAAGCCTAAATCAAGAGAAGCTGCCGACGCGTTTCCAGTAGCAGCGACAGAGCACAGGGAAGCCCGAGAAGCGACCGCTCAGCCCCACTCTGCAGGCCAGGAGCAGCTGAGGCAGCAGTACTGAAGTGGAGGTTATGCTGGGAATTGGCTAATTAGATAATTCATCAATTCCAGCAGTGTCCACTCACTCCATCCATACAGTGGGAGGCTATTTTTAAGGCCGCGGTAACTGGAACGTTGCTTTCTTTGAAGTGACTCTGCCAGTCCCTGTTTAAATCCAATTTTCGGCCTTTTCTTCTATGTTTTTTTTTTCAACATTTCAACATTGAATGGTTCAGCCGTACACAGACCTCGCACTGATCGCGACCTGGATGTCTGAGCCTGTCAACCAGACTGATAATTGGCGGTCATCAGTGCCGTAGAAACACCGCACTCTTTAGAGGTTTCTCTACATGTATTCGCAGGGTGTCCAGGGGCCAATCATCCAATCTGCACATGCCATCTGTCTGCAATTATGAGCCAATTCATTAAAGCATTGAAAAAAAAATTAAAGTATGTGAGCGGCAACGGCACCAAAGACCAAGATTAAGTCATCAAATACCTTATTTGGGCCAATAAATATTTCGTATAGCTCAATTTTATCAACTGATTTAACAAAAGCGCTGTTGATTAGCAACTGATTAATCAATTCATTGCTGTAGCTCTAGTCCTAAAGGATAAATCACCTTCCTTTAAATAACATGGGTTTGGAATAAGACACAAGGGGCTTAGATGATAGAGTTAAGGGTGAATAGGTGAATGCATCATTATGCTGGACATACAAAGTCTTTGAACTGAACTTGGACTAGAGAGCACTATTTTCCAGTCCTGTGTTAATTCCCCTACCACTGCTGAGACCAGGCAATGTGGTGAGCAATATGACTGTATAATGCAGTACATAAAAGGGAAGCATTCCCACGGTCGCAAACAATTTATCTTTCAAAACAAACTGATACTGTCGCACGTTGGGTTTTTACTGCAGTAGTCAAGCTGAAGTGCTAGAGAATCTCTGGGACTCTTCTCTGCAAGTTTACCAAGCTACAAGAAGACGATAAAAATCAATGGACTCCATTTAAGCTGCTTCACAGATGAACACCTGGACTGTCAAACCGGGCCGTAAAGAGAGGAGCAGAGATGCGTCCGTTGGGAATAAAAATGACGGCGAAAAGACTGGAGTCGGAGCGGACTCCAACATCGACTGTCCTCAGAGCGAGAAGCCCCTGATTCAGCTGCTTGAGGATGCACGTGGAGTCCCGATTCAATAAGACTAAAGTGCTGACTGCGGGGAGGGGCCGCTGACCTTTGGGAAGGTCAACGTCTTCAGTTTCCCCGCCCCCCTGCCCCCCCGCCCAGCGGTCCAGATGGCGCGGGGTCGCCCCCGGACGTGGACGAGCCGACGGGGCTTCAACAGCTCGGATGACCACGGATCGATGGCGGCGGGCGGCCCCGGGGGAGAGAGAGAGAGAGAGAGAGAGAGAGAGAGAGAGAGAGAGAGAGAGAGAGAGAGGGAGAGAGGGAGGGGTCCGGTTGCGGGGAGCAGGGAGAGCGGGAGCCTCCCGGTCATCCTTTTAATGGCCGATAAATAGGGGTGACTGGTTTTAATGGACGGTCAGTGGCGCTGACTGGGTGTCGTGAGGATCGATGGAGCGGCTCCAGGAAACGGTTGATTGTTACAGCGGCGGACGAGCGGCGCTTCAGTTAGCCTCGGTTATTAGTTCCAGGGCCTACGCGTGCACATGCCATAAACCCGTTGCCACGCCTACACGCAGCTACGACCACGACCTCAGAGAAGCTCTTAATTGCCGGCGCACGGTTCATTCCGTTCGTCTGATTCGGGACAACCAGACGAACGGAATGAAGTCTCTACGACACTTCGGACAAGTCGCAGAGGGACGCGACGAACCCAACTGCGCCTCTGATCCTCGGCGCGACCCCCAACCCAAAGACGCCGTGCCCTAAGGTACGTGGTGCGCGGCCATAGGAACAATGATATTCCCCATGAAATCGATTCGGGGCTCGTTTAAAAAAAACAGATCAATAAGTCATCTGGAGGCGTAGCGTTGGCCGACGGTGGGAGCGGTGGGCGTGGGCGAGCGCGCGCGGCGGGTTATTGGTTTTGGAGGCTGGCGGCTGGCGGCTTCCTCTCTCAAGCCACGTTTTGAAAATGTTATCTTTCAATCGATGGGGACTCCGGGCCGCACGCGCAAAGTGAATCAAGTGCGGCACAGAAAGCCGGTCTGGTTACAGGTCCATTGGCTTGGAGTACCTCGCTGCGCCGCTCATTCGCTCCCTTGTCCTAACATTAAGTCCGTCCAAGCAATTGTTACCAAATTGCCCATCGCGACGGCGATCCAAAGATTTCACAATTTTCCAGTCTCTATTGGAGTTGAGATAAAGACTAAAAAAAGTGATGAGTGAACGTGGAAAATATGAGGGGGAGGCAGGTATTTGACTGTTGCCTTTGCTCTAATCGGCTCTCAATCGACTGGCATGGGATTTGGCTGTGCCACAACCCTAAAGAGGTCTAAAAGGGTCCAGAGACTGAAATGTGCATACACCCAAACTGTGGTGTGCACATACCTACTTGATAGATAAGGCCCCTGGTTTCAGGCACACGATAAAGTGTCAGGATGGTGGACACCGGCAGTATTGGATAAATAGGCACTGGTGATGACCTGACTGACATTTGTTTGTAAAAATCGTAGTTTCAAAATCAAAATCTTGTAGCTTGTACTACAGGCTACACACACAAACTCTGCTTCACGACCGGCTGTATGTAGTTTGCTTTATCACAGCTCAATCCAATTTACACAGGCAATTAGCTTTATGTGAAACAGGTGTTGGACAGTACGCACACTCTGATTGGAGCCAGGTTGATCTAGTTGACCTCGACTTCACCTTTAAATCAGGTTTAATATTCCGAGCATGGAGCGGGCCCCAGTTTTAATACCCCCCATCAATTGGTTTACGCAACCTCAAAGTGGGAGAGAGACCTTGAATATGTGCATATCGCCTGTACGTCTGAGTACGCGCGGGTGAGTTCCTCGGCCGCGCCTGTCTCTCAAGACATCTCGGGAGGAAAAATGATTGAGAAGCTTCATCTGAGCTGATGATTTGTATTGACACGTTCCACTGGTCGATACAGCGCCAACATCTAATCCACTAACTGACCAATAAAAGGATCGATAGCCGGGAAAAATGAGCTGTTTAACTCCAGGAACTTCCACGCACTCCTTTGTGACACGCAAATCCACTTTTTCCAATCCTCCCCTCAATACATTTAGTCAACTGGGCCAACTATTTGAAACTAAACCTTCTTCCAACTTAAAATCGAAACGCTCGTCCAATCCGTCGTTTGCTCCTGGTGCGCCACGTCTCGCGGTCCAAACAACCAGACTGGACCAGACGGCAGATGACAGACTTCCCGAGCCACCGTTTGTTGCAGCCCCGCTCGCCGGGCTGTGCGTCCGAGGTGCTGTGGTCTGTGACCTCGTCAACATGTCTCCCCGACGCCAGCCTCCGCTGGCACCGGGAGGGGCCGGGAGCTCCCCGGGGAGACGTCACAAAGGAGATGCTAATCACAGACGTGAGGTTATGTAAATGACTCAGAGCCGCTAAGCTTTTCGCTGGGAGCGCGGTCTAATCTCGGGCCGCCAAACTTCAGCCCCTATAGCTGGACTTTGATAATACTATTACCGTTGCATCCGATTCAGCCCTGCTCTTTGTAATCCTCCCTGGAGCGGCCCGCGCGGCTCCCTGCTTGCTCAAGCAACCAGCAAAGCAACGTGATGCAGCATGTGCGCGTTCGTGTGAAACGGGCTCGTCCGTCCAGACATAAACAGGAGTGCACGTCCTCCGTTGCTGACTGTCGAGGATGTCCTGCTCGGGAGAAGCAGCAGCGTCCACGGGAAGAAGCCTGACATCAGGGCGGAACAATGCGGACCACACTGCGTTTCATGACATCACCCGCTGCCAAGCGGCTGTTGTTTTGCTTTGCACGACCATGGTTACCGCTTGATTTATAGGCCTCGCTCCGCGTAACGCGGGCAAGACCACCTACGCGAATGTCAGGCACAGGGAAAGAGAAAAAGGAAAAAAAAAGAAAGGGGGGGAAAGAAAACACATCGATTTGGACCGGGGACCAAGAAAACAATTTGTTGAGGCGGCGATATTAATTTCAGATTTCGCATGATTTCATGAAGAGGACCTTATGTTAAAAACTAAGCAAAATGGCCGCCCTATTAAAATTCAGAAATGCGCCAGGTCTTTGCGCTATATCGTTACGTTATGCTGTTAGCAGTTTGGTTTGGCCCTCGCCCGATGGCAGCAGGGGTGAGACGTGCCCCTGGTTGCGAGCGCTTGCCATTATTAAAGAAGCTTTCAAATGAATCTATACTGCAAGAAACGACTGGCAATTGCCGGTTGTTGTCAGCCCTGGAAACGACCCGCAGTCGCCTCGGAGGCCTCGAGCGGCTCCGGCAGCACAGACGGTGGGAAGGCTGCCACATCTGGCACTTACAACTTATCAATGACAATAAAAGAAAAAAAGGGGGTACGGGAGCCACACTCAAATATTTAACACCTTCTGTCGGGCTCATTAAACAAAATGCACCCAAATAATGAAAGCGAATGATGTAGAGGGCATAAAACGACCGTATTAAACTACCCCCCGCTACATTCAAGACATGGTCGGGTGCAAAAAAAAAAAAAAAAAAAAGTTGAGATATTCCTGGGAGCAATCTGTAGTTCAATGTGACATAAATTCACGCATAATAAACACGACAGAACTCTCGGAACTATCTCGAACGTCGGTCAGAAAAACCATCAGGGCGACGGCGCTCTCCTCACGCCGAGGCCAAACCTGCGACAGGCGGCGGACTAGCCCTGTCGGCCGGTACGGTAAATCCCCGGGGGTCATTATGCAGGGCCCCCGTGACATCCGCACTGAAGGTGTTTGATAGTCATCGCATGCCCTCTTCACGCTAAAGCGATCGGCGTGTGGAGCCTTTCGCAATAAGCGCAGCCTAACCGCGCTCGTAAAGTAGGACGGCGGCAAATCTGGCGACAAAATGGATTTATGGGGCTCCCTCTCCGGGGCCGGCCCGCGGACTCTGTGAGTTTCCCCCCCCTCCCCCGTCGCAACAGCCGCCCGCCGACCGTGCCTGCAGGGCCGGCCCGCTGCCAAAACACACATCAGCCACGCAGAATGCGTATTCGCGGCGCGCCGTGCCAGCGTGACCCCAGAAACCGGAGATGAAAGAGCGCACAGAGAGCGGGCCAGCCTCCCGTGACAGGTGGATATAAAGCGGATACGAGCCTCGCTCCGTGGGGGGGGGGGGCGGATACCTAGGGCAGGGCAGTCTCAAACTCAAATTACCTGGAGGCCCCCGGGCCAGGTTGTTTGCTCCTTGGGGGGCTGGGGAGGTGGGGTGCACACTCGGGGAAAAGAAAATACTGCGCCTGCCTTTCCTAATCCTTCCCATTACATCATAGCGCTCCTCATGTTTGGTAGCGTGCCGCCGCTTCAAGACGGTGACATCACTTGATATTCTCCTAAATCTGTAGCCCCCCCCCCCTCTCCAACCCACGTTTACATTTGCCTATAACTGTGTCATCCTGACTGTAACACTGCCATGTGGGTCTGGTCCGAACACAAGGCACCTATTGTGCGTCTCTGCTCCTCTGCGGCTCTTTAGGAGGTTTCCTCTATTTATTTCCCCCGTTAAAGGTTCTTCAGAGGGAGGTTTTTTTCCCCCTACGAACAGGAACAGAGAGGCAAAGGACAGAGTGTCACACGCTGGTCAGATTTCTGTCAGTTCAGGGAAAGTTTTGATCTTGGGTTGTACTGACTGAGGCCGACTGTGCTTGAAGTGGAAAACCAACCCATACTTTTGGACTGCATCACCCCTCACAAAGTGGGATCAATGGAGAGTACCAGTCAGTATTGGAAACATTTCTAACGTAATCCGCAGATCTTTTTTCCCTAATCTGTCAATCTGTTCTGAACCCTTTTTTCGTTTTTAATCTTCTGGGATGCGCCACTTTCGGGTTAACAGAAGAGAAACCGCCTGCGGGGTATCGGGAAGGTGTGCAGTAATATTGCAGGCATTCCTTTCAACATCCTCCATGACCTGTGTGAGGTCAGGTCCTTGAAAAGAGCACAATCAATCCTGTCCGATTCCAGCCTTCCACTGCACTGTGAATTTATACTGCGACCATCAGGCCGTACTTATAATCTGCCACAACGTGGAGCCAGCAGGCTCAGGGGGTATTTATTCCTGCTGTCATCAGCCAAGTACATGACACTATGGAATAGGCACCGAGCTTGTTGAATTTGTTGTCTCTATCCGCCTTCTTTTTTCATCCAGCGTGTATTTTTCATGAGCTGGGTGTAAATCAAATTCACAGGACACCTCGAACCTTGATGCACATGTCTTTGGCACAACTGCTGTTTCTGCTATTTGCAATAAAGTAAAGTAAGAAGTTCATAATTGCTAAAATTGCAGTCTAGTTTTGGCCGTAAATCTGGAGGCGAGCGCTGGGGCCCACTTAGAGCTTTGCTGACAGGTGCTTATGAAGGTGACGAATCTGAGCCTGGTTTACTGCCGAGTGCGGAGCCGGTTTGAAAATGTCAAGGCACTGGTATGATGATTTAATGGCCTCAGCCACGACTGTATTTCACCTCCATTTAATGTCACGATACCACCTGCTCGCGTGCATGTGCTGACCAGTTTGGATTGGGAGAGGGTCTTTTAAGAGCGGAATTATGTTTTGGAAATGCTAGAAGTGTATTCGGAGGGCAGCCGGTGTCCTGTCGAGGCGGGGGTGGGGGGTGGGGATGCAGACGTGGTGCTCCTGGGTTGCTTTCAGATAAATAAACAGAGGCAGGCCAAGCCGCGAGTCGCAGCTGCCAACCTGCCAGCCAGCGGACGGTCTTCAGTGAGGCGGCCCTGGCAGCCATTATCAAGGCCAGCTCTGGCTCTGAGTCAGGACTCAGAGGTTCAGAAGTGTTGCCTTGCATCGTGTGTGTGTGTGCGTGTGTGTGTGTGTGTGTGTGGGGGGGGGGGGTGTTTAGACATCAGCATGCATGTGCTTGTCTAGACACTATGACCACACTAAAGAAAGAACACGGGCTGACTCAGGTCGCCTTCAGACCCGATCACGATGACGCACGAGCGCGTGACTTGTCTCCAGCGCTTACATCATCGCCGCGACGTAACGGTCCTCACAATGATCTGTAAACATGCGCGACACACACACGCACACACACACACACACACACACACACACGAGCGTCACAGCACCATCACCTTGACCTGTAGTTACCAGATTAAAGATCGCTCCACCCCTGAGCGTGGACCAACAAAGGAAGATGAACGGGAAAACACAGTACTTGTTCAGGTCCTGCGTGCTGTGCGGGGTTTGTGAAAACGATCTCGAGCGCAGTACGTCTCGACTGCCTAAAAGTGACCTAATGAAAATTCCATAGCAATTGTGTTGAGAGCTTCCATCATCCCTTCCTGTCGCTGAAAACAAGTGGAGTAAAGGAACACAGGGACAGCCAAGACGGCTTCATCTGTCTTCCTGATTGATATGGAGAGGGTATCAGGAGGAAGGGAGGGCGGCTGAGATCATTACTCTCTTTCCACGCGGAGGCCAAAAGAAAATACTTCCATGCGGACTCCATCTATTAAGTAGGCCAGCGATCTCACAAGTATTCGATATCTGAGGGTGTTATTGGCTGCGTTTTGAGCCAATGAGAGGGCTCTCTGTTGCTGCCGTGTTCGTCCTTTGTGTACAAGCGTTCGTCTTGTTTTAAGGAGACTCAAGGTTTCTCTCGGGCCTTGGTGACAACAAGCAAATGCCGTCCCCATCTGTGCGTATGTCAGCCTGTGTGAGCGAAAGCACGACTGAGAGGAAAACGGAGAGGAGGAGAGACGGAGAGAGGCCGTGGCCAGAAACAGAATAACCACCACCACCACCACCGGTAAAAAGGCCGAAAAGAGCTTTCAAAGCAGCTGCGGTGAAACTACCAAACCTCGAGACACTTCTTAATACTTCAGCTCGTTGTGTTTTCCGCCATGTGTCAAACGCGAGGGCCTCTTGTTACTCATCTTAAGAAACTCGACCAACAGCGGGGGAATAATAGGCGTTCCCGGGCCACTGTGAGAGCTTGGAGTAGAGAGGCAGAGCCGGGGAGCAGAGCGATTACATCATCTCTCGCTAATATGAACCTTCTTGCGTTCTGTCTCTTCCATATGGGGGATGAGAACACTGGGTCAGCGGAGGCTGAGTGGAGAACACTTAATAACGCACATATCGCGGCCGCATACGCACGGCACGCACACGGACGTCCCTCTCATGTGGTGGCTAATCGCCGTCCTCCTTCCTGGCAACCTGCGCTCCCTTTGTCCGCCGCGCCGACAGTGATTGCCGTGAATGTGCTAACAGTGGGGCTACGAGATGACATAAGCCGCGCGCAAACTAATGCCAGGCGCAGGCCTCTCCGTTTCACTAACACTAACTGTTATGACAAGGGGCCGTCCGACTTTGGATTAGCCCATGAAGTCTCATATAATCTACGTCAGCTGGTCACTGGCGAGAGCCGCACAATGAGCGCCTGTGCGGCGGGGGACGGACGGACGGGACGGGACGGGCTTGTTTGAGCTGGCGCGGCCCGCACGGAGGCGTTCTCGGACCCGTAAACTAAATAACCCGACTGCGCTGTGACGAAAAGCATCAATGCTGCTGCTGGCAAATTTCTACAAAAAAAAAAAAGCCCAAAAAAAACCCCAAATCGGTATTTCATGGGGTGGGATTGGCGCCATCTACTGTTTTCAATCATCCTGAACTTCGTAAGGCCAGTCTGACACAGTGCCAACCACTTGCGACTAATATTGTGAAATCCAATGTCAGTGTCCTCTGATTAGGCATGGGCAGCCTTGCTCCCCACTCCCCCTCCGGATATCAAATACATGCATTTGTGGCTCATCATTCAGTAGTTTAACACTAGTCTTTACTCTACAATAAAGACTGTCAGAAATAAAGACGATCTGTGGTAGTTATATTCACGAAACAGAACCTTTTTAGAGCCATGTGTGACATATAGAATTGAAGATGTAGCCCTGTCTGAAGACCTTCAAGTCTACACTCCTGTCGTGTTTGGCGTCTTGCGTAATCACCCGATGCATCATCTAGACGAAATGGAATGGGGCGAGCAAGTGGAATTTGGGTGTGTAGCCACTCTTGACCTCTCTGATAGGAAGCTCATGTTTGACTTTGTTCTCATCGCCAGCTGCCACGACCAATCATCTTTCATTCTCCAGTTCCTCCGAGGTGGAAAAAGTGGCAGAGCGCTCTCGCTGCCTCTCCCCAGAAGAAATCCCGAATCGGGGGGGGTCAACATGCAAGACGAGAGGAAGAGGCGGGAGGGCGCCGGGCGCAACAGAGATAAGCTGTCCCGCGACGACCTGTTGTTCCTGCTCAGTCTTCTGGAGGGGGAGCTTCAGGTCGGTCGCCGACACACTCGCCCCGCACTTGAGTTAACTCCTCTGTGACTGTGTCTGCAGGCGGGCATCGCGAGAAACTGAATTCTAAGACAACGCTCTATGTGCTGCTCGTCTCACCAGGCCAGGGACGAGGTGATTGCCGTGCTGAGATCGGAGGGGACGGCTGCGGCTCGGCTGGGGGCCCACTACGGCTTCAGCAGACGGGAGAAGGCGCTCCGCGCCCTGCAGAGGGACTCCCTGCAGGCCCAGCGGCACCACCAGCAGGACGTGTACAGCAAACCAATCGCCGAGGTACCCAGCGCCGGTAGCGCGAAACTAACCACCATATGGAGCAGATGATCGCATTTAACGAGGAGGGGGGGGGGGGGGGGGGGGGTGCGGTACTATTCGGCGCTACAGGTGTTTCATGTGCCGGGTCTCTGCGTGCCGTCGTTACTTCCCAGTACGGAAGCGAGCACCTCGCAGAACAACAAACAGGCCTCCTCCTCCTCTCACTGTGTGTGTGTGTGTGTGTGTTTTCCCCCCAGCTCAACTGCGTGGCGGAGGCCCACAGGCGCTCCTCTGAGCGGATGCTGGAGCAGCTCCGGGGGCTGTGGCGCTCTCACGGCGGCGCCCTGCTCAGGCTGGAGGAGCGGGAGAGGAACCACCGGGCCTTCGTCCAGAAGACCAACTGCCTCACCACGCTACTGGAGCAGGACAGACAGAGGTGGGTGCACCAGAACACCCCCCCCACACCCCCCTCCCCCACACCTATACATCGCGGCTCCCGCTTAATGCTAGCCTGCGCTGAAACGTATAAATATCCACGCCTTTTCCGAATCCCTCCTGATCTAAATAGACGAGGATTTGCAGCCGCTATGGAGGAGGCTAAAGGATTAAAGTATTTGAGCGCACCGGAACGGGCCCGATCTAAGCTCTGCGATGTACACTTGCACCCGCCTTGGATGCTTTTAGTCTATGTTGGCCTGTAATGCTCTCCACGGCTGAGTGGAAGAGCAAAGACGCTGTTGGCCGCTGCGTTTCCACCACCCCGGCGTGCATGTGTGTGTGTGCGTGTGCGTGTGTGTGACCTCAAGACTGTACTTAAGAGTAACTCCACTCAGACACAGTCCATTACATCCTGGACCGGGTTAGACCTCGCGGCCAGCCTGGCTCTGTTCACTCTCCCCTGTAAACACATAAACATGCAGTCGCGTGCAATTACGCGTACGGCCTAAATTGGCACCCTACCGCCCAATTGGGCAGCGCGGGACGGGGCCTTCCTCTGAACTGGGGCAGTTTGGGCTCGGGGGGGTGGGTTTGCTGGTGGCCGCCGAGATTCCGTTTCCCAAACGGGGAGCACATTTAGATGTGGCCTCCGGGTATCGCCGGGCCCGGCGTACGGAGGTGGTCACCGGTTTCCCCCCCCATGCAATTTGAGGCCCGCGGCGGGGCCGCTGCGCCCGAGTCCCCGGGCCGTCTCGGCTCATGTAGCGTCCAGAGTCCACTCTGTAATCTGGGCGCGCAGGCTGGCCCCCGCGCTGGGCTCGCAGCCTTGGGAGGAGACTAGCTGTCTGCGTCGCCGTGCCAAGGCCAAAAACGCTTCTCTGATCCACCACAGGCGCACACACACACACACACACACACAATTTAAGACCAAAAATAGTCATTCCAGTAGAGTGATTAAGTTTACTAGAATTCTGTCCATTCGAATACAATGTGGAAGCCATAAACACGCACACATAAAGGCTTTGTGGTTCATCTCGGCCTAATGATGATTAATACGTGAGTAGACAGCATGTCTGTGGTGCAGCGTGAACCCTGTGCGGCCCATGCATCTCTGACTCTTTGAACACAGATTTTTAATCTCCCTGCCTTCTCCTATTTACGGATGAGGAACATGCGTCTTGAAGAGAAAAAAGAAAAAAAAGAGACAGAAAGAAAGAAAAGAACTTGAACTCCTCGCAAAAACTGGAATGTGGCCTCGTTGGGAGCAGCACAGCCTTAATGCAGGCTGCATCACGTGCCTGACCTGGAGTCATGGATCTCACAGATCATAGAATGATGATCCCTGGACGGCAAGACGGCGGGCTGCTCCGTACTGCTATTCATGTGTGTTGAAGTCAAAGACAAGAGCGTTTATTGCTTTGTTTCTGTCTTTCCCCTAAACTGCACTTCAGTGTCTTTGGGCTTGGCACAAACAGGTTTGAGCTGAGTCAATGCTCGCATTTATCCACAGGGTTAGCAACACACGCTGCATGGAGATAGGCCTGTCCCTTTCATCTCTCTCTCTCTCTCTCTCTTTCTCTCTCTCTCTCTCTCTCCCTCTCCCCGTCCTGCCCTTTTTACATCTTGCTCTGCAGTAGCCTAAATATTTAACTAAAAGTATTTCCACTCCCACTCCAAATCCTCTTCAACTATCTTTCAATCTCCCTCCCCATTTCTTCTCAAAGCGTATCCTCTGAGCCAAGAGAACCACTCTGCCTGGCTTAAAATCACCGCCCCGCTCCTTCTTTTTCATTTCCCTGGGAAAGTAGCTGCACAAGGTGCCATGTGCGGCGCAGATGACCTGTTTCAGCTGCGGAGCTATACGGTAAATTCCAGTCACGGCATATAATCACTTTATGCCATAGCATGATCCCCGTTGCGTGTCAAAGGACGATTACATCTGCACATCACAACGCGGCAATCTGGTTGTTCCGACCTCAGCTATCAGCCCATGCTCTGAGTCTCTGTGTGTGTGTGTGTGCGTGTGTGTGTTTCCTATGGTCTGTCACTGGGCTGGCAGCATCTCGGCATTAACCACACACACATGTTCAACACACAAAAGGACATCCATCCTCTCATCTAGCCTGGAATCGCAACCTTTGCGCGGGCCCTGTCCGACGCCCACAAATAACTCCACAACCCCCCCCCCCCCCCCCCAGGATTGCAGATTACAGATTACGTAGGGAATGAAAAAGACCATGGGTCCACAGCCTTTACCGGCGAGCAACGCTAACAAGCTCACAGCTACGTCGATCGCTAACGAGGCAATTATAGCGCGTGCTGGTTCAGCTGCGGTAATGGATGGATGGATGGATGGATGGATGGATAGCTAAAGAGCAGATCCAGGGCTGCAGAGACGGAGCCACCTGACAAAGTGGGGCCGTTTGAGCGACAGTTTGCTCTGGATTATGCTTCGGGACGGCGAGGGCATGCTGTGGAAACTGTGTGATAGCGTGTGTGATTTGGCCCCCGCCGCGGACATGACCGAGGAGCGAGCCAGTCTCCTGGCTTTCGCATGTGAAATCGCCGAGGCAAAATGAAAGCTGCGGTGAACGCAACTGGAAAGGTGTAGCGCCGCGGATTTTCCTACCAGTCGGGGGAAAGAAAAAAGAAAAAAACGCTTTCTATGACATCAACCTCTTCAGGCATCTGACGAGAGGCTTAAGGACATGCAGGGACTGATTACAGTTGATAGGCTGTTTAATCTGGGACCAGCTGACGTGCCCGACAACTAACAGAACAAAAGTCGCTGAGCTGCTGATTACTGAAACATCGTCAGAGCACTTCTTTCCAAAACTGACTCTTCACTAAGGCTCGGCCTCGACGCCGAGAGAGACTCAAGACCGAGACTAAGGGACGGGGCCGACAGTCAACAAACGTTATAAAAGCCGAGAAGCCTCTCGAGAGGAAAAGGGATCCCAGGCCTGGGTCAGAGGACCACATCATAGGAATTCATCCTCTGCAGACCATGAACGTCTGTAGAACATTTCATGGCGAATGATCCAGTGGTGTCAGAGACAGCAACCCACTCATGGTGCTGGAGGAAAAGTCAAGAATAGGGTTTTTCTTCTGGGGCATGGATGTGGTAGAGACGGCGGTACAGACTCACTCTCACACACACACGCGCACACACACACACACCCACCCGCTGTCCATAGAGCTAACAAGCAGGAGACTCTCAGGTTAAACATGTCGGAGGAAACGTTTTGTAGACTTTGCTCGGAGGAATAAAAGATAAAGTAAACTTGGCTGCGTCGGGGAGGAAGCCCACAGCTGTTCTGTCCATCCCCTCGCACTCCAATCCACCATCTGCCGGCTCGGCCAATAATGTGTCAGGAGATGTGCATAAATTACCATAGGAGTCTGGCAGCGCATCGCTTCAGAGCAGAGCCGCTCGGGTTCTGATTGCAAGCTGCAGCGCCCATTTATTAGCCCCGCCAAAGCACACGAGGTCAGCCTGGTCATTCCTTTCATTTTATTAAACACGTTGATAAACGAGGAGAAGAGAGGCGGACAGACAGCCCGGAGCAGCTGCTTTCTTTTTTCTTTTTTTGTTGCATCTTCGGGACGCCTCTTCTTTGACCCTGCGGAGGCAGAGCAAACCGGGAGGATTTGTCAAAGACGGCGGCTAAAAAAGCTCAATCTCTCCAAATTACACCCCCGGATGAAAATAGGGTCTATGACAACAGCGTACGCCGCTCATGTATGGGGCATATTACGTCTCGGCCACGTTTGAGGGTTTTCTTGGAAATGCCTTTGAGGGATCGGACCATGCTTGTAATTGAGGACAGGCGGAGCGATGCCAGCCCCTCCTCTAATGGAAAAGGGACCTCCTGAACTCGGTTTTGGGGCTGGCCCGTGAACAGAAATGTCAAGGAACGAGGCAGATCTCTCACTCACATTCCAACTAAGACGTTTTCACACAAAGGACAATTAAAGGTGAACTGAGAATAATTAATACCGTTAATACATCGATGACACTCATCTAACCTGGAGCTAACAAGCGAGTCACTCAGTATCTGGTAATTACTTTCTGAGAGCTTAATCTCAACATGCAGTTTGCCGATTTGAAATATATAGCAATTACCATACAGTGGTATCTTATTAAGATCAGTGTTGTTAACGTTCTGGGTCGAGACGGTCTGTGCAGGAAGTAAATCTCAATTCATTTCCAGCACAAACAACATGGTCAAAGGTAATGAACCGTTGACACGAATCAATAAATTACGCCTCTCTAAAGAAGTACGTAACCTAGCGAGGGCTACATAAACGTGCTCGGGGACAAATTGGCATCCGCAGTGCACTCGGGCGCGTTCACACCCGGGACAGACCGGGCTGAACGCTGGCGTAGGTGGGCGGGTGGGAGGCGTCGAGCAGCCGGAGAGAAACGGGGGAACTAGGTCCCTGGGTTCAGCGCCCGGTCAGAACCAGGACGTTCCTGCGTGGGTTTGTCCTCCAAGTACTTTGGTTTCCGCCCACAGTCCAAAACCACTCATGTTTAGGTCATTTGCAGACTCTAAATTGCCCCTGGGTGTAAAGTGTGAGAGTGTGTATGTGTGTGTGTGTGTCCAGTGATGGACTTGGTCCAGGGCGTATTTGCTGCTTATGTGTGCTGGAGACAGACACCCACAACACCTTAAGGCTACAAAGCGGATGGATGGATGGACGGATAGAGGATGTATGCCGGCAGTTAAAACCATGTCGGATGGTCTTGTACTTTGTTGTGGAGAAATTCTGGATCTGTCTGGGAGAGTCAAAAAGCAAGACTGGAACAGGTACCGAGTGTTTATTCTCTGCCGAGAAGGAAGACAAAACACTCTGACCGCAGCCAGTCAGCGGATCAGAGGACTGCTTCCCAGAGGAGGAGGTCACAGTGCATTTTATCCTGACCCCCAGGAGCCCATCCCCTCCTCCAAGTGGTAAAAACCCATTTGGGCACCATAAAACAGACAGTCGGGAGCCCGAGGAAGGCTTTAACACTGGTTTCCCAGGAGCGGGACACTTTCATGGGCATAACAAAGGAGGTGTTAAGGAGCAGGGGATGAACTTAAAATGAGGTTCCTGACTCCACGATGAGTGCAGCTCACACAGTTCAGGCAGTTGGGCTCCATTGGACACCGATGCGGTGCATATATTTCCTGCAATATATTTCCTGCACGTGGTCTGTGAAGCGTCTGTTCTTCAGAATCTGTTGATGGTGTTAGTCCAGAGGAGCCAGTGTGTGTTATGTCTCGACCTTTCCTTGGGTTACCTTTAAGTGCATCTTTTAGGAGCATAAATTCTTGCACGACGACAACCTGACAAGAGAGAAAGAGCTCTCATTTAATTGGCTACTAAACGGGTCCGCTTGACAGACAAAAATCCCACCAGAGGTATATTTCACGGGCCGAGAGCCGGAGCTAGAAGCCATACTGCCGGTAAGTGCTCCCCGAGGGCTACATGCCTCAAACACATGACATATACGTTTGTTTTCCCCTGCCGCACTGGCAGAGGGATCACGGCGCGAGCTGAAATGTCGTTTCTTTTTCCATTGCCGTGCTCACCGCGCTCGCATCGCAGACGAGGTGAGCAGAAGTAATTCGCGCGCGAGTGGCCGTCTCTGCCCGCTCCGAAGGGCGCGCGCACGGCCCGCAGCGACACCGCGGGCGACACAGGGCGATCGATATCGAGAGGTCACTCACACCCGCAGAGCAAGACTGCGCGGCGCGGAGGAAAATATTAGAAAGGGGAAGAGATAGGGGAGCAGTGTGGGGAGGAGTGAAACCACGAAAGGGAGACATATGGATGCAATTGAGGGCCGATGAACTGATGATGTCATCTCACAGTCAGGTTATCAGGCCCCAGGCAAAGCAGCTACAACTCACAAAACATGTCTCTCCTCTTAAAACATATGGGAATGTGTGCGCACACACACGCACAAACACACATGCGCGCACACACACACACACACACACACACACACACACACACACGCATACACAGATGCACACACAGATGCATACACTTATGTTGCATGGCGAGTAGGGTTAAATATGTTTGCTCAGGCTAATCCTGCAAATTAAGTGCTATCTGTTCTAAGAATTGCGAATTAAGAGTTTTTTTATTCACATGTGCATGCTTACACGCACACACACACACACACACACACACACACACACACATTCTGTCCTTCCCATTAGCCTCTTTGGCATGGCTACAGCATGACCTCATCTGGAATGGGCTGAACTCCAGTAACAACACACTTAGACTCACAAGTGCATGCATGTGTGCACATACATACACACACAAGGACGCAGGGACGGTGCGCGCGCGCACACACACACACACACACACACACACACACACACACACACACACACACACACACACACACACACACACACACACACACACACACACACACACACACACACACACACACACACACACACACACACACACACACACACACACACACACACACACACACACACACACACACACAGCGGCAGAGCCTGTACAGTCCCATATAAGGACTTGGTGATGATGTAATGGGCGCCACTCACTGTGAGTGAGAGTCAGTGTGCAGAGCACTTCTCATAATGTTTGGTTTTCCGGATGGAATGTCCACATCACTGGGATCTCCGGGAAAGAGAGAGGTGAAAGCGTAAAGACAACTTATTCTCAGAGGATTTTTTAAGAAGGACAGAGCCCAGCGGCACAGCACAGGTAGGAGCAGTCGAAAGACTCGTGAACAGCTGAGAGATATGACGGACAGATAACGGAGAAATGTGCGTTGCTTAAAAGCTCCAGTTTTCACAGGCAAAGTAGGCAGTGAACAACTGAGCACAGGGCAGACAAAGACAGAGGGGCTTTAAATGCCACATTCATATTAAATGACTTCGGTGTGAACTTAAAACGGCATGTGCATTATATATATTCAAAGACAAGAAATTGAGCATCACCCTGAAACAATGGCAATGAAATGTCCGGTCTTAAATTTCCATGTTTTCACTTTTTGCTCACAATTTTGAGGTGCATTACTATAGTCCACTTAACTACATAGCAGAAAACTATTCAGTTTGCAATGTTCAGTTTCAAGACGTGCATTTTCAGGACAGTAGACCTTTGCTCATTTAAACTTAAAAATGACACGAGGTCTCATATTTCACATTCACTACTAGCTTCTCCAACAATCTCGTCCACAAATCAACAACAACTCTCAAATGTGGGGGGGGGGGACATTTCCAAATTTGAAAGCATGCATCTATATGTTGTCACATGACATGACATTGAACAAAATTTCTTGCAAACCAGAAACGCTGGCATTACACTGGAACACAACAAGGAACAAAAGGGGTGACGACAGGTCACAGTGAGCAGACAAAACTGGTTAGCAGTAATCAAAATCACCTGGCCACTCTGAAGCTCGCACCAGGACATGGCACAAAATGCCCAGTGTGTACCGCACGCACGTCTCGGTCGCCGAGGCTCGTTTGGGGGAATGAGAGGACTGACGGCGCTCGGTAAATGCAGCCCGTCTGTAATTACTTATGGAACCGAGGGGAATTCCTGCCTCTCCTCGCTGGAAGTGGGGTAGTCTACGTGCACAGGAGGAGGGTGACTGGGTGCCGTGTCGAGGGTGCTCAAGGGTAGAGGAACTTCTTAATTAACAAACACTCCCTGCCAAGAGACCATCTGCTGCGATAGGGGAAACACGCCACAGAACGTGTGCAAAACAACGTGGAATACACGGACGCGTCGACATGCATTCCGGGGGTTAACAGGTAGGCACAGGCACCGCGTGGATAGGCACACGCATTACGACGAAGAGGGCGAGGAGACGGACAAAAGGGGGGAAAAAAGAGAGCAATTCCAGTGTCTCCTCGGTTTCAGAGAAAATAGGGATCCAAGAATTTGTGAAAATGGAAAACGTTTATATAAGAAACTATGACAACTATTATTGATGTTTAACAGCCGTGGCCAAGAGGTTATGTATAAACATGAAAGAGAGGCCTTGGGGGCTGAAACACGAGTCTCTTACACAACATTAATTTGTCCATGACATCCTGTTTGACATCACTGTCATGTGTTTATCTCTGCAGGCTCAAGCTCCTGATTACAAAGGAGCGAGAGTACCAGGAGATAAAGGAGAGGAAAACGGAGCGGGAGGTATCGCTTCTCCGGGATGAGCTGAGCGAGCTGAAGGCTTTCGCGCTGCTGGTGGTCAGGGAGCAGCGGGGTCTGGGCGAGCTGCTGAGGGAGCAGGGCTGCCGCGTCCGAGAGCTGTCCGCCGCGGCTGACCACATGAGAGAGGAGGTCAGCGCTGCACACCCCAGCCCAGAGAAGGAGGAGCCCGAATCCCCGTTCCAGGAGGCGCAGCGCCGCAGCCAAGTTTCCGTCCTCGGTCGGCGCCAGGGCGCGATGACGACCCCGAGCCTGCTGTCAGAGGTCGAGGTGCTGAGGAGGAGGGTGGTGGAGATGGAGGGGAAGGACGAGGAGCTGCTGCGCATGTGGGACCAGTGCAGAGACCTGGACCGCAGGCTAGCGCGGGAGACCAGCCAGTGCCGCAGCTTGAGGGTTGAGGTGGATAAACTCAATGGCAGAATTAGCGAATTGGACAGGATCGAGGAGGCATTAGGTAAGAGCAAACAGGACTGCGGCAATCTGAGGAGCAGCTTGGACCGGGAGAGGGAGGTTAGCAAAATGCTGTCTGCTGAGCTTGACTCTCTGAGAGCGAGGGTCAGAGAGCTGGAGGCCAGCGAGTGCCAACTGGAAAAGAGTGAAGCGGTGATTAGACAGGACCTGGCCAAGCTGAGGTCACTGACTGTAGCTTTGGTGGAGGACAGAAAGGCCATGGCTGAGAGACTTCGGCAGGCGGAGGAAAAACTCAATAGGAAGGAAGGCAGGAGGAACGAGCAAAACAATTTGGCCACAATGACAGATAGACTGCGAGACGACAGGGAGCAGACGCTGAAGTATAAGACAGATTTAGAGGAGAAGATTAAGGGCATAGCGAGGGAAAAAGATGAGCTTCAAGACCGACTACAGAGAGAGGAGGAGAGGAACAGAGAGCTGCAGAGTAAAATAACCGTGATGAAAAAGAGGTTACAAGTCTTGGAGAACAGGAGAGAAAAGGAGGACAAGTACACACACAGCTCTATTGCAAACAGCCCAAACAATCACTGCCAAACAGAGGACAACAAAGTCAAAGAACTGACCCAGGAGCTAGACAGGCTGCAGAAGAGACTACGGGATAAAGAGATGTTGGAGAGAGAGCTGATGAAGGTAGAGGAGGGCTATGACTCACTGGAGAAGAGATTCAAGGACGAACAGAGGCGCTGCCTGGCTCTGACAGAGGAGCTCCAGGTGACAAAGAGGGAGCTGTCCAGGTACGACCAGGCGGAGAAGCAGGAGGTCAACCAGGAGCACCTTCTCCTTTGTCACCTTCAGAAGGAGCAGGTCAAGTCCAGACTGCTGAGCAGAGAGGTAGAGGCCCTGAAGGAGAAACTTCAGAAGCTCATGGGAACGGAGGAGTCCATCTGCAGGGTTCAGACGGATCACTCGACGCTGCAGAGAAAACTGACCCAGCAGGAGGCCAGGAACAGGGAGCTGGCCAGAGAAATGAAAGAACTGACCAGCGAGCTGGAAGAGTACAGACGGATCATTAATCTCACGCCTGGTGCCAGCAGGCAACACATTTCAGACCTTCATCAGAGCACCAAAGAGATCCAAACCGAGGAGAAGGACAGCCCTCCCCCTGACTACAGCGAGCACTGCAAGGCAGTCGTGGAGGAGTACGTGGAGGAGGACGCGAACCACAATGCAGAGGTTATGAACAGGAGCTCCCTGGTCAACAACCTGAACAGCCTGAACAGTGCCAATAACAACATATGCCAGTACAACAGCCATGCCGCCAACGGCCTGGATATGCAGCAGAAGGTCAACGGGGAGGTGATGATGCTGACGCACACGCCGGGCCAACCTCTTCACATCAAGGTCACGCCGCACCACATACTCAACACAGCCACACTGGAGATCAGCAGCCCCACCGGAGACGCCACCACGTCCTACACCAGCACGGCCGTCATCCCAACCAGCGGCAGCTCGCCCAAGCAGAGGATCACCATCATCCAGAACTCCGCCCTGTCGGCGGCGAACACCAAGAGTCCGCCGTCCAGTCCGGACCGCACCGTCTCCCCGCTGGACGCCGCGCCCGCCTCCCGCGTGCTGAGCCCCGGCTCGTCGCGCTCGGCCACGCCCGACCACAACGGCTCGCCCATCCAGATCGTGACGGTCCGCACCTGCTCCCCGGAGCCGGACGCCCCCAGCCAGGCGGGCTTCTGCAGGACCCCCGAGCGACAGAACAGCTGGCAGGGTCAGAGGTCCGGCGGCGCCGACACCGGCCCCAGCATCATCACCACGGAGGACAACAAGATCCACATCCACCTGGGGAGCCCGTACATCCAGTCGCCGAACGGCGTGGGCCACGGCATCCCACAGCCCGTGGGGTCATACTATCTCCGGCACGAGCAAAGGACTCAGGTGCTCGCCAACGGCTGCCACGTCAAAGGCGTCGGCAAGATCACGAGTAGCATCACCATATCACCTGCGGCTTCACCGGCTTCACACTCCTCCAATATAACAGTCAGCGGCCTTTGTGATTAGGTGTGGAAATGCATACGTTCACACGCTCAATCCCAGGAGTGGAATCGGAAGGGACTGAGTTTGGCGTGTTTGATCACAATTAGCAAATAAAGGATTCGTATTTGCTGGCCTACCGCACTGTCTGAAAAGTGACTTTAAGGACCCTTCCTTATATAAGTTCAGTTACAATGTTAATGATTCTAACTGTTAATTAAACACGTCGCCGTGTTTTCATCTACTCTGCCTGGATGTTTGTCAAGACGCTGGCATCCACACGGGCAGTTTTTAAGCAGCAAGTCGCTCGCCGATTTCACCGCCACGCGGCATTAAAACGCCATGCCACACGTACGCAAAGGTCAAGCACCTGGAGAAAATATCTTGTTGATCGTTGCGCCGTCCAAGTGAAAAAGGAAAACTAGCAATTAATGGGCTATAAAAGGCTTGTGTAGAGTCACCGGCTGTCTCAGCTGCAGCAGATCCTTCACAGCCCTGCGTGTGCAAGTGTGAAACCTCCCTCAAATATGGACTGGAAAAGTCAGCTCACATTCTTCTGACACAATAAAACCCAGAACACGGAGTGCTTTTCAGGCCTGATGGCCAACGAATGACAAATTAACTTGGGTATTTTGAGCACAAATTATAATGTTAATCCGAGACAGAATATAGACAACTGATTCGCAATTGAGTCCTCAGGTTTTTGTTATTTACTATAGAAACAACTGACAAACCATTTCAAGTCATCCCATGACTGAAGAATTCACAACGTACCAGCTAAAAACAACTATTTCCAATGCATAAATACATGACAAACCGTTTGTGATAGTGATTGTGATGTGTGCTTAGTTTGTGAACGTCATGTTTCCTTTCTGTATTGGATTCAATTCTGGTTGTATCTAGTGTTGTAATCATTTACAAGTTAATAGAAAAAATGATTGGAGCTGTTTTGTAGTAATATTGAAGACATGCTTGGGGAATATAGAGAAACAGATGTGGTCACTAAATAATAATGAATAAATATGTGCAAATAATGCTTTTGTATGCCATATGAGTTAACATCAGTGAATGTGATTTGTTTTCTCTTGCTCACACATATATTGCAAGCTGTGGGAGCTTGAAAGTTAGATGACAAACCTGTTTTGCTCATGACTGCATATTTGAATATATACCTGCATGTCAGTTGTTTCTTTTATGAAGTCACGTTTATTGTCTTTTGTCTGTCTTTGTTTTCTGAAGCAAAACCACATAATCTGATCTTTCTGTAAAATCCTCATCAGTGGCCGTGCTTATATATGCTGTACACATGAATGACAACTCCCTGTATTTTGTTGCTTCGAATGAACCTCACTCGTCATAAGTGATCACACAGCATCATACGGATGGAGGTGGACAGCACGCGAACTGCACGCTTCACAGTGGCGGTGGACAAAATTCACAGTCTGTGGCAGGAGAGGCCCACAGAGCGCACACGGGAAGGCAGATACGGAGAGAGACGAGCCCCGCTGACATCTCAGGTTGACGAGGTGGAAACTCGACGGGGCACTGGATGACAGATGGGGCAGACTGTGGCGTGACTGAGGCCACACGAGAGCGCTTGTCATTAGCGCGGCTGTTATGCAAGACGTCACGTCACAATAAAAGTCGTACTGTCTCACATGGATCTGTTCATCCTCAAGACTTCAAAGTCGGTCTCGGGCTCTATCAGTCAGACTTCAGCTTTGCTTTGCTGTCCTGTCAATTTTCAAGTCAGCGGCGCGGCTTTCTGTCGACAACGTCTCTGTAATGCAATGCGAGTGAAGATGGGATGTCAGTCAGTGCAAAGGAGTTGAAAAAGAAAAACAAATAGCAGCATTCATTTTTTACATCTTCAACATTTCGTCTGCATGATGAAACCACTGGTTTGAGTTCTGTCTGGTGCTTTTTATACAATTTTCCCCTTTTACACAACAGGCCAAACTTACATATAGTGGTAACAGTAATGCACCGGGCTGGGTAATGGTCACACGTTCACCATTCAACACCAAAGCACAATTAAAGCTAATTCTTCACAGACTGAAAACACTTGAATAAGTCAACACAGTCTCGCAGACAGCTCTTTTCCCCGATTAGACTTATGTGATCATAATAGAGGCCTGACTCCACAAACACTTCCAAGACCACTGGATTTTCAATATGGAACAGAAATGTGCAATACCTCACAGTGGATCTAAGGAGGCTCGACAAACCTGCAAGTGCATCATGTTTAGCACTGAATCCCTGCAATTTTACTAATTTACTCACTGAGTGTGCAAAATATATTCAGGGTTATAATTACACCAATGAACAAGAACAATCACTTAAATTAAGGCACGTCGATGTAAACAAGACAGCGTTTATAAATATGCAAAAAGAATTGTATAAATTCATACAGTATATGGTAGTTTGGGTTTTCTTTTGTCCTACATAGGTCAATAAGGATAAAATATCTGCCAAACGGTAAATGCAGTTCACAGCGTTAAAGAACGTGTTACAAAAGCTACTTTTATAAACAATTAAATGGATTACGCTAAAAAGACTTTACTCTGCTGCTTGTTCGTACGTGGAAACGGCTTACTTCAACAGGTGAGGTGAAACACCTTCCTGCTAAACAAACTGAGGATTTGTGCAGTGGAGTGACAACGACAGAAAAAGAGCGTGAATTATTGAATTTTTAACATGTCAGTTTGTCTTTTTAGACGACAAGAAAAGAACGGTGTCTTGCTCTGCAGGGTACAGTTACAGCGATCGTGTTAATAGCTCTTAAAAGGACATGACTGCCCTCTATGGGTGCGCAGAGTGCATGAATCCATGCATGGGGCAGCTCCTGGTAACTTACTCTATGGGTTTCAAGTACATGAGCATGAACACACAGGAGTGAGTGGGGGGCAGTTAAACCCGTAAGGGCTATATGTGAGATTTCAGGGACAAGCTCGGACCTGACACCTCATCTACCGATGTGTCTACTTTCCGTAACAACACAGTCACACACACGTGTTTACACGCCTTCCGCTCGTAAGAAACGTGTCCTAGGAACTCTAGTTTCACCACGGTAGCTTATCCAAAGTAATCGATACCACCACTTTAACCTCTGACTTTGGGGCTGTCGCTATGGTAACGGTCGTCACGGCTAGAACGTGATGTAGCCGCAGTAAACTACCGGGCGGCTACAGCTGGCTAGCTGCTGTTAGCCTGACACACTCCAGCATCCGCCGCATTAGCCGCTTAACAGAAAGACTTTGCTCATCCCTCAAACCCCGCTCAACTCGTCCTGCCTGAAAATATGCGACCACGCGTACGACACTTGTGGGCAAAGTACCTGAATTGCCCTCGTGTGTCCACCACTCGTCTCCCAGGTCGTCCCCCATGTTGTCCGGCTGGTAAATGAGACTGTCCAATACAAATTTACCGCTGAGCGGTGCGTTCAGGGACAGCACGTTAAAAGCATCACACGCTGCGGGGTTGGAAACAACGCTGCATCACTTGGTTATACACGTCTCAAGAGAAACTCCTTATGTTGTTCGACCAAAGCCAAGACCATAAAAACATTTGAGCACATGTAACCCCAGTATGAGAGATATTCTTCTCCTTTTCCATATTTGTCTTTTCTTGTCTGGGCTCCCTTAAATTCCTTGCCCCATCGACAGTGATATTGACTGTTTATCAACCAATATATTTCTGATATGCACACCAGATAAACATAAACCATTTTATCAAGACAACACAATAAAAATGATAATGAAGTTTGGAGTTTGGCCCGGAACCCACACACACACACACACACACACACACACACACACACACACACACACGGACAGTTGCTAAGTCTCCTTGTCCATCATTATCAACCTTTCATGTTGGCTTATATTTTCTTGAAGTCATTTTCTGGGGGGCTTTGTCAGCTTTTTGTTGTCTGTAGAGACTCTGCCCAGGTCATTGTTGTAAAACATGGCAACTAGACGCAGTCATTAATCACGGAAGACATTTCACTTCTCATCCAAGAGGCTTCCTCAGTTCAGACTGGCTGGTGCGGAGGCCCAGGGTTTAACCACTGTGAGTTTGTCAGACCTTGGATGAGACTTAAAATGTTTTCAAGAGTCTGCAAGTCAAGTTGCCAAGACTTATTACGAGGTTTATTGGCCTCTATTACTTGATAGGACAGCTGGTGGAAATGGGAAGGTGCCCGAGATGACACACAGCAAATGAGGCTCAGGCCAGAGTTCGAACATGGGTCGCTGCACAGTGAGACTGAACCTGTGCATGGGGCATCTGCTCTACTGTCTGAGATGAACTGTGCCCCATAAAATGCATTTTTAACAGCAAGAGAACTGATTTCCTTGGCAACACCCTCTCCAAGCATGCCACTCTAAAAGAAGCCTATTTTGCACTAATAAAACACTTGTGTTGTTGACCGGGTACCTGAAGATAATCAGTCTATCATCTGCCTGAGGTACAGCCACTAGATTGCAAAAGGATTTATGGAGGCTTGGATGCACAAATCAACAGCGACTCACTCAGAGAGTATATAGTGTCAGTGACATAACCAGCAGCAGGCAGTGCCTACGCTCAGAGCTCCGTCACAGGCCCTGAGAGCACCGAGCTATAAATGCAACCCTGTCCTCTCTATAAGTCTGCCCTGCGCACAATATGTGCTTTGCTTTCATATACTGTAGATATGAAGTTTCATTTTTGCCACTGTTAAGGCTTCACACTGTCCAGCCTTGTTTAGCATACGTTATGAGAACATTTTAGAGCTTGTTCCTCTCAAACATCCCTTAAATAAGGTGCCATTATAAGGTTCCATGATTTTCCCATTTACCAGCGCAGACTTAAAACGTCTTGCTACATGCTGTTATACAGTAGTTTCTGGTAGGTGGTTGTAGGTGGAACTGTAACATATTGAACCGTAGACAACACCACCACCGCAGGAATAAAGGCACGTCCTTTCACTTCCACTGCTTTTGTTCTCTCTGACACTTAATTATATACCTAATAAAGTATAAACGTTGAATGTTAAGCTATTTTCAACTGGCATTGACAATTATAGGCTAAGCCCTCATGATTTATCGGTGATGATGAGAGCAGTAACCTACTGTTCTAACCAAGCATTTCCACATAGTGTACATTACAAAACACATCCTCATATCTACTGTCATTACGGTTTGCGCTGGGTGATGTTATTTTCCAACACACTGAAGAAAGGAAGGAGAAGAGAAAGGAGGAGGACGTGTTTGGAATAGTGCCCTCTTTTCTGCAGCTGTAGCGGAGGGGAGGGACAGGTCCTCCGGGAGTAATTGCATGCTTTTTTGTGTTTCTGTCGGAATAACACGGTTCTGGCTGGTAGAGGCTATGAGATGTTTGATTAAAGCTTTGCCACGAAAAAAAGAACAGACTGATTACTGGGGAAATTGTAAAGGGTTCAGAATGGTTATGCTGTGTAACCCTCAAAATGGAGGAAGAAAAACAAATCAAGACGGAGAAAGGAAGGATGCAGTCAACACACTGTGATGAGGTCTGCCAACATTCAGGCAGGACAATGGACACTAAATGGCAGCTTTGTATGTAATTAAGCATCATTCCTGTAAAACACAGGCCTCTCCCTCATTTGTCATTCTCTCTGTTCATCACTTGGCTGCATTTTCACTAGGAACAATGAGCCGAGGAAAACCATAAGCCAGATTCCAGGGGGACTAGTGAAACTTTAAAATATGCCTTTTCAGCCAACCAGGATGCAAAAGAGGGAGCGCTCTTTGGAGAGGTGAACTACACAGTGGTTCATTATCTTATCCTCGTAAAATGAGCTTGAACACAAAAAGAGGTAGTAAAGAGAAGATGGAAAAGACCCCCACGGGATCTTTTGAGGAGGAGGAAGTTGTAATGTTTGTGGTATTCACATATAGTGAAAAATGATAATAATAATAATAACAATGAAAACTATCAAATTAATTCAGAAAATATTTAAATTTGTTCTCCAGTTCAGTTTAATATTTTGGATTATTATGTACTTCATCACCTTTTGTTAAAGGATGATGACTTAGGCTGCTGTGATTGATATCACATATTTCAAATAGAAATATCAAACATGTCCCCAGTAATCGGTTTCTCCATACAGATTAAACAAACAAGATAAAGCAAGCACGTTTTTCAAGGCACTAATATAGTTTTTATTGATAAGCTCCTGGACAAAGGCTCTAGCAGACTCCCCCAACCCCACTGGGTACAAGCAGTGAAGACAGTGGATGGATGGATGATAGAAGATGTTCCCCTTACCTAGTTTCAATACTAAGTTTAATTTAACTAGCTTCTCTTGGCTGTAAATTTAACTGAACAGGCAGTCCTGATTGTTGTCAATCTTGTTCTCATACTTTCCAATACATTTAGTCAATTTACTGTATTACTCCAAAATGTGAAATGATTTGTTTATACTTCACAATCATTACTTTGGAAGGCTTTGGACATCGAAAAGAACAGGATGAAAGTTTTATCTTCATGATTTGGGAAAAACTGTACCAACACAGGCAAAAACATGTGATGAACAAAGATCTAAATTAAAACAAATAAGTCTTGAAAGTTCTAAAAATACAAAAAGGGAAGATGAACATAACTGTAATTAAAGGCAGACAGCTGTCTCTCTGGGCCACTGTGATTGCGCACTGTGGAGCATTTGTGTTAATGTGTTTATTTTGTTGTAAGCAGCTGTTCCTCCACTTTTTCATTTTAATGATCACAAGCAGATGCGTTATTTTTGGTTACCATTCTTCTCTTTTTTGTTGAGAGGGTTTGTTGTTGCAGAACATGGAGAAATACTGGAAGGTTAATGCAGGTGAGTGGACACTGACTAATTATGGCTTTGGCAAGTTCTTTGCTAATTACCACAGTACTGCAAAGGCATCTTTTTACTACCTATACTCATGTTCCATGAACCCAATGAGACACCTTTTCCTCTTTACTTAAGGGCTGGACAGTGACTCTTTTCTTTTAACTACTGAAGAACATAAAAATCACATTTGGAACAGCTCTGATTACCTTCTTTTTTCCCCCTTCCTAACTAGATTACACTTGTTGAGGGACTAAGGAGCCGCAAGGAGATTGTTTTTTCATAAGTGTTAAATGATTAATTAGATGGCTGTAAATTATTTTAATACTCTCCTAATATTGTGATAACCTTGTCCACAGTGGACGACAGTCCAAGGAGAATAGAGTGCTTCAGTAATAGCGCTCTCAGTTTTAATGAGGACTTAAAAACAAAAAATGATGATTCAAATGAATACAAAATGAAATACAGCACCTGTCATGTTGATATGCCACAGCTAGAATGGGGGTCAGCAAGGTAGTCGGTGGCTTGACAGCAAGTATGTGGCCAAGAACAAATAAACAGGAAGTGACCTTGAGCTTTCCAAAACTTCAGCACATATAACTTCCCATGCAGGTCTTCAAGTTACAACTGTATTCATGAGCATCTGGCCGAGCCTGACCTGTTTGAAGATGTGCTGCATTTTAAACACTAGGCAAATATTAATTTGTTGCTGTTGCTTTCTGTTGTCTTTTTTTAAATCTTTTTCATATGTATGTCTGTCAGACTGATACCACACGAAATTAAATGGTCTTATCCTGGAGCGCACATCTACATATATTGCAATTCCCCTCAAATGCTGCCTTCAGGGTAGGGATTATCTACCTTAGCATCAGTTTCTAGTCCCCAGGTGAAATGTGGCCACAGTTGAGATTAATAAGTGAGCGTGTGTGTGTGTGTGTGTGTGTGTGGGTGGATGGGTGTGGGTGGATTTGTGTGTGTGTGTTTGTGTTTTGGGTGGGCGGCAGAACTAAGACAGACGGTATCTCAGAGCAGACATTGTTATGGCGAAGGTCCCAGTTACTGTCAACCTCACCAACTGTCCAACCACATGGGTCGGGCTGCACCTGATGGAAGTTTTAAGGTCACACGCCGCAGCGTGTACCAAAGAAGAAACGACAGCTGGGAGGTTACATGATGGCGTGTTGTCCAATTGAATCTTCAAATTATGCGCCAGCTTCTCAAAGCACCGCAGGGTCAGTTCTGTCAACTCAGAAAGAGTTCTACCCCTCTGACCACATGAGACCACAACCCATGAGTCGCTGATGTGACCCAGTTCATACAGGGACATGTCAGTATTAAGGGGGCACTGAGAAGATGAGGTTTGTCTGTGCAGGTACATTGGTTAAGTAGCAGTTAAACAAAGTCTCAGGTATCATTAAAAGCACGGTGTGAGTTGTGAATGATTTTTTTAATAAAAGAAAAAAGAAAACACATCATAGTTTGTGTGATTGGATGTTGTTTGCATTGAACTTTTTGAGTGAAAGGTTTGAATGAATATATTGTCAGAACTTTCGACATTCGTGTATTTTGTTTGGAGCAGATGGGACAAAGTGAATGTGCGAGACCTCTGACAGCATGGACACCGCTGGCTGATGCTGTGGCAGAGTGACATGACATCTTCTCCGCTCTCTAATTATGGTAAGTGACGAGAGTGATTGTTGTTAGCTGCCGAAGTGACAGCGTTAAAGGGCTGAGGGCCACCCACACAGCTGTGAGCTTAGCAGCACGTAAACATTTTTATTTTTTTCCTCAGCACGTACGTCACAGAAGGGACACAGTGGCAGAAAACAAGGTGACGGGGGGTTTTGTGGGTAATGCACCCGTCAGATAGGACGTTGCTGCAGCTGTGGTGTTATGTGACCTAGCGGAGGAAGGCCAGGACGTTCGGAAAATGTGCAAACACCTGTGTTGTTGACTAAATGAGGTGAGAATTACAGCATATGTGACTGCATCAGCTATGACTTCTATAACTGCAGAAAGGTGTTACCTCAGTTTAAGTAGACCTGATTTGTCTTTTGATTTTTAGGTATATATATATATATATATATATATATATATATATATATATACATACACATATATACATATATATATATATATTTTTTTTCATCATTATTACCTAATAACACATTCATTATTGTTTTATCTACACATTAACATCAGTGACGGCTTGTCTATAGGGCAATTTGTGCAAAGCACTTCCAAAAGTTTGGGCTCCATAGGTCTGCGTCTGAGTATCATCATATTCAATCAGGCAAAAGTCATGCTTCAAATAACTAACCCTAACCTTAACCCTTTTGTGTGTTGAAATGGTACAGCAACTCTCCAGCTCAATTCCAGTTCACCCCCTAAAGACTGACTGACTTCAGTGACGTCCTCCAGATGATATGAATGAAGCAGCATCTTGACAACATGTTCTTGACACTGACTTTTGATTTACAATCTACTAGCAAACACAAGGCGTGTGAGAAATAGATTCCCTGATCAGTCAGCCTTAATCCAAGACGTAGTTTCAAGATAATTATTGTATCCAGTGACAGACTTTTTTTTCTGTTATTTTCTGTATTGTGATTGGCATTCCCTGTATGTGACTGGTCTTAGCCTGGGCATTCTCAGCCTCTGAGGAGGCGGGGCCAGGCCAGCCCAGGTACAGCCAGCACCAGGTAGGCTGATTGGGCTCAGCAGGTGAGCAGAGTTGGCCAGTCAGCCCATCATAAAACACAATGTGCTGGCTGTACCCACAAGACAGGAGCACAAAAGAGCTACTGAGCTACGAAGGGGGTGGTTGCCTGTGCTGGAATATTTAATAAAGTGCTGGAAACTGTGCTGCTGTGTCCGTGTGGTGGTGTCAGGAATGCTGGAGACCCACTCAGTTTGCTACACTGACTTCACAACACTATGAACTGTGCGTACTTTCCTTTCTGTAAGTCGGCATCGATGCTGACTCGCCTTACGGGGGGGCATGACGGATTCATTCACTGACGAAGACCTGAAAATGGAAGGGCCCTCACACACTCACTGACTTCATGTAAATGCGCATCTAAGTCAGTGAGTCCATAAGGGGTTGTTTTAGAGTCTAAAATTGTCAGCATATGGGAGAATGAACATGGCCACGCAACTGGATGAGGGATACAGGCTAGCAGTTTGCCGACACAGGGGTGAGGTGAGCAAGAACTGTTATATCCTGAATGTGTGGAATTTTGAGGGGATTCGAGTTGGCCTTATTTTTGGACACCTCAAATTGTTGGATATTATGGGAAAAATTGTGTTCATTCAATTTCCCCTCCTCATTGTGGTGATGCAGTGTACGTAGATTACTGTAATTATATTTAATTGATGCTGCTAGGGACAACAGTGAAATGCTGGGTAGCATTGTCACCTCACAGCAAGGAACACCTGCATTTGACCAGGCCAAGGGCTCTTTTATAAATGTAAGTCTGAATTGCTGCTGAATTTCTTTTTAAATGACTTTTTCGCAAAATGCAAAAATTGCCAATAGCCCAGGTATGGTCTTAAAATGCCTTTTTCTGTTCCACATCTAAATAGCATTCAATTTTCTGTCATTAAGGACTAAAACCAGAAAATATTCCAGAAAATATTCATATGAAAGAAACTCAGATGAAAAATTCTGACCTCATTTCTCAAATCATTCTACAGTTTAAATGTTAAAATTGACTAATTACCACATAATTGATAAAACGATTATTTACTGCATCTTTAGCATTGTGTGAGTGTGGGAATGAATGGCATGTGTGTGTGTGCGCTGTGATGGACTAGCAACCTGTGCCGAGAGTATTCCCTGCCTCCGCCCCTCCGCCCTGTATGTACACTGGAGGCTCCAGTAGCTCCCTGTGACACCAGTTAGGTGTTAAGCGGGTTAAGAAAATGGATGGATAGATGAGTCTACAAGGGGCATCTCAGGCAAGGCAATAAAAACAAACGGTGATGTTGTGAAATAGTGCGGGGTCGTGGGAGCTGTTGTCTTCATTCATTTATCTTCACCCACCGATGAAAGTCTATCCAACTTCGCTCAGGCAGAGTGAAGTCATCTTTCTTCACTCTTGTGTCATCCATCACCTGCCGCTCTGCCATGACACAGAAATACCGTGCCTCTTACGTATGTTCTCTTCAGTGAAAAGTGGGTTCAAGGAGAGAAAATATGCTGCGTGAAGGCGCCGTGACGCAGTTATTGACAAATCAATCGGCATTTAAAACAAACACAGAAAAAACGCTGTCCAGAAAGAAAAGAGCAACATGAAATGCTAACAGTGTAACTCGATCCTCCTCAGGGGCAATGATTCTGCAGAATGGTCTGTGCAAGCCCACTGTCAGGCGATCGGTAGCCATCAAAAGCAAGTGCTCAAGAATTCAGTGCAAATCTTATTGAGCTAAACCTAAGCCTCGACAAGACCAAAATGCTGTAAATGTCTGCCTCCATCGACTGTTAGTCAACAATAGAGAGTTGACATTTACACACATCTGATTCACTCCGTCGGCACAGACCTCTGCTCACCTCGTGCGTTATGAAACAATTCACCCACGAATTGTAGCAGGATTGATTGGACATAGCGGTGCATTTGTTAGCGGTGGGCCGATTCGAGTTCAACAGCATACATAAGAGGGGAGCCGGGAGATCACAGACTCTGCTTTCTACATCACATTTTCCCTTAATTATTAACCTTGTTTGTCCGTTCGGAGGACTGTCTGAGGGCTGTTTCAGGCCTCATTGTGAAAAGTCTGTTTTTGAACGAGCCTAACAAAGTGGTCTGTCAAGTCTGGTTCAAGCACCGCAACTTTGAAAGGGAGACCCAAAGCATTAAGCATTGATCAGATCCATTCATGATGGGGAAAAAAGTGCAGTTCACGACCACAGATGAGCAAATGTTAAACACACTGTATAACACTGAGAATAATGTATCATAGACTGACTGCATTTACTATAGCAAAACAGAGTAGCTGTCGGAAAAAGGCGGGTTAGAGACAGAAATCAACATTTCAAATTCCTGTCATAGATCAGTTTGAAGTGCTGTGATTGTGTCGTTAAGGCGAATGCGAAAATGCCAAAATGTTTCATGGTAGTTGAAAAGTTTAGATGACATTTACATGACATTTATATAAGAGTTAGCAAAATTAGATAATTAATGGAACCTGTGGTGGTCAAGTGTGACCCTCAGAGACCTCAGAGAGGACCTCCTGCTCAGCATTATGATGAATTCTGGCAAATTCTATTTGCCCTCAAGATTGTGATGTGATCGAGTGCTCCAGAGGAACTAATATACTGGCCTTCTGTTGCCATTAGTTTCCACGCTGTGAAATGTTTGAAATGACCATAGGCAATAGAAAACAAAAGTTCGCAAAGTGCTGTGTGTAACATTCTTGTATCTGCGTTCTGAGTTTTGTGTAATATTGATCAAACACTGGGCGAGTTGACTGTTGGACCTTGAGGCAAACAAAATGGCTTAAATATTCATGTCAATAATGTTCACGTTGCTGTCACTGTGCAAAATGATGTGTTACGCTGAATACTTTGACTCCACTCCTTTTTCCAGTCAATGGGAACATAGCCAGGAGACATCCTTCCCCGAGATCTATATCTATCACATCTATAGCATGCAGCACTAAACCGCAATCGCAGTTCAATATGATTTATATCCCCAGAAGCTGGATTTTCACTGTGTTTAAAGGCTGTGTTTCACCTTAAACCAGGACCTGAAACAGCACTGGTGACATTGAACTTTCAATAATACAAGATTCCAACAGATTAACATGATTGATTATTTCTGTGAAACCTAAAATAAAAATAGCGATTTCCCATGGGAGTCTTCCAACATATATAGTATTTAGATTAAAGCTGTCTTATCACCACACATCTGAAGCCAGTGTGAAACATTTCACATGGGAAATGTATTCTATAGCCTTAATCCTGTAACTAATTTTGCTGAATAGAAAACCCTAAAAGTTAATGTTGATGTAAGTTCATTTCTAATCAGCAACTTTAAGATGTCGTAAGAAATATGCATAATTTAGCGACAGAAATCCATTCAGTGGACATAAAACAAATAGCATCATAATTAACTTCTCAAATGGACATTGCTTCCATCGAGACGTAATTACCGGTAAACCATAATCAAGAAAAAACATACATGCCATTCCTCCGAGGGCCACCCCTTTACCCCAGCCGCAGCACTTCACTATATGCTTTATGTAAATAAGTCATCACTCATGAATGCATGAGCTTGGTGAGATAACACACAGGGGGACGATAAGGTGGCAAATGAAAGAATGAGGAGAATGCAAGAGAGGAGCAGAGAGAGAAAGGGAGAGAGGGAAAGGGGAGTTGATAGAGCTCGGCTTGGAGCAAAGCAGTGAGAGGGGAGGTCAGGATATCCCTCAGGTAGTGAATAAAAGACGAAAGGAATAATATAGGCGCTCGGGTGCCCGGGATAGGACGTCACAGTGTGGATATCAAAGACATTTAGTCGGGCTGCTTCAGATCTCTTGCCCCCGTTTGTCTTCCACTTTTGTTTTTGTTTCTCCACCTTTACATAAACATGCCGTGTCCTTCTGTCCACGAGATCGACATGCACGAGATGGCAGACGCGCGCCGAAGATTAATATGGCTGTCTTGGAGGTGCAGCCACCACGGGGAATTTGCATGGTGCAAATTAGTTTGGATCTCATCCTTGGAGAAGCTATTACGCCCTCACTTCCGCCCTCTGTAACTGTGTGTGTGCGTGCGTGTGCGTGTGATGTCAGAGTGTGATGGTATCAAGGAAATCTCCGCTCCGCCAGCACATCATGTTCTCTGCATCAGAAGTGGAAAATACTGACTCTGATTTTCAGATCTTCTGACATGATGCGACCAAAACAAAAACCGCCGGATGAACGACATTATTAGCGCCCGTCGTGTTTATATTTCGCGGGGAATAAAGGAGACTCGCGTGCCTCTCTACACTTTTGTCCAGCAGCAATTCATTTTCCGATCTTGGGAGGAGATACAGACTGTGTGGGGACCACGCTGTGGTTTCTATAAAGATGTTGCTTAGAGGGAGATTTGTCTTGTCACTATTCTCCGCAGGTCCTCGCACCTTATTACCATTTCACAATCAGTCCTTGAGCAGCTGTTTCCGTCGATAACAAAGTGATGTATTTGTCTGTAATTGTGGGATGATGGGAGAACCTAAACGCACGCAGACATATCCAGACTGCTATATGCTGATTCAGATAGACAGTTATCTCGTCCCCACTTTACCTGTGTAAATATTCGGTGAATGTTATCTGAGACCATGGCGCTGAAATGTTCAGTGTCATGCAGTATTTTTCCACATCGACTCCGAAGTTAATCTGAGGAAATGGACCACAAGCTCTTGCTGTTGGGAGGGGCATTTTACAAGTAGCTACACAATGGAATATATTATTCTGCTGCTCTGCTGTCGGCGGCGATAAGAATAGGAAAAGCACACTGCCAGCAGAATCTGACTGGGAACGGTGCTACATCTGCATAGTGACGCTCAAATAGCTCTGATACCAACTTCAAGCCTCCTCCGGCGCCCGAAGCTCCGTGACACGGTTTTATCTGATGTTCGTTTACTGCATTATCTCATACGAGTCAATAATTACTTTTTATGACCCCAGAGGCCGGTAGGCGATCTCCTTTTAATAGACGCCACAAGAACCAACAAGAACAAATGCGTTCTGATGCTGAAATTTGCCATGCTCAGAAATGCTCTGAATTAGTATGGAGAGGACTCGGTAGATCCCAGGGGAAGCGGCTGGCTATTTTTATTGATTTATTTTAGAGAGTGATCGGTTCAGTCATATTAACGGAGGGCAAGAGTCGTTTTTGACAGAAAATCACTATACATGCAATGAATCACTAGTGTCGTTTTGGCCAAAATAGGCAGCTAGCTATTGATGAAAACAACTCTTCTCAAACCCTTTGTGCTATACGGTTCAGCCACCAAACTACAGGCCAAAGCGATCATATAAGCAAAATAGAGCGTTTGACTGATAAAGAGCCTGGTGGAGACCAAAACCAGAATGAAAGGACTATGAAAATTAGATTTCATGATTGATAATGATGCCCACTGACTGTTCAGTTAACCAGTTAACAAGTTCACCATTTCAACTTTACAGGCTCACATCCATTACAATATCAATTTTGTGCTCATAGCTTGTCTGTGCTGCCCAGACATGCCAGAGAAATGTGCAAGCTTAGGTTTACATTTACTTATTCTTTGACCCCTGAAGTGTTATAGATTTTTTTGTGGGGATTTAGTTCTACTCAGTCCTGTTTTATAAACAGGCATCGCCATGAAAAATGCCCAATATCAAATTCTTGGATCATATCTAATCTGAAACTACCTTCCCTGTCCTTTGGTATGAAAGAAGGTCTTTATGGATGATAGAAGATACTGTGCTGCTGCACTGGCAAACTGTAACTAATCATGTCAGATTAGTTTCTTGGCTTGAAGGAGGTGCAAATGGAAAGGGAGCCTTGGCAAAGGTGGTGGAGAAAATGATTTTAGGGAACTGAGTTGGTGTTTATTTCCCCTCAGCCTCAGCGGGAGCAAGCTCATTCACAATGTCACCAGTAGATGGTGCCGAGACCCTCCCAATGCTCCGGGGTAGCTCTGCAGAATGTGCACATTCGTGTGTGCGTGTGTACATGTCGGTTGCATTTGTGTGAATATAAACTCTGATATTTTTGCTAGACGTTTTAAAGGTGTAGCTTGATCCGTTAATGTCAGTATTTGAGCCGTGGTGTCTGTAGCGTCGCTCTCCTGTGTGGCCATTTGGCTTTGTCACTTACAGAAGTTTCCCCTCTTTGAGTTGTTTGCTTTTGTTGGAGGTCAGAGTAGGACAGGACCTGATGCTCAGAGGCAGACTACTTAAAGCAGCATCTCCTCAGGCCCCCGCGGTGAACTGGCTCTTCAGACGCTGGGATTGGGGGATGAGTTAGGGGGTTAGTTCTGCACAGTGGGACCAGAGTTTGGCTTTTCAGGCAGGGTAAGCATGTCTCTCTTTTCTCTCTGCCTTTGCCTCATATTTTATCTTCCTCTCTCATGCTTGCCCCAGTGTCTCCTCTCCCCTCTCTATGTCCCTCTTAAGTTTGCCTATCAGCCCTCTGGCCCCGAGGAGCATCTGTGCCCTTCCTCTTTCCCCATATGCCCCTTGCCTTTCAGCCTGGCCCCCAGCACTGGAGCCAATCACTTATTCATCAGCGATATGAATTAACAATTGTCTTTTTTTCCATCAGACCAACAACCTGATGGTTGATTTCACTCCTGACCTGCTTCCGGGTTCTACTTGTGCGGTATGTTGTGCTGGCACACAAGCAGCATGGGGAAAGTGAGACATGTCAGCATAAAGAAACACGGAGGACACTGTCAAACACTCAGACTGCAAAGTGGCAGAGCACAGTGCTGAAAGTGTTGCTCTCTACCTAGATCTACAACCAAAGGAGATCAACTGAGTATGAAAAATGAATGATTTGCAGAACATGACTATTGGCATAAACACCAGCTGTGGATCAGAGGTTTCACCAGTAGTCATGATGCAGGTGAGTTGAGGTGGCTAAGCAGATAGATTTGATATCGGACGCTGATCTGCTCTATTTCCTGCATGGTGTTGCTTAGAAAGAGGTAGCCAAATGAAATGCAAGAAATATTTTCGTTTGTAGGAACTAAAGTGGTTTCTTGCTTACGTGACAATTGATTGATTTAGTTGTTTTTTTTCTTTTTTTCCCTGAGTGTTTTCGAGCGTGCTTTGGTCAATCCGATGTAACCACTGCAGCCTCCGTAAACTGCGTCCTGTTTCTGTCAAACTTAAAAAGCGCTGCTGTCAGCTGTCATTTCACTGTCACAGTGTTGTGACTCAGCTCCGGTTCTGATTACAACCAGATGTGCGATGGTCCTTCCAGTGGCTTCAGAAAGAAAAAAAAAATCATGGCCATCTGTCTCCATCTAGAACCTCAGCTATTGTTCTCCGCTCTTTCATTACCATTGTTACCACTAGAGGATTTTTTGAGAACTGAGGATTCTCATTTGAAAATATGTTTAACAAATGACTTCATTTAACTTGTGCACACAGTTTACATCAGGTACTTAAATTACATAATTTACAAAACTGACCACTACTAGCGCACGTCCCATACGTAAACACCAGGGGTTCCATGATTTAGAGCTGACTGAAAGCTGAAATGGGTTTCTCCTGCACACAAACTATATACTTCCACCATATCTGAAATGAACCCCGTGGTGGAGGTGATTGCAGGCGCTGTGTTTAAATTTAATTATGCTTTAATAAGACCTTTTTCAATTAGGCTCTCTTGATTGAAATAAAAACACATGATTGCTTTGGGCGTGGCTATTTCAAAACAGACGTTGACGGAAAAGTTTAAATAGAAAGCTGGGGATGAGTAATAAGCAGGAAGAGCAAAGCAATTATTTTGTCGAGTTGGAAGGTTATTGTAATGAAGAGGTGGTTGAGAGCTGGGAAATGAAATAAGAAAACAGAAAGTAACACATGAAAATCCTTGCCTGTTGTTTTACAGGTGATTACTCGCAAAATTGTAATTATTGAAAGTTAATAATTGCAAGCTTGCAACCAAACCAACTGAGACTCCAGGAATTTCCAAGAGAATCCATGAGTAAATTGAGATAGTTGAACAAATGGGATGTAACACATTTATTGGGAGCTTTAGAGGTGCTGGGGAGCAGACTCTGTTTTCTTCACTTGAATCCAATACATGAGAAACAAATCAGCAACAATCCATTCGATGCATTCAGGACCATCTCTTCACTTTATGAAACATCAAAGGTGAAGGAAGCACACACAGGAGGAACCAGTTTCATGTGTCCCACATGTACCTTTAAATAAATGGGATCCTTGGACTTGGAAAATGTGGTAATGGTAATTGGCTGATTGCCCTCCCTGGTGTCGCAATGTTTTTGCCGACGACTGCAACATGTTTCCAGTAGGAAGTTATTGCTAATTTGGAGGAAGGTAAGATCCCTGTTAGTTGTTGTAGAAGCAGCAGTAAATACCCTTGTGTGTGTGTGTGTGTGTGTGTGTGTGTGTGTGTCTCTCTCTGTGTGAATAAGGCAAAGTTGAGATGGTTCCATCTGAGCTCATCCGTCTTGATGGATGATGTTTGTAAGTGGGTGATTAAAGCGAGTCTGTCTGTCTTTCCACATGACAGGGCAAGGACATAGTTCAAAGCTCTGCCAGGTGTCAATCGAGCCCTTTGAAGCCTCCTCTCTCACACCTCTCAACGCGTGGATGGGGGAGAATAGGAGGAGCTCATTCTAGTGTTTTCTCATTTTGCCACCGAGCGGTGTATACCTTGCTGGGAATTCAAGTGCTCTCAGCTATGAGAGGAGCAGCTCCCTTGATGTTCAATATCTCCGTCGCCTCTCTCCACCGGGCCCCTCCATCAGTCCACGGCCTCGCCTCAGAAACCATGCATTGTGCTATTTAACCTCTCCAAACAGCCCCAACCCCCCAACCCTAAAGCATCCAAAAAACACTCCCCACACCTCCATCTCAGTATGCGTATAAGGGAAGGGTAGCAGCGCCTGCAGCCACATTAGCATGGCAAACTCGGCGTGACAGCAGTTTTGCTACAGTGCTGTTATGATGGAGTGAATATGCTCACAGTTTGGGCTGCTCTGGGGGAAACGGTTCCCTCCAAAGTGTGTTATCATGTAGCCCCGAGTGGAGCTGGAGGGAGGGAGAGGAGGAGGAGGAGGAGGAGGAGGAGGAGGAGGAGGAGGAGGAGGGGGTGGTGGTGGTGGTGGATGTAAGATTGGGAGGAGAATGGGATGGGGAAATGGGAAAAGGCGGCTGTGGGGTAGAGACTGGAGGTGAGCTGAATTCAAGTTCAAAGCTGCGGAACGTGACTGCGAGCCTGGAGCGCGAGCTGGGGAGGAGCTGTGATGCAGACGGAGCGCTGGGAGTTTTGATGTGGTGTGTGCTGGAGTGAATGGGCCTTGGCGGGTTGACAGTCACTCCACACATGAGTGTGAGTCAAAGAGGAGTCGACGGCGCCGGGCTTATTGAAAAAGACAGGGAGAACACTGCAATCAGCTCTTCCCCTCCCATGGGGAGGGAGCGCAAAAATCACATGGAACAAATGGAGAATACAAGGAGTGCTACAGCTGCATCTTTCACCCCCCCCCCCCCACTCTTAAATCATTTCCTGGTACTGATCTTACTTGCCATACAATGGCCACTAATATAAATCAAAGGGCACTTATGGCTTAAAAATTTAAGAACTGGGCTGAAAGTGGAGGGTAAGTCCTTGAGGAAGGCTGGAGTGCCCTTGAACAAGGCACCTAATTCTTGGTGCTCCAGCCCTGCAGAGGCCAAATTTCTACTAGATGTAATATCTACTTGGCAATAAAAGCTAAAAAGCTATTTCTAAGAAGCCCTTGCCAAGAGGGCGACCTTCTGAAAGATCACTAATTATTAAATCAAAAACTTTTCTTCAGAATAATTTACACTGTTTAGCATAAAAGACAAGTATGCAAATATGCCACTGTTTAAAGCTTCTTAAATGATAACTAATTTGTTTTCATCCACTGCGGAGCTGCTACCTGGGTACAGCAAAACAGCCTCTTTCTTCAATTTCATTCAAATCTATACTTGGGCATGTGTGTCTATCAGGCAGAAAGATGTGCATTAAGAAAACATCCATCTGGAGAATTTTTGCTATATAGCAGAGAAGATTGTAAAGAAAGATCTGTTATTCTCTGGATTGGCTTCGCTTTTCACGTTTGATATTTTCTCTCTGAAGTACAGCAGCTTTAGAGATTAGACCAAAAAAATTCTGTCTGTGTCCGTCTGTGATCTCTTTACCAACACCATGATATCAGTGCATGTTTTTATTGAGGATTTATGGTGTGTCAGTAGGTACTGGGCTTTGCATTCTCACACTTTTCAATTTGGTGTGATCTTTTTTTTTTTTTTTATCCGAGTCCCTCTCAAATGTTTTCCAGTATGTCTCCAAACATTTACATAAATATGACATGCTTCTGTAATTGCCAACAAAAATAACCCTTGTCATTGCACTGTAATTCCCTTGTTAGCCATGCAGGAGATTTACATGAGATTATGAAGAGTCTACCAAGGGCTGCTTTAAAATGAAGAATCATGTGCTATAACGTGCCGTTATTACAGCTTTCTTACCAGCATTAACTTGTCCCTTGTACTACAGTTCACTTAGACCATTCATTTGTCCAATCCTAATATAATGACATTTTCTCCCTCAGCTTACTGATAGCATTCATTTAGTTTTCTCATCACTCTGTTCTGTAATTATTTTCTCGATGGAGAAGTGTGGGAAAAGAAAATTACATCTTTTCACAGATGGGAGAAGAGAAAGGAGACACATCCCATAAACTGTCTAATCAATTTCAGCAATTAAAGGCAGTTGTAGCTTTCAGATAGATATTTATTAATTTACCAGCTAAATACAAATATATCACAGCTGCAGTCCCCCTCCCCACCCCCGGGTTATTATGGCATCAAGCCAAGAGCCAGGTGTTCATTCTGGCAGGGAACGAGAGTGCAAGTCTTCACAGCGATAGAGTACAATTACTAGCAGCTCCACTCAACTTCAAAGTTCTCTCTACATCATAAGAACAGGTACTGCAACCTGTATCTAATATTGTGAGCTGCCGAGCTGGAGCTAAATCTTATTCTATCTATGGTTTACGTGATGCAACTATGTTCAGATCAGTAGTCTGATAGTGGATCACGCTGTGTGAAGGAGAAAAAAATGTGTCAGATGGGATTTTGTGCTATCGGATTATCACAGTCAGCCATGCTGCTTGGCTACGGTTGTGATGCTGCGGCTAGTTCGCCCATTCACTTTGTTCAAAACGGTAACGATGCCTAACCCCTTCTGTCCAATCCTGACCGAGACTGAAGGCCACTTGTTTCCATAGCAGCACACAGCGGACTCCTCACAAGTCCCGGAGGGTTGACTAAGTCTGTATCTTAACTCTTTCACTGCACACTGCTGCTTTAAGTATGAAGTGGAATCAAGTGGTGTCAAATCAGGAAGTGAGTATTTGGTGCCTACAAATCGCCAACAATACTTTCTTTATTAATGTGGGGGTTTCAGAGGGGATGGGTCAGCCACAATGTGGCTCAGTGGTCCCTGGTTCCAAGTCTGATTGAGGATGTTTGTGTGTGTTCTGTTTGGCTTTTCTTCAGGTTTCCTCCCACCATCAAAAAACATGCAACTTTAGGTCAATCAGAGACTGTCTACATAAGAGGAATGTGTACAGGGGGGTTAGTAAAGGTGTTTAAGCCTCTGATAAACACTTCTGATGGGTAACACTGGCAGCCAAAAGTGGGTCGAAGGCTGAAGCCGGCATTGCTCTGGCAACATCTCATTCATAAATCTGTGCTGTAACACTGCAACCCAACAAAACCATTTTACTGTTTATTAAGAGGCTTGATTTGATTTGATTTGTCGACATTAGCAGGCAAGTTTACTGAAGTGTGGAGCAGTCCTTTCCCTTTGTCACTGCCCACTGTGAAACACTCTGTTTTCTTCTTTGTCAGCTGTTATTAATTGTTGCCATGGAAACACATCCTGAAATAGCAATGGGTGGCTCAGTGACCAGATTAATGACTCTAATTTTATGCAACTGTAAAATTAGCCGGACCAACCACGATGGGCCCCTCAGACCAGTCTACAGGGAGAGTTTACCTTGTGAAACACTTCTTCGCCTTCACACAGAATGGGAACTAAAAATGAGACTAACAAATATAAACACGATGACTGAACGCCCCTGTTATAGATAGTGTTGCTCGTATAAAAAATAGCCGACAGATATCAAACTTGATGAATGTATGGAGAGGTATAGCTACCGCTTCTAATGAAGTGATATCATTTAATAACGACAAAGGATGATTGATAGAGAATGATGATGTCTGTGTGCCTTGTCGCTTTACCTCCACCCCCTGTGGAGCCACATAATACTCACACTCCCTCCACTACAGTTATGAAGTGGCCCTGAGGGGGCGACATCATCTGTCCTTCAATATATCTTATTTGTTTACCGTGACGATTGATGTAAAAATGAAAATAAACTCATAAAACACCAGACGGACAGATGGACAAAGAAATATAAAGTTTAGATCAAATCTGGGACTTCAAAGACCTTTTCTTTTTTTTTCTTGTCACCAGTTTTAATGAAGTCTTCTCAGAAGGGAGCAAGCAGTGAGACTCTCTTTATTAAAGCACAGCCACTAAGGGCCCCCTGTGGACCCACATAACAAAGTGTGTCATTAAAAATTAACTTTGGGTGGAAGAGACTTAGTCACAGAGGAGAAGGGAGTACAAGCTGAGTCCAGCCAGGCCTGTAGCTCTGAGGCCTGGGGAGTGACCACAGCGTGGTGAGAGCAGGGCTCCGGGGTCTCTCACAGGAATGTTGTAGCCGCCATGACCCTGGATTCTGAACACACAGACACACACACACACACACACACACACACACACACACACACACACACACACACACACACACACACACACACACACAGAAAAGACACAACACTGCTTTGTGTTTTTCCATGGTTCGGCAGGTAAGGGTGGGTTGGCCACTCACAGCACTGGTTCAATCCCCTGCCGCCCAGTGTGCCCCTGCTCTCCAGGTTACTGCTGATGGTTTATGCCCGGCTGCCACTGCTGTTCATGACTGAGAGGCAAAACACTGGAAATGTATTTTGTGCCTTTTTTTCACACTGGTTGACATAAAAATGCTCAAGAATTAAGAGATGATTCAAAGGATTTGTTAATTTCTGTTGCTATTAAAGATTGTTAAAGCCACATTCAAACACAAATCCATTTATCCATTATCTTACTTGTTTAGTCCCCAGTGGTGTTGCAGGGTCTGGTGGAGCCAGCACACATAGTTGCAAGTCCATTAATGAGCACACGCACCATTCACTTTAACACTCACACCGAGGGGCAATTTAAAGTCTCTAACCAACCTAAACATGCATGTTTTGGAGATGTGGGAGGAAAAACATGCAGACACAAGGGGAGCGTACACACTAAGGCCCTGGATCTGAACAGGAGTCAAACCCAAAACTTTCTTGCTGTTAGATGACGGTAGTAACCGCCAGGCCATCATATGTTCATCATTACTCATTTTTAATCACAGGCCTTGGATTGAGTTGTTAAAATCTCTTTTCAAAGTTGAAAAGAGATTTTGTGCTCAGATTTTTTTGAAATGGATGTGGTTGTATTTATTTGTTCTTTAAACATTTTCAGCCTTGAGCTTTTGAGCAAAGTACATCTGAGTTAATTTTGCTCTACCTACACATTAATTGTCACCAGTGGCCCTTTCCTCTTTTCTTCATTATATTAACTTTCTTAGACGTATTAACCCATCTCATTGTTGCCTGTTCTAGAGAAATATGCTCACAAAAAGCAAATCAAGAGGAGAAAAAATGAAAGGAAAAGAGGAAAAAAGACCTTGAAGATTCTCTTTGAGATGTGATAACCAAGGGTACAACTGGCTTTTGTATACAGTTCACACACTCACATTCGTGACTTAATTTCAATGTCATCACTGACACAATACACAGAGAGAAAGGACGTTAAGTGAAGACAGTGTGTCTTTATGAAGTGGCATATTCTTCAAAGTCTGACATCAAAGAAAGCAAGAAAAGTTCAGTTTCAGTGGGAACCGGAACAAAATATGGTACAGCATCATCAAGTATCTGGCATCAGTTGAAATATACAAACTGCACAAATAATGCTTAAAAACCCACCCTCCCTCTATACATTCTGCTCCCCCCGACTTTCCAGTTTCTCATAGAAGCTCAGGCCTTTCATATCCATCACTTAAAGACAGCCCTTTCAACTACAGGTGTCCAGCCTGAGGCTGAAACATGCTCTCTTGCTCTGGGTACAAGGTTACCCACAGCCACAGATTTGGGATCAGCTCGTTCTGATCCTGCTGCAAGATTTACAGCGATGGCAATGAGTACAAGATGACTTGACAAAGCACTGAACTCAGATCGGTCTCAGAAGTTTTAGATTTACAGTATGCTTCACTTAGCACAGACTTTAGGTCTCATATTCTGGAAATATCAAAAACATCAGTTGCACTGCTCGTCTTGTGACAGGTTCTTAATGTTTTCTTGACTGGATGGCAATGTCCATACAGACACAGAAAACTGGTGAAAGTTTCTTGCAACAGAGCAAGAAATGGATGGTCTGGATGGAAGAGCTGTGGAGACTGAGGCCAGTCCAGGAACATCTGGCACACCTGGCCCCTTTTCCACTAGTACCCTTCCAGTATTGGCTCCTGGCTAGTGCTTGGTCCGGAAACATTCTTCGTTTTCACTTTTTACACATAGAGATGTTGCTTTATACAAGATTTTACTTTACATGTGACTTTTCCTCCATAGTAAGTGAGAAGGCAGACTCGTGATAACATTAAAGAGGCTAAAGAAAGACCACAACGACAGTCAAAATTACAGCAGAGAAATCCACGTTTTGATGTCCTTAGATGCTCCTCGGAGATCGACTGGTGGAGATGTATACTGGGATGTAATAATGTGGCTCTGGAGCTATGGAAATGCACTGGTTCTCAACTGGTAGGCGTAGCAGATAAAACAGAGCAAATACCGGAGCTCAGGCACAGGAAGCAGAGTCTGCAAAGACCCCGGGAGCACAAGGGAACAGAAACATAATCTTAAAGTAGCAGCCAGCACTTTAAACAACACAGGAAACACAGACAATCTGTCAAAGAGCAGTGTCCAGAGCCAGAGCATAAACGCAGCATTAATCAGGTGAAGTGTGCAGGTGGTCTGGTGAGTAGGCAGGCTGGTTCGGGTGGGAGGAAGAATAGCACACAGAACAAACAGGCAGAGGCAGACAGGAGAGAAGAAAACATCACCGCGGGTGTGGGAGGAGACTGCACAATCCTGACAGTGTTTACTGCATGTTTGCCGGTGTGTTAATGTGACCAAATAACCGCTTTGTGTCACTTCAGTGGATCATCGCAAAGCCGCATTCGTGTTAGCCCGGGTTCTAGTTGCGAGGGAGGCGGTCTTGCTTCAGTAACAGCCAACGTAGCCACCATGGCCGTGTCAGTTTGCTTATTCCTCTGGAGCAGTTGCAAGGAATAAAAGCAGCTCTGATCGATATTTTTCTATCAGCTGTAGATCACATGGCAGCTTTTATTTGAAAGGAGTTCGTTGGAGTGAGGAACCAGATTATTACCACGTTCCCCTTTGCTCCGAAGAAGATAAGAAGCTTTAACAATGACTGAAGGCCAGGTCTTTCTCCAAGACTGACGCAGATAGAAACATAGTTTATATATTGGATATTCTTCCTGGAGATAAGTTAACTTGCGTGGTTAACTTGCATTTTCACATAGATAGCAGAATGTAAATTTGACATTTGATTTTCTTTGTAGAGAGATGTTGTCCCCATCTTTTACTCCCTATCAAGCTCTGAACCCAGGCATTATATGACTACAGAAGCAAGATTCGAGAAGCAGGCCTGTGTTGGACAATTGGAAAGGCTAAACTGGGCTATATCTGGTGTGTTGGATGCACTTATGTATTTATGGGCTGAGACAGTACTCAGGATTGCAAGCCGGGCAGCCACGTCACCTCTAACAAATCAAAGTCAGTCATGGCCTCTTATTCTGTCATTTCAGACAGACCACGGATGTCTGCAGAGGACAAGAAAGGAGCCGCTCGGCTGGATGGAGGCCATGCAGCGGTAAAGGATGATTATATTCTGCTTGCTCTCTCCGCTGTCATCTTCAAACATTTCTCTTTCACGCAGTGACAATGAGGAGGACGGGTTAGAACACCCGTCACCCTAACGTCTCCCTGCTTTATCACGAGGAGCTCATAAAGATCCTCTTCTCTCTTCCCCCCACTCAAGTAGGCCAATGTCTGTGCCAGCCACTTGAGGGAAAGGTGGCCACGTGCGCGCGCTGCAGCTGAGCCGGTGGATGGCCAACACCAGGCCTCAGTTACAGTATCTCGCCCTCCAAAAAGACTTGAGCCACGGTGACTGAGAGTTGAACTGCCCGGAGACATTTTTTTTCCCATGGTTGCCGTCATGCATATTCATGAAGATTATTACATTTGATACGAGTTTTACTCCTCTCCCCTTAAATGCCCAAGAGGGATGGATGATGCAGTGATTGGATTTTTAAACAAACTGCCATCGGGATACAAATTATCTTTGAGCAGCGTGGATGTCGGCAGTGCCAAGAGTTGAAAGGTCGTCCATTTAACCCTTTACCCTGCCCTCTGAACCAGAGCTCATGACATCAATGAACGGGTGGACTTTCTGAATCACTTCTTTTTCTCCATCGGGCATGAGATTCGACCTTTGACCGTTCGATCCGGAAACTGTAAAACGAGACAAGTTGCTGGACTCTGTTTACCCGTTCCACCTGTGAACGACTGTGAGTGTTAATGCGTTTCTACTGTATGGTCTTCGTGGTCTTCAGCAGACAGAGACGGCGTCGGGTTGTCGCAAACACACGATGTGAACGGGAGAGAAAGAGGCAATTTAGATCCTCATTAAATTTTCAAAAGTCCTGATGGTCCTCTGAAAATTGAACCAACTGTTCCAATGCAGCCTTAATTTTATGCTACAGTAAGTGCAAATTAGTTTCACAAAATTATTTTTAATCACACTCTACTGAGTTAATTTGCTGTGTGGTAATTTTCCATGCTCCCTCTTAGTATCACACTCAGTCATGAACCATGATGACTTGTATGATCCGTGCTCAGCTCCGGCCTGCTCCCTGGTTCAACCTCGAAATTTCTCCTGCTACGGATCTGCTGCTCCTCCACCCACTGCATAAACGCAGCACAAAGTTTTCCCTCCTGCGTCGTCTGATGCAGAAACTACACTGCGGGCCAATAACAGCAGATTAATTATCTGCAGTTGCTGCTTCTCTGTTTGTGTGGTGGCATTAGGTGATCTGGACTCTGGGCTGTGCTGCTCCGATTACACAGCGTCCATTTGGAGGTGGCCCAGTCCCAAAAGAGTTGTATATATTACATCTGCACATGCCTGATAATTCACAAATGCATTTCCCCGATGACAGCGTTGTCACCACATTTAGATACACTCACCACACTGACACATACTTCAGAATAAATGCAGATAATTAATGCCACTGTTAAAGATTGAACCTTTTTGCTGTCACAAGTGCTTCTGTGTACAATACATATGAATAGTGCGCCAATCCTTTTCGACATAAACGTTGGCAGAAACTTCTGTGTGTGGGCGGCTGTTGGAGTTAGGGGAAGTATCGCTTATCAATTAGCCACACATACTGCGGATGCCACATAAAACTTTCTCTCTGTGCTTTATGTATCCTTGCTCATGTCTCTATTAAGAAGAAAACCTGCATCAGTGTCACAGAAATGACTTAAAGAGCCATTGAAAGAACTGTCTGCAGCTGACAGCGCTGTGACTTGTAGTTGTTTCAGTTTTGGAAAATGCTATTCAAGTCGTGTTTGTGAAAATTAGTACAACTGCTGCTGAAGCCCCACAGAAAGATGAATTCCACAGTGATTGCCATGTGAAGGGCTGTTGCAATAAAATGCAACAAAAATTCACATTTCTTAAGAATTCGCCGTGGAGATGCTTTCAGTACACAACAATATGAGTTTTTTAAGGCAGCTTTGATGCTTTAAGCTGTAAAGCAAAGACTGAAAGTGCGGTTCAGCGACAGTCGTGATGTTCTGACTCTGCATTCCCAGGATATCCTTTTCCCCGAATTATCAGGATAGAAGGCTGTGCTCGCTACTTCAGAAAATGTCCCTGCTACGATTTCTGTCACACTTTCACTTTTTCGTGACAGAAATCTACAACCTGCTGTGAAGGCCAGCCACAGGTGCCAAAATGGCTGCCACACCATCACAGGTCAACTGTTCCAGAAAAAATGAGTCCAAGTCTCAAGGATTTGCATTTTTGAATTCCTGAACATTTGCAGAGCATTACAGCTCATGGATGATCCAAGTTTAAATATGCGGCATGGTTTCAAGTAATTGTGTAGAAGCTTGTCAGACACTTACACGGTTGACTGACTCGTAATGAAAACAGTACACACTTTAATCTGGTGAGCAGACGTACAAATCTGTGAGACTGAACTACGATGATGGACACTGAACTGACTGACGTGTTTTCTCTCCCATGTTATCCACTGATTTTCGTGGTTGTCTGCCACACTGAACATAACCATAACCATAACCATAGACGATCAACACTGAGCGGTTTGGTTTGTACAAAGTTAAATATAACATGACTGCAGTCGGGATGCAGACAAACAAAAATCCCTCTGTAGTTTACTGATACTTATGACTCAAAGATGATCTATTTGAGCTGCAATACAGAGAGAATTTCCTGGTGAAAGACAGAGGCACGATGGTAAGGAAGCTGTTTCATATTCACCTCTTAATTTAGTCTTTGGAAAGGAGGTGGAGGTGGAGGTGGAGACATTCAGTTGGCTACAACCTGGATGAAAACTGCCTTTACTTACCTTTTATTTATGTTGATCACCACTGAAAAACGTTACATGGTGTCTTCAGTAGCCACTTCTCTGCATTGGTCTGATCCTTTGATATACCGTATGCTCAAAGTGCTGCACCACGGAGCACATTCCAGACTGACCTGTGTAATATGGACATTGAGTCTGAGCACGTCCAACAGAATGATAAACACCCCAGCTCTTAAAGTTGGCCCTGAAGTGACATTTGGTACTTCCTCCTAGAAGCGGCACATATGTTCCCCCGGGCAGGACGAGCGGCTTTTCCTGGGAGAACAGCGAGAGAGTGAAAGAGAGAGAGGGAGGGAAGATGATTCCATCTGTGTGGGGATCTGGGGGGCTTACAGAAGGTTAGATCTCCCTTTGGAGAATGAGAGGTTCTTGGGTTGATATCATCTAGCACAGTTTCTCAGTCTCCTGGCCTGGTGCTACATGGCCAGCGTGTTTGCCAACGGCGGGACGGGACAACAAAAACACATATGTGCCAGAGAAAACACATATGGCTGAAACGTTTTTATGCCTTGTAGAGCTTTCATTACCTTTGGCTGACATGGCAGCTCCAATCAGAAGCCATTTCACTAGTGAAATGGGCGTACTTTACCTTTGTGTGACTGTTTTTCTTTTTTTTGGGTTGACATATTTAATACAGTGCAGTATAGAAGCATGTTTATTTTATCTGTGTGTGTGTCTCTCTCTCTCTGTGTACTGATTCTGGGGGATTGGCCATCCCCCTGGCAGACAGTGGCCATCTGGCCGAGGGGTTTTGAGACAGACACTGTCTGTTGAGCACTATGACCCTTATCTTCATGCCATGTCTCAGATGCCCCTGCCGTTCTCTTGGGTCTCCCTTCACACCGGAAGAGACACTCTGAAATGGATGAGAGATGACAGACGGGATGTCTGGCATGGACTGGACTTAAGAGAGACTGCGAGAGCCGGGTGGGAGAAAAAATAAAATAAAATTACCAGCACCAGTCTTGTCAGTTGGCCAAACTAAGCAGAGACATATCATCGTCCTATTGGGCCAGGGTCCAGATCAATATCTTGTTACAGACAACGCAAGTGGCTTTGATGTATGCTGTTGTTCTGGCCTCAGGTTGATCACACATCACCTGTCCTGAGGCGTGACCATCTACGGAAACACTTAATGTGGGGGGGGGGGGGGGGGGGGGGGGGGGGGGGGGGGCAGGTCATGGTTGGGGATGCATATCGGTCCACTGGCAACGACTCATCACACGTTTTCATGCCTGAGTCAGGTTTGTTCCAAACAGATGGAAAAAGCTCTTTTAGCTCAAAATCACTGTATGTGCTGATTTCTTTTTTTGCACAACCCAGTTAAGGGTGGGGAGGACGTGCATGCTGAGCACACTTCCCAGACACTGACAAATGCGATGAAACAATGTGTGACAAAAGCCAAATGGAGACCATCAGTGAAGGTGGAACTCGTTTGAAAAGCCAGGTGTTTTCTGAGCCATGCTAGCAAAGATGCTAAGCTATGCTTCTAAGATATGCTAATGACCCCCACAAAGGTTAAATCCTACCCTTTCCCTCTTAGCCAATCAGAACTATTGAAAGTACTTTGATGAGAGATAAAGCATCATTCTCCTCAGACCACAATGACTCAGGCAAATGACAGTCTCCTGAGATATCAAGTTTTCTGAACTGACACTAAGGGGACCAAACTTTCAAAAAAGAAATATATCTAAATATTTAGGCCTAACTAGCCTAAGAAAGCCTTTTTTTTCCTCTTTCCTTGACTAGAAAACTCCCTCCTCTAGGGGTTGCCGTGGTGTTAATTACACCATGTTTCTCCTGTCTCTCATTTAGACTGAGAAAAGTTGTTTGCTACACTTGATGCCAACTCCAGAGCTTTGACTATGTCACTTATGCCACACCTCCACCTCTGCATGCGGTGAAAAAAAACCAAATCCCTGACGTGATGACGGCGTGCAGAGACAGCGGTGACAGTGCAGCACTGAGTGACAGCGGCACCTCGCCCTCGCCTCCGCAGACGGGAGTGAGAGCCAGTAACTTTTCCATTTAATTTAGAGTGAGATTCGATGTCAGGTGAAGCCGGCGCATTTTATGAGCAGGCCTCCCGCCACCGCAGCGGTCGGGTTCATGCTTTTCCCTGCCAATTGAATTATCGTGGTCAGTGATGAATAAATATGGGTAATCAGCTTGCCAGCCAAGCTTCCAGGCATCAGAGCACAGATCAGCAGACAGAACGTACCTGGGGTGTCTGGGGAGCAACGCGATTAAATACATTCATGATCCTGCATGGCTATAGTAATGCTGATTTCCTAGCACACTTATGTATGCACGACTTATAAGTGGTAGTCGCGAGAGGGCTTCGAAATCTTGAGTGCCCTGTCTGTCACATTCACTGTATTGTTGTGAGTTGTGTTTTTAGGATGGGAAATGGTAATACAATTAATAATCTGTGGGCCTGATGGGAAGCTTCGTCTGGCAGCTGCTAGTTGACGATCCTTGGTACAAGGTAATGAGGAGTCGATGCACAGGGCCGATTTAAGCTATAAAAACAGAGTTTTAGATAATGACAATATGTCTCGGTTTGCGGGGATGATCAATCATCATCTCTTCCTGCAGGCTGCTGAGCTGAAACTTTGTCCGGACTTGATGGCAGCTTCACGCATGAGACGAGAGCTTCAGGAAGGCTGCGTGCTGTCACCAGAACCGGCTGTTTTGGTCAGTAATATCCCGAGACTGTAGGTGGGCAGCTTGTTAAACCACATTGCCATGTATTCACTTCCTTTTGTTGTTAAATATACCCAAGGTGTGGGTGTAGAAGCTTTCGGAGCTCTCAGAGGGCATCTGAAGTTTCGGCAGAACTTGGCTTGGTTTTGGAAAACAACGCGACAAGTGCTGCCGCTGACTAATTTCTGGGCTGGTGCAATCACTGAGTAATGAGCGCTGATTAAGCAGCATTTTACAGGTAAGCTGCACTTGTTCTCAGCTGGCTCAGGCCCTAAATGGCCTCCTCGACGTTAACAGAACAGTTTCTTAGAACAAAAATTTTCTCTTAATGATTTCCAGTCATTCTGCCCTGATGAAGAGCTTGGCATGAGCTTCCGCCCCACAGGCGTCAGGCAGCCACCTTCACATTTTCACATTTTACTAAGCAGATGCACGTTCCCGCACAAAGCAGTGAGTGTTTGTGACAGCGGCGCCACTATACTTTATTTTTCAATTTCATCTAACTGCACTCATTGCACATCCCGCCACTAATCCGTGTGCGGATAGTCACCCGCTGTTCATCACTGCTGGCTCTGATTTTCTCCTCCAAGCCATAACACTTTATGGACTTAACACACTGGAGTTGACGTGTGTCATCTCGCTGACACACATTTGGGAAAAATGCATTCGCAGCGCACACAGTACGTTCTCCGCGACGTTTGGCTCTTTTGAGGAATGGCATCTGGCCCAGATCCTCACTCATGGCTCATATAATACATGTGTTTCATGTGAGTGAGCATCTGAAGTAATCCGCTCTTTTTGCTGTGTTGAATAGAAATGAAGATAATGTCAAACCCAATGTCAAATAGAAACTTGTACAAAACACTGCTGCTCCGACAAATCTGCGCGCATCATATCTGGACATCAAAAACTGCAACATCAACTTATTCTTAGCTCACCATGTGCAGCTGTTTGTCACATATTAAAATTAAAAAACAATAAAAGATCCTGGCATGAATTCACAGCTTCACAAGCCTATTCCCCCTCAGGGTTGAATAGGTATTTCTCGGTCTAATAACGCCTGTTGTGCTGTGAGGATTTCTGACATTCTGACACCTTCTTCTTTTCCGCCACAATCCCGGACTCAGGAATAGATTTCTAATTAATATCCTTCCCTTCTATAGGCAATGAATCTACTTTATAACACAGCTGCACCTCCAAAGGTCATCCAAGATGTGCGCCGCTGACATTTTTCTCACACAACTTTCCTCTCCCTCAGACACACACACACACACACACGCACACGCACGCACTCCCGCCGCCTCTCTCCGCCTCGCCTTTGCTTCCCTTCCTCTTACCTCCTCTCTGCGTCTCGGGCGGTGTGAGGGATCACGGATTGCCCAGAGGTTACGCCCACGCATCGCACCCCGGCACCCCGGCAGCCGCATCGCGCCGCCTGTCTGTGCGCCGGGGGTGAACGTGGCCATGCGTTAGCCCACCGCTGCCGACCTCTGGGCTGGGATGGAGGACGAAAATAACAGCGAGACTCTTTGCTGGGCTCGGGGCGCGCCACGCTCTGCCCCTCTGCGTTCACCCCCCCGCACGCCCCGTCTTTTCACGCCGAAAAGGTTCTAATAAAGTAGCAGTCGAGCCAGACTCGAAACACTCGGAAACACAAAGCGGGAATGGAAAGGGGGAGATTAGATGAATGACAGAAGGCATCAGAGTGGATCCTTGACGACGCAGGAAATAATAGGGACGTCGTCTCCTTCCCTCCCGGAACGCACGTTTCATCTGAGCCGCGTGTCGGACGTGATTTTCCCCGGCCCTGGCTGTGACAGAACTCATAAACCCCGGGCATCTCCACGCGTTCAATTTGGATGCCGGAATAAGACATCGCGGCGTCAGAGAGAGGCGCCGAGAGCCGGAGGATCCAGAGTACACCGTTATTAATAACTCATCTGCGCGGTGAGCGCGGCGATATTGAGCTGCGGCGCTTGCAAACACCCAACGTCATTTACTCCTAACAGACGAGAGGCAGGAGACAACGACTGCGGCTCGTCGTGCGGGACTTTATCTCTGTGAATGACGTTGAGTGGGACTGTGGGGGCTGTATGTTACTCCGCTTAAGTGGGGCAGCACTTTGTCTAACGAGGGACTCTATTAGTAAAAGCAGCAGATTTCCATCTGATGAATACGCATAGTGTGTGGATGGTGGGGTGCTTGAGCCAGCACCGGTGACTGATTAGTCTGTTCTGGACTGCGTGTGTTGTGTCTCCACGCGCACACACGCACACCCACACACACACACCCATGCATCCAAAGGGAAGTTTGTCAATATCAGGGTGTCATGCTGAAGTGTATATTCTATTCTAGTGTGCTCTCTATCTACAGTATAGATCACCTATCGCTCTGTGTGGGCGATGAACAAGCAAGCTGTACTCTGCAGTGAAACACGTCTGGAGGCTGGAGTCTACGGAAGCTGAATCTTCATATTACAAATATAACCAAGTATCGAGGCTGAAGCCTAACAGAAAGCCTCTTTTTGTGTGTATTTTTTAATAAAACAAGACCTTTTCAGTTATTAAAATTGGATTTCTTTTTTATACTCTAGGGATGATTTTCTTGGATTCTGGTTAACACGCAATCCTCCTCCCAGAAATTAGAATGATATACCACTAAATTAAAAAAAAGGATACTTGTAATATCTGTGTATTAACTTGCCCCTGCTATGCTGCGCCGTGTGCGTGAAATATGGTGTTTCATCAAGGCTGTAGGTGTTGGCTGGATTAAAGCAGCGATGGAGGGAAGCGCTCACATCCATAGCTCAACACTGCAAATATGCTAATAACAAGTACGCCTAGTACTGGAAATGTTTACGAAGAATATGGGAATATTAGCAAATACAGAACAAGGTCTCGTCTCACTGCAGTATTTTATACATGTAATGCTGTATAAACTGGCAGTCTTCATTTTATCAACCTTCTATCAAACTATTAGACTGTATAAATGCGACTAATTATTGTGAGGCTTGGAGGAGGATTGCTAGTTGAGATGATTTAGATTACAACAACGGAAAGCTAAATGAAAGGGGAATATCCAAGTACCTGAATGACTGTAACTGCATGACTGTACGTTCTGCCAGTGGAGTCACATGAAAGAGAGGCTCACGGGAGGCTCCGATATAGTCGACGCCTCTTTATTGATTCTTATAAATGCCACACGAGCAGCCGATTATTTTAGCAGATGTGACGGATGCTAATGCATCAGTGAAATAAACCGCCATGCAGAGAGCGGCTCAATAAATGTCCCCTCCTCGCCTTAATAACCACTTCCACTCGCGGTTTGTCAGGGACGAACAAAGCCCACACAGCATTTGATGCAGGGGAGTCCAGTGGCGTGGTGATTCACTCGTTCATAGGAAGGATGTGGGACGTGGGAGGTGGAGGCGGGCTGCGGTCTGCAACCCGAGTCCCTGCATCTGATGAGTTACGGGGGGGGAAATTGAGAATATCCCAAATGAGAGCAAGGTCGGGATATTTCAGTCAGTGATTCAGTATGAAGTGAGGTAATGCCGAATGAAGGTCATGTCTCGTCTTTTAAATCACTTTGTCATGATTAAACCAAGACTTCCTGTGGACTTTTCTTTAATCGTAACCAAGTTTTGTGTGCGCCCAGACAAAGTCGCAGACGATTCCTCTTTTTGCTTTTATCACGGTTGCTAACGATGAAAAAAAAAACATCTCCTCATTGTGCTCGCAAACAATGGTTATTGTGATTCAGAAGCAGTTTTGGAACACCTTATATACTGTATCTCTGATGTGCTGCAATGCAGCGAGGACACCCTGCCTCCTTATTCTCTTGCAATTAAGTATTAGTGGATCTGGGTCCTTTGGGCGAACAACACTATCAATACTGCATCTACATGCCGCGATCAATGAACAAGTTATTTAGGGAATTGGCGCCCTCCACCCCCACCCCCACCCCTCTTTGTGCACTAACTCGTTCCAGCTCACGCAGTCTGACATTAAAGTTTCTCCTCAGCGCGGTCCCACTCAAATAGCACTTATAAAACACATACGCTGTCACACCGCTCTCTATTGCCACTCTTTATAGCTCGTGGCCTAACTAGTGTACACAGATGGGGCCCCTCCTCATCTCCATTACAATGAGCAGTCCATTAGCAAACGCCAATAAGCTCTGTGTAGCGTGACAGCATGTTCTCAAACAAATTAGAGGCCTAAAGACAACGGGAATATTATTATTTTCAATCCTCCATCATGTGTTCATTAATCTTCATTTGGACTTGATGAGTGTGGCAATCAAATGAAATTATATCCCTGTTTTAGCCTCTTGTGGATTCCCCCTCACACACCACGATCTCACACGTTCCCACAAGCTACTGCAACGCAACAAAACTTCCAAACGACTTTAGATTAATTTTCTCTGATTAGCAGCTAAATATATCACCAAGCCCCTTCAAAGTCATTAACGGTGACAACAACGGCAGCAGAGGCAAACACATCACGGAGCACTATCAAGCGCGGGCAGAATCGAGACCTTTAAATATTGAAAGATAAACATCATACAGAAGCTTTTGTTTGATTATGCAAACATGCCAAATCTGCCGCGCTGGCTGTGAGAGCGGAGCTCTCGCCTGCTAATTAGAAGGTGTGTGTTCACGGCCCGGCTCTATTGCTTTAAATCACTGTAATTGCCCCTGATCTCCTCTTAAAACATCACTATTCATTCCCCCATAATTACCGGCACATCTGCGGGAGCACACGTGCCTCGGCCCCTCTCTGACATCAGCCTGCGGCCCGGCTGGCCAGCGTGTCGCTGTCTGCCGGTGGTCTGCCTGACAGAGAGAAGAAAGAGCCGCGTGCAGTGTGGCTGCATGGAGAGAAACATTTTTACCGCGACGTTGGAACCGGCTTCACAAAAGTCCCAAATTTCCCTCCATCCCAACCTCCCCGTGTTTCAGCGCGTCACTGATCAGTGGTGGTATTACCTTTTCAAAGGAACCAACCAGGCGTCCTGCTGCTCTCTGTCTGCAGGCAAGTTTCAAAGCACTTTTTGTTATAAATAAACGTTCAGGGAAAAAAAGACAGTAACGACGACACTTCCCTGCTCCAACGTGGCCTTTGATGAGCTCCAGCAATACGTTTTTGAAATTCATTTTGACTATTTTTTTTCCCTTTACTATGAAAAGGCAAATTGCCTCCCAGCAGTGCGAGGAAACTACTGTATACACTGCCACAATGAACCATATGCAGCGTTTGACGCTGAACCTTGGGCTTGGCAGTCTACAGCAAACATCAGAGTGGTCCCATGCTTCACAATGCTGATTTTCTTAGACTCTTAGATTTTATTTCCCAGATGTGATGTGAGTTTTCAGTTGGTCTTTTAACATTTGGTGTGGCTGAGGCTGCTGTGAAACCAAAGGTTGCCTTTTTTGTTTTCAGTTGGCTTATATTAATGACCATGGCAACTTATATATTCGTTTTTCTTCTTTTCCGGTCTGTTTTGTTGGCTTTTTGCGGGCCTAAACATGCACCTTAACGTGTGAAAATGCCCATGTGCCTCCATTGGGTCAAAACGTTTCATCATTAGGGTTGTTGAGCACAGGCATGGCAAAATGGCTCAGTAGCTCCTACGGACCCTGCAGCCTGTTGTGCCTGTGAAAGTTAGCACACATATGAAATGTCCCAAGGGGCACAAAAAAGTCTTCTGGAGCCATATGCTAAGCCCAACAGGAAGTCTGTTAATTTGACTGGAAGATGAAAGATGGCCAATTCCAGGGGTCGCAAATGTTTACAATGCTCCAAGCCTCCTTATGCAATTGACTTCAAAACTCAATAAAGTTATTAAGACAAAGCCAAAGTTGAATTGCCAAGTCTTTGAGATTTCATTGAAAGGTGCGCGTGTTCTGATCCCTCAAGAGGACTGGCCATGAAACTCACTCTATTCAGCCTTACTTTGCCCGTACTGCATCAGTGCATTTCAGCCTCTTGTATCCATGAGCTCAGCTTTTCAGTTATAACCCATAGCTCACAAGCACAGGTGATGGCTGAGACAAACACTACATACACGAGTAAACTGAGAGCTTTGCATTGTGGTTTAAGGACAGCAATTGCAGGGACCTTGTCATTGAAATGTTGAATTATTTTATTTCATGATTATATTTTTCAATCAGTGTGTGATTCTCTTTAATTCGCTATAGGTACATCATATTGTTCTTTCCATAGACGCGTGTGTAAACTGTCTTAGAAATAAATGAATGCACGTGTTAGGATTTTGTAATTGAAATGCCCTCTTGGACTTTGACGCTGGGCTGTGGCAGCAGCTGCAGGTCATCATACAAATGACAGAGTGATGGCTGTCAGACCCACTTTGAGCACTACACATACATACGCACACCCACACGCACATACACAGTCACACACACACACACATACAGTGGCTGCTGTTATCGTCAGCAGGCCTCCACAAGTGCCAGCAGAGAGATGACATCGTACACGAATGTGATTTATTCGTCTGCACAGGCACTAAACACGTCACATGACCGTGCTGATAGCCGCGCTGCATTGAGTGAGATATTTAGGGCTGAGAAATATTCCCGTTAACGCACGCTAACCATGATAAACATAACGTCTGCGGCTGGGCGTTGACACTCGGACAGATAACGACTCTCGAGACCCGTCTCCTGATAGAGCCTCCGACTAAACCACAGCGCATGTTTCCAGACTTATGTCTCGGCTAAAGGGCTGTGAATGTGCTTCAAGTGACTTTCAGAGCTCCCTGTCTTTCCAGCGGCGAAAAAGAGCATCCAGCAGTGGTTTCTCGTGGCTGCCAAGCTGCGACTACCATCATGATGACTGCACTCACCGCTATCCACGCCACACTGTGCAGGGGTCAGACCATGATCGCATGCTGGAGCCTCCCACCCACAGATGCCTCTGTCCTCTCTTCTATTCTCTGACGAGGCAAGGAGAGAGGGTTTTAGCATAATTTCAGGGTGTAGTTCTCTTTAAATCACAGTAATCTCCTTTGAAATTGGCCAGCTGCCAGCCTATTGATTTAAAAAGCGTGAAAGTATTATGCAGGACATCTGTCTTTGCTCGTGGACTCACCTTGACACTTGGCCGGATGCTCGCATCCATTCTGCCGAATCATTGTTGACAAACTTGGGCACAGCGGAGGGGGGGGGGGGGGGGCGATCTCGGGGAAACTTTGAGGTAGCGCCCATGTGGGGCCTAGGGCAGCAGAAATCACGTGTGACCCAATTCTCAGCTGTCCTAGATATAAACACTTGGCTTCCAGTAGATTACTGTCCTCCTCAGCTCGTGATCAAAGACAGCCAGAAACAAACGCGGGAGATGGAGAGACACTGAGGGAGGGATGTCGGCCGGAGACGAGGATGCGGTTTAGAGAAAAGAAGAAGTGTAAGAGCTGGATGACAGAGGTAAACGTGTGCAGGGGGCAGATAACAGGTAACGCGTAAGCGGACCTCTACACACGTCATAGTCAGCTGGGCGAGGTTTCAGCTTCAACTTGGTTTCTATGTTGCTGACATTAATACCTCCGGATACTACGTCTTTGTCAGTGACTCAAAGCGGCTTTAATAGATATTATTATAATAAAAATGTATCAAATGACAGTGTGAAGCCAATGTGACAATAGGGAAAAGGTCACTCAGACATGAACCAGCGGAGATTTTATCACTTAAATCTCTGCCCCCCCCTCCCACTTGGCTTTACAGAGATTTATACCTCTTTGATGCGATAATCAGATGGTGGCTCTCATTGTTACAGCTCATTTTCTTGCCGTCCAGTCTACAGATGTTTTTGGTCTCTCTGTTCACTCTCCCATTGCTGATTTTGGCAGCAGGAGGCAGCAGTTTTCAAGAAAAAAAAAACTAATCTGCATAAAAGTCAGGAAAGCAAAGTTACAGGAGCGAATCGCAGTGAACTTAGTCTATCATTTCTCATCTTAACAGCCTGATATATTCCATCTGGATATGGTAGAGACTAAAAGCAATACTAGATTTTCATGTGCATGTTTTCTCTGGGCTCTCTGGTTTCCTCCCACAGTCTAAAAACATGCTAGTGTTGGTCTGTCGGAGTCTTTACATTGCCCATAGGTGTGAGAGTGAACGGTGTGTGTCCTGTGATGGACTGGTGACCTGCCCAGGGTATATTCCCTGTCTTCACCCTGTATGAGCTGGAGATAGGCTTCAGCACACTCCCACGACAACGCTGAGGTACAGAGCAGGTACGATAATGGACGGATGGATGGACAAAACTCATTTCCAGTGCCCCCAAGGGGGCAAAAACATTACTGCAGGTTAAAGACTTTGCAGTAAAGAGCATACAAGTAATGGACAACAAACACAGGGGATTCATGGGAGTGATGTAAACGGAGTGAGGGTGGTTATAGGACGCAATTTTTTGTATTGGTGGGAGCATTAGTTCACAGCTGACAATTCACTGGAAGGTTGCGTTTGAAATCGTAAAATTATGTGAATTAGGATGTTTTTTTTAACACTGTCAACACAATTAAAAATGTATGTGTTGTAGAAATATTGTGTCTCTGGTCAGACGCCACTATCTTCCCACTCGTGGCTGTTTACAAATATTATCATCCAGAGATACTTCCAGTGTCCACAGCAAAGACATCCATGATGCATATTCACTTATCGAGAAATGTTCTTTCTTTTCAGAAATAAGAGATGCCAGAGTTGTTAAAGCAGTGAATTCACTTTAATGTCACAGATGGTGAAGGTGAAGCTACTTTATGCCAATGAATAATAATTCATCACAGTTTGTTTGCTCATTAGATAAAGTCTGCATGCTGCCAAGCTGTCCCTTTACCTCCCCCTAGGACGCTGTGACATAGTGTTAACTAGAAGCAAATCAGTTTATCTCAAATACCTGAAAACCTACTAATAAAGTTTTCCATCACTGCAAGTGGCTGTACTTCATGCTGTTGTCACGATTTATTTATTAGTTTTGTATTTCCTCTTTTATTTTGGTAGATCACAGCTCATTTGTTGGTCTTACCTCCGGACCACCTGTGCTGCGTTTCTCTAATTCCCTCTGACTCTCTCCGGCTCTTACAGATCTCATTCCCTGTGTGTTTATCTAAGTCTTGCATTTGTTAGAGTTGTTTTTCAGTATTTTTCTGGTGTTTTCTGTGTTTTGATGTTCCTCGTTTTGTGTCGGCACTTTCCCTGCGCCCGCTGCTGTGAATGCTCTGCATTTCTGTCTGCGTCTCCAGGTTGGCGCTTTTTGTTTGTTTGATCTCTGTTTTTTGGGTTTCAGTTTTTGTTTCTCAGCCCTTTTTGAATTTTCTGGACTTTTGGTGTTTTCAGCTTTGCATAAAGCTTGCGCTTTCTTGGAACCTGCGCGCTCTGAGAAGTCTTGGCGTTTGGCTCCCTGAAGGTGCTGCTGTGTTTACAAAAGAGGAAGATAAAGTAAATCCTGCAGTGTCAATGTTTATCCTAAAAAAAAAACCACAGACACCAGACTCAATTTCTCCTTATCAATACCAGACCGTGCAGTTTTTTTTATGTCCTTGAAAACTATATTATACTTTTTCGCACCGTGTAAAATACCCATAAAAACCTCCAGTATAACAGACCTGGTGTCTGACGTACAGACGGGGAGGGGAAACCTGGGCAACAATGCACAGGAAGAGCCTGTTACGGCCCATTTGTATCCGCTCTCTGTCGCAACCTGTGTGGCTGTGGGGTTAACCAGGGCTGACGTGCAGTGGAGCATTCATGTCCTGTCCTTGTCTCTCCGTTTCCCAAGCTCCATCACTCAGACTCACGCGGCGGCATTATTAATCATCCTAACCTCCCTCACAAGCCCAAACTGCGGCATTGGAAAATCAGACGCTTTTTGATTCTCACTCATCAAAGCAAAATCTGTCAATCACTTCTTTTAGAGCAGGATTTCCGTTTCGTGTGTGTGCTCGTATTAAATGTTATTAATCTCAGATTACGCAGGAAGATGATAGAGACAATACTTAGTAGCATATCTAAAGTTTATTATAGTTTGTTTGTATACCTTTACAACTGGAATCTTCTTGCATTGTTGTACAATCCCTGAGTTGAGTGGGGTCACCGATGGGTTCAGCTGACTCTACCTGGTGGCATTCAGGTAAACACTGGAGACCTGGTGCTCCACTCACTTGGGGATGAATTGGTGAACTGATGTAACGTCTTTTAAATCTGAAGCATCTGACGTATCTGAGAAACGAGGCTTTAGAAATCTATTTCTTTGCCACAGACTGCTCAGAGGCTGTCTTTCCCATGTCAATTTCCCAGCTTTTTCCAAAGGCGACTGCACAGCCCCCTCGAACAAAGGGCATCCCTATAGTGGGTCTGCCACTGAAGAATAGAACGTATCAGATTGTGTGAGTTCCCTGATGAAACAGAGGAGTATTTCTGCTTGGTGTCATCATACTCATTATGAGACAGCCATTTATAGATCTGAGAAGGTGCTCTCACATCCTTAGAATAGCCATGAGGTCAAATTGAGCAGGGGTTTACTTTAAGCAGAAGTGTGCCAGGCACAAGTCTGAAGCACGCGGCGCCTCACCCACGTCTGTCTTCTACCTCGCGCGCTGACAACTTGTGCTTCGCGTGACAAAGTTCTTTCATTTGCCGTCCTACTACACTGCGCATCATTCACTTCCTGAAGATCTTTGGGAAGTAAGCTCATTTATTTCCCCCTGAGCCGCAACAAAACAACAGCCGTATTAAACAAAAGTAATGATGTACGGCTGAATAGAACATAGTTTCACAGCCTGTTACTCATCTGAAACATTTAATGGGCATGAACAACATCAATTCATTAGTCTGAAATGTGAATTTTCCTATTTTCATGATTGCAAATGGTGTATGTGTGGGTTTTGCTCAAAACAAGCACCTTGGGCATGTCAGCATGTGTTTTTATTGATTACCTGTGTGGAGAAGATATTTAGCGGACTGATAATTGCAACCCGGCTCACGGTTATTAGTTCTGGTCATGTAGAAACTCAAATCTGAAGGCCTGCCTGAAAGGGGAAGAGGTTCAAGCCGCAGAATGGAAAGTGATGATAGCAGTGATACATGTGGAGTAAATAAATCATTTTCGGAGAGCGCTTACTTCGTAGCTTCCATTTTTTATTCTAAGAGATCAGAGATGACGCAGGGGAGCCTGACTAGCCAGTGTTTCGTGAACAGATCAAATGCTTTCATGGGGAATCTTGGTCTGAAACCAGTTGTAGTAACCAGTTACTACCGTTGTCAGACAAGCGTAGCGGTGTAAGAAGTAATACCAGCGAGATTTCCCTCTGGAATGTCGAGGAGTGAAACTATAAAGTTGCTTAAAACTCAGCTAACATACAGAGCTGCTTCTGGCCTGTTGTAAATAATAGAACCGCATTGTACCACACGAGTTAATGGCTTTGATCTTACTATGAAATGCAGGTGCATCCACCCTTGGTAGTCTGCGCATGCAGGGTGCAACTTGGGCAGGTTTTTCGAGAGTTTAAATCAGATGAGTGATAAAAAATGAATTGCCGCAGAGCGGATATATATATGTATACATATATATATATATATATATATATATATATATATATATGTATGTACAGATCGACGGCTTTGTTGAAACCACAAAGAGGAGTTAACAGTAAAGCAGAGCTTGAAAAGATTGCCCGGTGCAACAATGTCTGCATAAAGAACGCTCTCGCTTCCTCTACAGCGTCCGCCGTGGGAATAATAAGAAGCCCGCGCTCAAACAGCGCCGAGAGCGGGCGCAACAATGCACGTCTGAAATAACCATCAGAGGGCCCATTCACGCAACCTTCGGTTAATCACCCAACTGCCTCCTCCCATTCGCTGCGTCCTCTCCTCTCTTACCCCGTGCTCGATACTCGTCCGCAGGAATCTCATTCATCACTGCCATTCCAGAGTGGATATATTAGCAGCCCCGCTCGGTGTGCGGGGAGTGCATTATCTCCACGGCCGCCTGTCTCCTCACTTCGTCAGAGGGATGCCCGTGCAATGGCGGCCTTTCCCAGGGAAGCCGAGCGGCCGACCGGGGCTTTGTTGTCTGTCTGGCCGTGATGCGGCCGAGCGTCGGGTCATGCTGTTTCTGCCGCCGTTGAGCTGATCCCATGTCTGAGCTGACCTTTAGTTGAGGAACATATGGTAGCACAAGATATATGGCACGTAGTGCCATAGAGTACATACTGTACTATTAGCATAGCACATTTACAGTATACAGCACGTAATTTATTTTTCTCTTTTTTGTTTTGACAATAAAGTGTTTTCTGTCACTGAATTCATCTGACAGGTAGAGTTTTTGGCTACACCATGAATTAAAGTTCCTCAACAAATAATTGATATGATTTTTATAAACGCGTGCAGCGATTCAAGCAGTTGTCAAGCTTGTCAAAGTCTCAAAAAAAATCTACCTTTTCTCTCTCTTCACATAATTAATCATCTTAGCAGCCTGTAGCTCTCTCTCACGAGCATTCACAGGCGGCAATAGACGGTTTTGTCAGTATTCATGATGTGATAATGTCAGAATGATCTGAAGAGTTGTTTTTCTGCATGTTGACTTTTGCCTTTGCAATTTTACGCACGGCGATGCTAGTTTCATACTTTTTACTGAGAAAGCAGAGCAATCATTTTGCATCTTTACTTGCAATATCTTTATCAGTGCTCAGATCCAAGTAAGGGATGCGAGTACTTCTATCACCTCTGGTACACACAAGCATTTTCATCTCAAATGTATGAAGGAGCCACAGATCTTGATTTGAAATGTTTGAAGATGCATTAAAAAATATTCCCCCGTGCGAGTGCTCAAAGCAGCCGAAAAGAGGAAGGTTTTGAAGGATAGGGGTGTGTGCGTGTTCATTCTTTGACTATCATTCTCGTGCCAGCTTACGGTAAAGAGTGCGGGCGTTAAAGGGCTTATTGAGCATATGGCAGCCCTGTGAAGACGCTCTTTGAAATCCTTTCGCCTCCGTTTTCCCCTGCGACCCACAGAAGTCTCGTCTAGTTTATATTCCCGGCGTGGAGCCGCGTGCGTCTCTCCCCGTGCCCTCAGTCCATGGGCGGCGTCACGCACTCAGCGGGGTGATCAGTGGGGGTCAGAGCCCGTGTTTAACCCGCTGCAGCCACGGCAGACTGGACACCTGGGCCCTGCTCACATCATCTGCTGAAGCAGAGGTGAGGTACAAAAGAGAGAGAGGTGCCTGACTGGAGGCCAGGCACTCTAAGATGGCTCCTTATCTTAATACTATTAATACCCATCTGCTGCTCGAGGGGAGGGATGGCGTCGCCTTCATTTCACTCGCACGACTCTCATCCGGAGACAAACACAGATCTCCTTCACATGTGGAAAATTCAGACTCTCTTTCAGCTGCAACAACAGGGATCTCTCCGTGGAGACGCGCGCGCAATGTTCAATGTTTGCTGAGGAACGCCGCTTTTGTGTCTCAGTTCATGTAAAACTAAAACTGATTTGGGGGTGTGGTGTGTGTGTGTGTGTGTGTGTGTAGGGCGGGGGGGGGGGGGGGGGGGGGGGGGGTGCTGGGAAAAAAAAAAAGTTGTACGTGTATGTATGAGGTCCAAATCCCTTGCCAGAAAGACAGACTGAGAAAAATCAGAATCAGAGGAGCCAGGAGGGAGGGGTTCATCGAGGATTTGGGTCATAGATTGCCGAGAGGGATCGCACTGTGTGTGCTTGTGTGTGTGTGTGTGTGTGTGTGTGTCTGTCAGGGTCTATGAACATTTACATGGATTTCCTTCTATCTGCTTGTGTGTGTTGTCGTGTGTGCCTGTATCAGTTACACAACAGATTTGATGATTAAAACAATCATGTTTTTAGTATCGCCTTTCATAAGAAGTTGTTCTCTCTCTCTCTCTCTCTCTCTCTCTCTCTCTCTCTCTCTCTCTCTCTCTCTCTCTCTCCCTCTGTGGGAAATCACTAAACAGGGAATCTGAGTTACTTAGAAGCCAGGTTCATGTGATTTCAAGTGTGAATGAAGTTTTAGTCATTAAAAGCAAATTAGATAATATACAAGATAATTTACAACTACATGCTGCAGAGGTTATTCATGTTTATGGTTATTCATGATGTTATTCATGTAGCTTCAGAGAGAAGTCTGTGGAAAGGGGGCTGGACTTTTGAGGCGTGCATGTGCGGAGTATGGTCTGCTCGAGCCGCACATTTAAGTATGGATATATGTTATGGGAGATGACAAAATGGCCATTTGGAAGACCAGCTTCCATTTCACTACACATGTGCAGTTAATTTGCAGTCATGTCAATCAGTGAATGTCAGTCAAGCAGCAGGAGTGTAGCTGATATCAGGGCGTCATCTGTTTTTAAGGTGGTAGGTAACTTCAAACCCCAGGCCCTGTGTTTTCTTGGTTAGACCCATTTCATTGTGTGAACTTGCTCCACCACAAATAATCTCCAAAGTCATCCTCAAGAATTCTTGATATCCTTTATCTCAAGTTTTGTTTCACATTGAAGGTAAGTAAGCACTGTAAACATTGCAGAATGTTAATCATTGAAGAAATATGTGTGTGCTGTATCTTCTGTCTGGAGGTTAAGATAAAAAAGAGAGGTAATGCAAGTAAAAAACGCCAACTCATTTATTCCCTCTGATGATGAGAATCGATGAGAAAGTATAATAATGCTCAATAAGCATGATTGATCATTCTCAAATTCTTATCAATTCCACATCTATAACAGCCTTGTTTGTATATTTCTGACAGAAGATTAAAGCAGAAACAAGGTGAATGTATGTTACACTATTAAGAGATGTGATGTGCATTTTCTCAAGTGATTTGACAAAGTTATATTTATACCAGAGGAAAACAACTTGCCACTTTTCTGGTGAATAAATGTGCTTTCCACCAGCGGCGGCAGCTTCTCGAATGGACGCCCGGTACTGTACCCCTGTCTCCCTCTGCAGGGTCACAGTAGAGTGGGTCAGCCAAAAACCACTGTGTCTGGAGCACTGATCTGTAGCTGTTAAAGGCCTTGGACAGCAGCATGCTTTTGGCAGTGATGTTTGGCACTATGGGTGAAATGCCAGCCTGTCTCGGAGCGCTGGCCTGCATCCAGCCAGCACTCTCCCATGAGGTTGCGGGTGATTGGACCAGTGACCTCCAGAGTGACGATCGGCCTCTAACTGCGGGTAACGGGGTGGGGACGTCATCCGTTCGCAGATAATGTACCGTACCGATAAGAAAAAAAAAAACCTCCACTCTGAGGCCTTTTGGCTGCATCTGTGTGTTTGACGAAGTGTTTAATGTTCAGTAACACTGGAGCGCTCTGACTCTGTAGCTTCTCATGGCCGGTCATGAGAGCAGGGATCGCCCGGCGGCTCCGTCCCCCTGTCTGTCAGTCACTCCGGCGAGGCGCAGTGGGTTTCATCCTGAATCTGCTCTGTTTATTCAGCCAAGGGGTCACGAGGTGATGACCCACTACTCCGGACTGTCATCACGCGACCTCGGCGTGACACCGCTAAGGGAGTTGCCCTGTGGACTCAGCATATCTGCACTCATCTCCCCGTCAATCATGTCCACAACGAGGAAACCCGCGGTCAGAGGTGATGTATCAGTGTGGTTTTTTTCTTGTTTTTTTTTCTTCTCGGCAGTTCTGTCAGAGATGTTTCCAAAGGGTTGTAAAATGTTGTTTTGACATCAGAAAGGAACGCTCTTGTGGTGTGGTAGTGGAGGCGTGTCAAGGGAACCACACACACTCACCTCTGATTTTTATCATATGAAAGCCACAACAGTGGAACGTTTTTACTTGTGTCACCAGTGTGTTAAATATACTGTACGGGGGTTCACACCCTTTACTTGGGGAGGCCCGGGTCACTGGCTGGGCATCTTTCTTCCAAATTACAATACATAATATATCTCCATATGGATATTTGAAAATCCCTTCATCCATTATTTTACTCATATTGCTCCTGAACTGATAAAGGTACCAATAGACCTATATCAGTCCTATATCAGTCTGTTGGTACCTATAGTCAGGGAATACACCCTGGACAGGCCTACACACACACACACACACACACACACACACACACACACACACACACACACACACACACACACACACACACACACACACACACACACAGGGGCAACTAGAGTCTAATCAATCTAGACCTGGTCTAAACGAGTGGTCTCACCCACACAGACATAAGGAGAACATGCAAACTCCACACAGAAAGACCCTCAGTCTGACAGGGATTCGTATCAGGGTATTGTGTCGCTCTACTCTATAGTATCCATGAGTTATCATATTGTTAGAGAGATCTGATCATTATTTGCTGTGGGTGCGGAGATTGTGACAAAATACTTTTTTATTTCAGTCACGAAGCTCATTTTCTATTAGAATTTACGGTCATGAAATTGAAAATTTAATGAAAATAAAATATTAAGAAAATCCACACTGGAATTAAAGAGTCTGTTTGACAAAATATTATCATTCCGTTTTTTTTAAGCTTAGGTTGCTTTATTTATTTCTATTAATACCGTAGCAGATGTTAAACTGTGGATGATCCTCATTTGAACTTTCTTCTTTCCACCCTGTAATGTGTCAGGATGATTAGAATCAGTGGATTATTTGCATGTAATTGCTGAATTGAATTAGAGATTGAGGGGGAAGATTGAGGAGCCGTCTCGACGCAGGCCAGCGCTACCCTGAAATTTCATAGGCTGAGATTTGGTTATGGACAGGCTGCGCTTCATTAGCACAGAATGGAGCTGTTGAGACTTTTGCAGCTGGCCTGCAAGCACAGTTTAATAGACTGGAATCAAATCTAGGATGGAAAATGGAGTTTGAGAAAGCAGTCAGGGAGCAACTTACAGGTCTTAATTGAGGTTTATTCACTGGATTAACTGGATCATAAAAAAAAGATATAAAAAGGATACATATTTCACTCCTGAGCTCCTATTACAGCAACACACAGCCTGCACGGACACCCAAACCATTTAACTGTCACATATGTTTTATACAACAGCCCAGTTCTCGTCTTCTCTCAGTGGCCGTTTATGTACAAGACGTAGATTATGCCGCCTGTTTGTCACCTCCCCTGATTGCAATATTAGCCTTGGGAGTCAGCGGTGCAGCCTTGACTTTTCAGTGTTGGGCACACAACTGTCATAGCTGCGTATCAACATCTGTGAGCGCCGCGATAGTTTAGGCTAATGTTTTAATTGGTTCCTGAGAACAGAGGGCAAGCCAAATTGCTTTAGTGTCCCTGAGGCTTTCTCTCTTAATGAGATATTCTCCCCTCTCTGGATCAGAGGGGTCCTGACCCGCGTGTCGTCACCGGGATATTATTGTAGCACATTCCCCCTTTCTCCAGAAGAGCACGCCGAGAGGTTAATGGAAGCAGAAGTTAAAGACAGGCCCGTGCTCACAAAGGGAAATGCTACTTTCAGGCACAAACCACAGCGAGGGGGAGCAAAGGAGGCGGGGAGACAAAGGAGAGGGAGAGAGAGAGAGAGAGCGTGTGTGTGGTTCAGCTTGGACTATTTGCATTAATCCAAATCCTGGCAGATAATCATTCTCCTTCAGTCGGTCGTGCTCACCTTCCACCCATGTCGCAACCTGTTCCGGGGCCCGTCCACTCAGCACCCAGCGTACGGTCCAAAAGCAGAGACGCCCTTGTCTGGCTATTGTTGTGAATAAAGTCTTGAGTCATTTTGGATCCCCCCAAAGCTGACAACACAAAATAAGATTTTAAATTAGATTTTCAAAGCCACTGCGGGGTCCGCTCGCACAACCCAGACCCACTGCGACGTCTGTCCTTTTATCGGCTAATAAAAGGGAAGGGGAGAGAAAGAGAGCAGCAAGTTAGAGAGCAGAGACGCAGATGTCCTTCACCTGTGGTCACCTGCGACAAAGAGTCTTTAAACAGGGCTGGAAAAATGAGAAAAGATTATCTGTGGCCGCTATCAGTGTGGAGGTTTTCTTTTTTTCCCTATCCTTTCCTTTTTGGTCTCATCAATGTGACAAGTGAGCAGGGAGGAAGGGGGAATAGAGAGTGAGAGGAAAGGGAAAAGACAGAGAGATGGCCGTTCTCGCCCCCAGGCCGTTTCTTATACCAATGATAAAACAAAGATATCAGAGATGAGGGGAGCAGTCCTTCTGATAAAAGCATATATGACACCTAGCTCCTTCCCGCCAGCCAAGCAGAGATATTGAAGATAGGGAGCGCTGAGATCTCACTCTGTCTGCTCCGGGCCCCACAGCGTCACCTCCTCCTCGCTAAGTCCTCCTCTATAAGCAGCTAAATTGATCTGCTACACCTTGTTTAACCCCCTGAAGGTTCTGTTAGATTAAGAATCAATTGGCAATCTTAACCCACAATCCATTCAAACTTAAAGCTGGCTGATAACCTTATGTCACGGAGGGAAAAATAGATTAACACACAGTAACTATTTATAGTGACTGCAGGGTGAAGAAAACGCTCCATTGTTTCATCTCCACTTGATCTGGAAGTTAGAGCTTAACTGTACAGAGCTGTGAAGGCCTCGCTCTGAATATTTTATATTTGAAACAAGACAGCTGTGGACTAACATGCAACATGATTTGAAACAGAAACTTGAACTTTTTAGATGTGTTTGAGAAAGTAGAAGAAGCACTCAAATCTTAATGTGAGAGAATGGATTTCTCTTTTGCTAACATCGTTATCAGAAAATGAGCCTCGGGAGCCTTCAGAAGCTCTCTTTAAAAGCAGCAATTTAAAGAAGTAAAACTTGTTTTTGTCTCTGAAAACACATGCAATTGTGAAATGTTTCAATCTTAAACATTCGGGCCCTCGATGTCCTCAATTCACCCACTCTAAACAAAGGAGTGGAACAAGATGGATGTGAGGCAAAGAATACAAGCGCTCTTTTGTTTGTTCACCAAATATTGTTGTCATCCCGAAGTCATCACAACGGCTGCGAACGATCGGCTCAATTATAACAATCTAGCGGCGACGAGGACCTGGGGGGATGAATGGTCTGTGCTCCGGCAGCAGGCCCGTACCTGTGGTGCTGCGCCTCTGTAGCGCTGCAGCAGGGACGGGTCGCCACTTTGACTGACAGCCTGATTTGCTGCATTCTCCATTGCTGTTCCTCTCCAGCAGGCCGAGAAAATTAGATCTACAGTCACCGGGCTAATGCCAATCAAAAGGCGGCTGCTTTTTGTGAGTGTGTGTGTGTGTGCACGTTTGCACGCCAACATATGTTAGCGAATCACGCGTGTGTGCGTTTTGGCCTGCAAAAAAAACAAAAAACAAAACACGGGTGCAGTGACCTGTGGAGGCGAAGACATACAAAGACTTGATGTGAAAGTGCGAGGCGTCGTGGCGGAGGTGCTAATCGAACTGAGCTCGTTACTGATGGAGGCTGAGTCAGGGTGGGAGGAGGAAGGAAGAAAAAGCAAAACAAAACAACAACAAAAAAAAACGGTGACTTTGAGGATCTCTCTTTGTGGGAAAGATCAGGAGGGCAGCGCAGCCTGCCCCGGCCGGCCCGCTCTCCGTCTCCTAACCTGACACCTCTCCACGCCTCTCCCCGAGAGAGAGAGAGAGAGTGAGGCATTATTCTAATGGTGTTTGCTGTTTACGGTGGACTCCGGGTACTTCGGGGCTTGATCGATGCGACGCTTCGTGAGGCGGATCCTTCCAGACGCGCATACAGTCGATACAGTGCGCGGCTCAGAGCCACGGCAGAAGAACACGCTGCAACACAGAGCTCTGACCCAGATCCCAGACGAAGACTGTTTTTCATCTTCTCCCTCTCTCTCTCTCTCTTTAGAACAAAGGCTTATCTAGCCCTCAGATATGTGCCTCCATTCCACTCGTTTGTGCATCCGGTTTTAGCATGCTCCCCAATTAGGAAAAAGTACAAGGCAAAACTAAAAAAAAAAGAAAAAAAAAGAAAAAAGTGGTATGCTGAGTTGAGTATCCACATGAGTGTGCCTTCAGAGCAGCCTCGTTTGACATGAACTTCTGCGTCGCTCTCTAATCACGCTGAACTTCTCGTCTGCAGGTTTGCGCCGCCTCACCCAGGGCTTCTAATCGCGCCGCGTCGTGTCGACCTTGTCCAAGGGCCCGTACGCCACTCGCGTCTCCCTCCCAAGATTCTCTTTCATTTCATGGAAAATTAAATTAACATAAAATCAATTAATGCATTAATTAGTCTTCTTTAATTACATTAACTGGAGTATAGTTTTTGCTTTCAATTATTTATTCCGTAATTAATAGGCTGTAATTAGTACAGCTGATATCAATATTAAACACCACGATAATCCCGCTGAGTGAGGTGGACATCTGAGGCTCGTTAAGGAGCCGGCCAATAGGAGGTCTGCAGACGCCCCTGAGCGGCCAATAGCAAAACAACGGGATCCACTTTGGAATCTGCTGCTAATAAGGGCACATGGCCTCCCATTTAGCATACAGTTTACAGCGTATTGATTTTTAACAGGTTAATTATGTGATGGTTTTGCCCTCCGGTAAAAGACAAGCTCCATCAGTTTTATTTATTTATTTATTTTTTTGAGCAAGCGATGCTAATTGACAGCGTTTGCGCGAATAACTTTATTGATATGATCAACGGGCCCAGCGTGGGACCACGTGTCGGCATTTAGCGCAGCACAGGCTCCATCACACGCTCTGGAATACGGGTGGATCCTTCCTGAAAGTTACACTAATTCAACTTTTTCAACGGAAATTACTATCGGCACTATTTTTGCCAGGTGATTAAATTACATTACATTCTCAGGGGCAACCTTTAAAAGGAAACCTTTTTTTCTCTCGCAATTTTCTCATTACAGACACAATTAACTTTTTGCTAAACTTGAAAAGATGGGTAATGATACAGTGCTGCAGCATACAGTGTTGAATGTTTTATAAAGCCTTCCTGAGTCTTGGTCAAAGCTCTGCGCCCGACTTTTAAAGAATGAGATGGGGAGAGTGAGACTTCCCTGTTTTTAGGGGCCGCTGAAAACCGCGGGTTTGTTTGGTTCCTAATCTCTCTCTCTCCCTCTCTCTCTCTCTCTCTTTCTGTTCCTCTGTCTCTCTCTATCTCTCTCTCTCTGGCTCCCACTCACTCACTGTCTCCCTCATCTAGCTGCTGGGACCGCAGCTCAAGGTGATATGGCAGCTAATTAGCAGAATTATCAGTGACCCCGTTAACAAGCCCGTCATTTAAACCTGTACTTCTCCTCTGAGAGCCCAACACTTCTGCCTGAAGCCCCAATGAGGAGGACGGGGAGAGGGTGGGGTGGGGAGGGTGGGGTGGGGGGGGTGTTACACATAGAGCCGTAAAGACAGATAGAGAGAGACATAAAGACAGACGGCGAGACCGAGACGGGAAGAAGATGTGGAATCAACGGACGCGGGAGGACGTGATGGACATGACTGCGAGCCTGGGAAGAGGAGAGGGGGTACGTGGGCCGACGGCAGCTGTGAACCGGCGTCTGAGAAGTTGAATTGCACACAAAGAGGCTGCACGGGAAATAGATCAGTTTGGTGGGATGATGGCTTAATCTGGGAGAGCGTTTCCCTGGGGAAAAAAAAGAGCATTGAAAAAAAAAGGAAAAGAAAAGAAAAAAGAGGCAATGGATAGGCTGGAGTTATGACTTGAGTGTAAATGAGGATGGAAAGCCGCGCTCCTCCTGTGCTGTCCTCACCTCTGAGTATCATACATACAGATGGCTCGGCTAATTACAGTACATCCTGCGAGGGGAGAGGAGCTGCGCCTGCCTCTCCACATCATACCAACAGAATCTGGTTGTGGCGATGTGTGTGTCTGTGTGTGTGTGTGTGTGTGTGTGTGTGAGTGTGTGTGTGTGTGTGCGCAGATGCCTCAATTGTCTTCCTGACACGTGTATTTTTAGCCGCTGAAATTGTCTCCCTCACATCTACATGATAAAGGAAGCACCTTTTAAAGATGGCCGACACAGTCGGACACCTCATTAGTGGCCAAACAGAGGGACGACCACACGCACGCATACTGTCTCTGTTTCTCTCTCTCTCCCACACACACCCACACAGACACACACTCACACTCACACACACACTCACACACACCCACAGATATGGGTTTGTCTACCTGAACTGTGGACACATGTTGGTAAATGTCCAGAGCCCAAAAAAGAGAATGTAGCCTGGGAGTGAGTTGTGATTTTTCCGAAATCACTTCTTATTTTCCCAAGTGATGTATTTTACAAATAGCAGCTTGTTTTTGAATCCCATGTTTGCTCGCTGATTGTGGTTCGCTTTGGTAGAAAAATTGTTCTGGGTCACATTTTTATGTCTTGCCATCTTGCGTGTCACCGCAGGTACAATGTTTACTCGGAGAGCTGTTTGTCTCTTTGAAGTTCACATTAAAGACTCTGAAAAGCATCTTTGTGATGGCGCCCATGCGCATCAGAAGAGCCAATGTGCAGCTCTTTTACTGCACTTTCTGGCCAGCTCTGCAGTATATGCAGAGTCCTGTTTGTACCAGCCGGTAAACAAACAGACTGGTTCTCAATAGGGACAGGGGTCCCTCTCTCTGTCACACACACACACACACACACACACACACACACACACACACACACACACACACACACACACACACACACACACACACACACACATGCTCACTTTGACGTGGATGCAGCAGTATAGGACATTTTGTGTGTTGGAATCAATCACAAACCTAAAACAAATTAGGCTGCCATGCCATTTTTTGTGACAAAAACCAGGTGGCAGATTTGCTGAATTTCAGCGCACTTTCGACACATGTTAATCATTGAGTTTGTTCGGTGGAATTCATCAGCGTATTTCCATCGTTCATTTCCGTGAGAAGTCTTCATCAGTGGTGCTGACAGATTGAAAGAATAAAACATTTGTTGCCACAAACATTCGTCGATACAGCACATAACATGATTTAGACAAAAAGCGGCGCACATGTGATTCAGCATCTTGCTATGGTATGACCCAGAATGCTCCAAGTCTGTCTGTGAGCCTGCGTTTTTCCGGCCACGATGCAGCGCCGCACAACAATCCACTGACGACGTGAAAACGGCTATCTGCAGAAACTTGCAAAATGAGACGAAAAACAAAGGCAAAAATAAAGACTCGGAGGGCGATGGCTGAGTATCAAATACAAATTATTCATGTACCAGTAACCCATTTAGTTGCATAACACCAGTGATTATGTATGCATAATTGCGCCTGTCAGGGCAGAGAGAAGAAGGGAATATTTACTGCGCAGGCTTAAAGGACACCTCCAATCCATCCCCAGTCTGCTTTTGAGATCTTATTCCCGAATATGTTGTCAGAGTCACACAGTGTGTGTCACTGTGCTTCAAATATCATCTTAGCTCATAGTTCCCTTTACAGCCATGAGGGGCCGTCTCTCTCTTTTTTTTTTTAAGTGGCTGAGAGCTGGGGGAACTTTAAAGGAACATGACTTAGAATATCTATTGATATAATATTCATACACATTTTCATGCATCCATAACCGCGTGGAAATGTAAATCTGTTATCTCTCGTTAACCTAGAATGTTTATATGTGCACAGAGGAGCATGTTTTCCTCCTCAGGCTCCAGTGACTGAAATTCGCTTTTTTTTTTCCTTTTCCCCACGGTTGTTACGGCAAGAATGAAACGGTAATTCAATTGGCTGCAGTCACACAATGCTGCATTAAAACTGAGGAGCAGGGTTCAGGCCTTGATGGTATTCGAGTAAACACGGTAGGATGAACAAAAGAAAAAGAGAAAGTCCTCCTGAATGCATATTTGTTTGGGGATTAACCCGATGACAGAATGCTTACTGTGGCATTTTTTTTTACTGAGTGCTAAGAAAAAAATGCATAAATAATGCAAATCGAACTATGATAAATATATTATTATGTCCTTGTGTGACTGATTGTATTGTGTTGTTTTAATCTGTTAATCAGACCTCACCGTGGTGTTATGTGTGGCGGCGTTTTTGCAAATATTTTTACAAATCTGTGGATCATTCAAGGAAATACCCTGGGCAAGGCGGTGAAACGATCAGGCCTGTCGATGCAGAACGGGCAGAAAGCATGTGAAGAACTGTCAGGGTTAAGAAAGGGAGAGTTGTGCTGAGAGGAGGAGAGGAGCTCAGTGATGGAAATGGAACGGAGAGGGAGGAAATGGGCCATTATCATATAGAGGTGGAGGCAGGAATTGGGAACAGGGGTTTGGACAGAGGGATGAAGTGGAGATATAATGAAAGATGTGTGTGTGTGAGAGAGGGAGAGAGAGAGAGGGAGAGCTGTGTGCTCAGGACCTTTGGTGTGGAGCCGTCTCAGGTAAGCCGGAGTCGGCCTTCATCAGTCAACACCGCGGCCAGTGCAGCACAAGGAAGAGGTGCACCATGGGAAATCACACCCACACTTTCTTCCATTTCTTCTGCTTTGCCCCTGGTGGACCTGTCTCTTCCCTCTCACTCTGGCGCTCCAGTTTGGATGCGTGTGTGTGTGTGTGTGTGAGGAATTGAGCCGTGAGGGCGGCCCGTTTGCTGCAGACGCCCTGTGAATGAGGTGAACGGCGTTGCATGGGGAATAGGCCGAAACAACTCGAGTTCACTAGGAGGTTTTTAGCTGGCGGAAGCAGTCATCTGGTGGCATTTAATAGAAAAAAAAAGTGCAACTTATCCTTAGAGACCGCCAAACTGCATAAAGTAAAGTTAGAAAATGCTTCAGAAACACTCAGTAATATCATCTGTATGATATAAACTCTCTGGGCTCTGTTTGTGGGTGAATTATGCGAAAGCCTCCGCAAGATTATTCAGCCATTTCTAAATACTTAATTACTTATCTAATTTAAACTAATCATTAAATACAAATATCTGTTTCACCCGATGCAAAAAAAACCCCTTAAATACTGTAGTAACGCCTAGCGATGTGTTAACATTAATGGGTGGCGTGTAGGGACGACCCTCTGGGTTTACATGGCTTCACAGTGAGTTTCACTTCATTGTGTAACACTGTAAGTGGTAAATGGACCTGCTTCTTATTGCACTTTTCTAGTCTTCGCCACTCAAAGCACTTTCACAGACACCAGGCACTCATTCAGCCGCTCACTCCCATCCATACACTTGTAGGAGAGGCTACTCAGCACAGTCCGAGGAGGAGATTAACCAGTCACATGCGTTCATACAGTGATGACACGCCGCTGCGCAGATACTTGGACATAACGGCTGTGAATGCTGAGATGCTGAGCATGGGTTCGATCAATACTTATGATATGGCAGTAGACATTTCCCACACACACACAGGGAGAATATGCCCTGGGTCTGACCGGGAGTTGAACCAGGACCTCCTTGCTGTGAGGTGACAACCTGTCAGCCCCAGACAGAAACGGTTCCTTCTAAAACCAAGATAACTTGCTGTCAAACAAGCTCGCATTCAGACATACTCGTCTTTAAGGCGTGGCTTCGCTTGAGACATAGACCTCGCACAATTTACCGGCTCGTCGTCTATGATCTGAAGATTTTGTCATTACTGCTATAATTACGTCGGTCCCTAAGCCTAATGACCAATTATTTCAATCCAAATCGGGACGTTTTCCCAACCATAACCCATTTCAAACAGTCAGCCTGACATCTTTCCATCCGTCACACACACACACACACACACACTCATCACTGTGATGCGTGTGACTTGTGTTCTGGGATGCACAGCCACATCATGCGTCTGCACCCGCATGCACTGCAGGTTTTATTTTATTTTTCTCCCCCTGTCATCTCATCACGAATCAGCAACATACATGTCGCAACTAATCACAGGGATGCGTCCGTACAGAGTTGGCGGCGCCGAAGCTGAAGAAGTGAATCAGAACAAAGCGAGTGGCCGTCCCTCTCATCTGAGGCCTCAGAGAGAGATGAGAGGAGCTTCCAATTGACCCCGAGTGGTTTGGATCAGCCGGCGCAGGAGTCAGTCCCCCTTTCTGCCTCCTCCTTTCATGCGGCCGCGCACTGTACGTACTGTACTCTGCATACGTGGAGATCACAGGCAGCATCTGATGAAACGGCGTGTAACCCTGCACCCCCCCCCCCAACACACACACACGTCCGCCAGTGATGCAAAGTTTGAGCTCTGTAGTAAATGCGTAACGATACGTTTGCAGCATTTGAAAGGCAAATTGTACAGAATGGAGGCGAGCGACATGTTTACCGATGCAGTAAAATGGCAATTCTGGACAGGATAAATAGCTTTCTTACTCCTCTTTAACACACTAGAGCTGAATGAATTGCAATTTGGAGCGGAGGCCCTTAATTCCAAGTGTGCTTTTTGCCATTTGTGCAAACACAGTAATATCTCATTGGGTATATTCGTATAATTTGCTTTCTGCCGTGGCGTCACATCGACCTAATTCACTTTAAGATTCACTTCCACTCCTCACTGTGCTCGCGCCGATAATCATTCTCTACGTCTGTGAAAATAGCACACTGAAGCTAAAAAGATTTGTTTGGGCAACCTGCTGGAAACATTTGATTATTTGCCAATACCCTGCAGCTGCCTTTTCCACACAGCGAGCTGACGTAAAGGCTCGTTTAGAGTGTTTGAGAGGGAACACTCTCGCGGCCGTGTTTCACTGTCAGTAAATGCACAGGGTGAAATGTTGGTCCGTTTCATTTATGTACGAGAAAAGAGAATTAAAGTAGTTAATTCTGCCTTGTACCTCTTTACACATGAGGTCATTAGTGTTAGCCCGCAGCAAATCTCCAGGTCTGATCGACCCTGTTTCATTTTGACATATCACAGTTGGAAAAGCACAGTAAACAATCAAATGAACCATCCATTGAGCCGCTTCGGTCTCCAGGTCCTGGCACCGTCCATGCAGGGTGACGGTCACTCCTCGCCGGACGCCATTAGTGCTAAAACGAACGCCCCTGCTCCTCTCGCTCCTCACTGCGGTGTGTTTTAAGATAAAACTGTTACAGAAGGGGGAAAAAAAAGCCAACATTTTATTTCCAGCTCTAATATTCAGATTCAAGGAACTTTCAAGGTTTGATGAAATATCATTTATGCAGTAAAATATTTACATTTAAAGCCATGGCACAGTCTGAATCTCTGAGTGGCCTTTGCCGGTCTTCATCTGTATTATTCATACGTGAGACCCAGAGTCAAAAATCTGTCACTTTAACTGCTTTTAGAGCTTTTAGACCTCATTGTTTTACTTTGCCTTATTTTTATTTTAATGCTCATGATGCTCTCAATGTCGAGGTGCCTGTTAGGACACTGTTAATTTACAATAAGGCCTTTAGTCTCAACTAACTATGTGAATAATTCAGTGCTCTGCCGGCAATTAGCAGTCAGGCACACAGAGGTACAAATGACTTTTCACTGGCTACAAATATTACCTTGACATTTCCTTTGCTGATTGCCTTTGATGTGTTTCACCAACCTAAAACCTAAAAGCTTTTCCACATCTATCCTGTGATTAAGACTTGCTCTAAAAGGGTTTTTAGTCCATCAAATTTCATGGAAATTGGTTGGAAATAGTTTTTTGTCCCGACAGGCAGACAGACAAATGGAGACCTAATGTAAGAGTTATGAGCTCCGGCTTTTGACTGAAAGAACGAGATCACAGATACAAGTGGCTGAAATACGTTTCGACTGGCAGGATGAGGAGCTCAGGGACTCAAAGTAGAGCCCCTGCCCCTCCTCCTCCTCCTCCTCCTCCTCCTCCTCCTCCTCTGAAACTGCAGCGACCCTGACCTGCATAACCGTACAGAAAAGAAAAGAGACAGGTTTCAAAGAGACGAGTGGAGTGTGTGTGTGCGTGTCCTCTAAACATTTTACAGCATCAACAATGCAAATCAGCTCATTCTCATTGTCATGCTGAAGATCGATCCTCATCTGTCCCCTGTCTGACTCACCCCAGAGTGTTCGAGACATGCCACGGAAACACGCACTCGTACACAGTTACGGCAGCTAGCGCAGAGGTCGTTCTCGGCGCGTTTAGAAAGTTTGCTCTCGTGTGGGTGTGAGCGCAGCTTCAGGTTCGTGTGTCTCTTCATGTCGGACCATCAGAGGTAGTTTACTGCACTGCTGCACGACCGGCAGATGGCTATTACCATACTGTAGCCGACTCGACACGAGGCAGGGCTCCTCTCATTCTCATTCAGCACCGTGATATTTGTGCTCTCCCTAACGCCGTAATGGAAAACTGTAAATGCTCTCCCCGCAACAATAAAAAGATGCATTTATAGCTTTTTGCTATTTACAAGCCAACGCGGCATTAGAGTGGTTTTTGGGTGCCTGTTTCTCAGCAAAGCACTTCCGCAGCTTCCGCGAAGCTGTCAGGAAAAGTGTATCGCTGGAATGGGATTGAAAGGACTGAAGCCCTTAAAAAGCTCATTCATCTCTTTGATCTCACAGGAACAGTGGGGTGAAACTCTGACACTTGCGTCTCCCTTTAGGAATTGGCAGCGTATAACAGAGCGGGGAAGAGTGGAGGAGAGAGAGACGGGAGGTATGAAAGGAAACTGAGGGACGTGAACGCAAGCCTCTCAAACATGTGCGTCTCCCAAAGTGTGTCCCAAGAAAAGCGATCGTCCAAAGGCTCATCCTTGACACTGGTTTCAAATGAGCGTTCGCAGCTTACATCGGAACAGCTTTACGTGATCCATATGTCTCTGTGTGTGTGGAGAGGGGATCGGCAATGAGTCTCAACATGCCCCCTAACACTCTTTCTCCGAGGGAGCCATTGGCAGAAAAACTCGGCGGTTGACCAGGCCACAGATGGTGTCTCACATGCGCACACCCATACACACACACACACACACACACACACACATGCACACACACACGCACACACACACAAGCTGCCTGAAGGACACACACCACAGGCGCCATATGACTCCCTCTGAAGCTCCCTCCACCACCCTTTAACCACGCGCTCTCGGAGGCAGCAGCGTGAGCCTTTGTGCTGAGCCCGGCCGCCTCACCTGGCTCCTCTCAGGTCGCCGTCTCGGTGATTACATCACCCCAACGACCCTCAATCCAATTGCCAGAACATTTGCTGAGGCGAGGCGTCGGGAACACGTAGAGGTCGAGTGAGTTCCTTCCCCGCGTACCGCTCCCTCATGCACCGCCTCGTTCCCCCTGTCGGGACGACGTAGTGGACTCTTGATATGTTCGTTTCAGCGACTCTCATTGTTTCGTTTCCCGGTGTTTACTTATTTGCATGAAAAATGAGAAGTTCAAAAAAGTTTATACCTTAAGGTCGCAATAAATGGCTTTGTGATTGAACTATTTCCTCGCAACCATCAATTCGTCTGTTGGTCGCTTGGCAACGTCATTACGCTGACGAGCCGTCTATTTCCCGTGATAGACTGTACTTTCAGCGTTTAAGCCCCCATAAAACTCATTTTCTTTTCATGTGGAGATCATATTAATTAGTGAACACTAGATGTGTGTGTGTGTGCGTGCATTTAAGTGGCTTTTAAGATGGAGAGAATCCTTTTATGTCACGGTGCGCCACGGTATCACAGATACGGCCTATTCTGGTTGCAGGGCTTCACTTTTGGTTCACGTAATGAGATGCACAGATGTGAGGAGACTAATGAAAGGCTTGGAAATTATTGACAAACTTAATTAGGCTTTTGAAGTGATAAAATCTGACAACATCCCTGAGCACCCGGCAGTGAGGGAACCTGCAGAAATCGAGACTGTGGAATGATAAGACACGGGGGTGTTATTACAGATCCTCGTGGCTGTGTAAACTGCCTGTGGGGTGCACAGGCAGCCCCCCACCACTGGTTCACATCCTGGGGCGGGATCGGGGTGTCTCCACGCTGCAAAGTGCCATCCACACTCATCTGGCGAGGCGGGGGTCGGGCCGGACACGAGCAGTGCGTTGTGAGGCCATGAAAACACCGAGAGTGGGTCAGAGGTTTTCCTGGGATGTGGATTTCGCTCTTAACAGGAAGTCGTTCCAAACGCATCAAGTTGACAGAACGTGATAAAAATGTAGACCGGGGCAAACGAACGGTTCCTCCGGTGTGCGCATTTGATTTCAGATGGAGAAAAATACAGCGGAATAAATGTCTAAGAGGAAAACGTCAGCGTGGAAAACACACTCGCAGCTATTTAATGTAATAATACGCGTGTCAAGCTTTACTCCCCCATGCATGGCAGCCTAATTTGCGTGGGTTGATTGTTTGATTTAAACACTCAAAATGTCTTAAACTGCTACTGGACTTGTGAGCACAGGTCCATGTCGACATGAGGGTGTGTGTGTGTGTGTGTGTGTGTGTGTGCGTATGTGATAGAATGTGCATGTGTGTGATGTGTTTGTGTTTGTGTGTGTCTGTGTGTGTGAGAGAGAGAGAGCGAGAGAGAGCGGATGTGACTGGAAGGGAGATGAAGTGTGAAATGAAGTCACTGGGGCTAACTCGAACTTGAGCACAGAATAAAAAGCAGAGGTTGTGTTACCTTGGGCTCGCTGCCTCTCAGCCTTCCTCCGCAGCATGCGAGAATCAGCCTCCAATTAGACAAGTGAAATTAAGCACGAGTAATGGTGCTAGTGGGCCAGTGACAGTCAGGGGAGAGGGAGAGACAGAGAGAGAGAGAGAGAGAGAGAGAGAGAGAGAGAGAGAGAGAGCTATGTCTCAGCACAGACTGGCATCACAAACCTGTTGTATAGCTGTGTTTTGGCTCCAGAACTGGTGTTGCTTATGAATCCAAGCACCCCCACCCCCTCTGCTGCGGCAGCAAGCTGCAGTCCATCCCTGTGGAAAATGCTCATCACTTTCTCTCGCTGCTTCCTCTTTGTGGATAGCTTGTTTTTTTTTTTTTTCTTTCAGAGTTCAGCGTTACGAGTCAACTACTGTAAGATCTGCTGCTGTATTCTAATCGTTTCTGTGCTTTAGATGGCTCGCTTTACGATATCCTCTTAGCTGATTCTTCACGGAGAACATGTTGGCTTTGGCAATGACTGCTCATCGGTGATCAATAATTAAAGCTCTATAGGGTCTCTGTGAGTTATTCAGGTCGGCATCTTCTGGAATCCTCAGGGATGCAAAGGCTCCTCTTCCCTATCTCTCTCTCTCTCTCTCTCTCTCTCTCTCTCTCTAACAACCCCGTCCCCGCTCCTCCACCCCTCGTTTATATTTGTATTCGTCTCTTTTCTCGTAACTTCACAGGCTCTTGTTTTCCAGATCCCCTCACCGAATCTTACCCAGGCGCACTAACACAAAGGCAAAAAACCCACACAGCACGTGAGCGCAAGCGCACACAGGCGCACGCGAAACACCCGCGCCCAGCCAACTCCTGCTTCGTCGTCTCTTTCTTAAGATGTTTCTCCCTCACCTACCAGCTCGCTTCCCTGTGGAGAATAGCTGTAGCCTAAATATGGAGATCTCAGAAAATATGTAGGGCCCCGTTTTCTGTTACCGTATCCTAGTTTTTCTGTGCTTTTGGAAAAGCCTCGCTGCGACGGTCACGTAAAAAGAGGAAGGTTTTCACCTGCATGTGAAATAAAGGATTCCAGTCCAGATCGCTGTTGGGTGTAATTTATATCCAACGACGTTAAAAAAAATGCTAAATAGTGTAAACACCTTTGAGTGTAATGCAGTCCAGTGCAACACAAACTACTTAGTGTAATTGATGCGGAGTTAAAATCAATATCCTGACACTACCGTCGAGAACAAAAACAACTTGATGCACTGCGCGATATTCAGGCTGCGATCTGACCCAGTGTCAGTTTGCATCGGCCGGTGCATCTTTTAACAGCAAAGTGTGGGAAAAAAAAAAAAAGAGATCAGCTTTTGGGTGGCGTTTCGCTGCTCCACCTCGCCGATCGATAACCTTTATTAGCGCATTTTACTCGCCATGTGAGATGAAGGCTGGTTCTGCCTGCCCTTGCTCCATTTTGAGCGGGGATAAAAACTCTGTCTCATCTGCATAATTGAACTTAAGATGGATTCGCCACGAATGTGCTCACAGTTTCTCAGAGGAGCGGCGTGCGGGCTGCGGGGAGCTTCTCCCACCACTGCGTGTTTATCACCCTCGTCCTGTGATTCCCTCCCGCTCTGTCTCTCTTTCCAAACATGACCCTCTCTGGGGACCCTGTTTACAAATGGCTCCCGCTCTCCAGACTTTTGATGCCCAAACGCTCGGCGCTCGTGAAGCCCCCCCCCCTCAACCCCTCCTCCCTGAATAATTTGCGAGAAGGGCTTTCTGCGGTGATGAAAAGTCTCTCGCAACCCGACGCTATAATTACACCTCAATTTGTCCGTGCTGCCATCCACAGCGCTCTCTGATAAATAAGCTGTTTGAGTTTTGAGCCGTTATTTTAATGAACAACAGCCTCGGCGGAGATGTGAAGTGAGTTTCAACACGTCGGGATGCTTGAAAGCGACTATTCCACGTGCAGGTTTCCTCCGCAATTAATTTGGGCAAATCATTTCCAGAAGCATTAGGGGATGCTATTACTCACATTGTCACTTCAGGAGTCTTTTTGTTTTTGGCCGTGGACCATGAAACTGATATTTCTTCTGTTAAAGACCCATTTTTAATTGGAGACCTTCACTGTCAAAATGTGCAATGCGAAAAGTGAGATCACAAGACTAATGACTTGTATAGTCCAGTTGCAAAATTTCTTCCGCATTAGTGGGGGAAATTTATGGATGCGAGGAAATGTTTAATGCGTGCGCTGGCACAGCTGGTTGACCTGAGAGCGCCCCCCCCCCCCCCCCCCCCCCCCGCCTCTTATGCGAGCAGACTCTGGCCGTCTGGAGGTAACGATAAGAAGCCAGCGCTTTTTTTGATGTCGCCGACTCCCCCGATAATGAAAGGGACTTGATTTTGTCCGACGTGGAACATGTCGCTGATTCCCGTGAAAAAAAAAAAAGTTTCAATGCCGGCCAAAGTTGGAGTGAGACAGTAGTTTGTTGTACTTTTTCTTTTTTTCTTTGACATGTTTTCTGAATTTGATGCTTGCGGGAGGTTGCAACAAAAGCCTACGACACTTCAAAAACACGTTTCATGGCACATATGAACAGGTTAATTCGTTTTGACAGTGTCATGATGGGGAATCATCCTTGAAAGGCTCAGTCCATCTCAAGCAAGGACAGGTTGTCGCTGCTTGGCCTTCATTGTTCTCACTATGTCCCTGTAGTTTTCCATGTTTTTTTTTCTTTAATTCCCCACTGAGAATCAGCACTGCTGTCTGCTCCTTTCACACAGCATTTGCACATTCATTGATTTTGTTTGTTTGCACTGATGGAGCCGTAGATATCTAAAACTAGTGGCAGCAGTTTTCGACACAGTGAGTCTGATGATGTTTTTTCTCAGGAGTTGAAGGCTCATTAACTAACATGGCCACAACACATTCCCGGGCTCATTGCTGCGAATTTGCTCGTGAGTCAGTCTCTTTTTTAAAAGTTAGCTTAATGTTGGATTTAGAGACAGTCTAGAAATATGTTATCTGGGCCAGTTTGTTTTATCCTGGGGAAAGCAATTTGCAAAACGTTGATCTTTGCTAGTCGAAATAAAGGCGTGCGAGTTGTGCCTTTGTTGCTCACCCTCTGATTTTTTTTATCGTTATCGACCTGTGATAACCTTTAAATTGCTCAGCAAAATTATTTTCAAAAAATGACTCACTTTTGAGACGCATTTAATGGCACACAGGCGATGTTTTACCCCTGTGAACACAGGCAGAAACATGAATTCATGTTATCTAGTAGCAAAACGACAGAAAATAAAAGACTGGTGTGTCCGGTACTTTTGGCACAAGTTTGTCATGCTGTGTGAAAATGCCACGTTATCTTCACATGGAAACACAGGCATAACACCAGAGCACCACCAGACGGCTGAAGTGACAATTCATCCTGTGTTGAATTCCTTTTGTTTTGTCACTCCTCATGGTGACTGGTGATCTTTTTTGCTTCTTAGCCTCATAACCAAAAAATCCAAGACAAAAGTTAGTTTCCCAGGTTCAGTGTCTACTTATTTATTTCCAATATACATCGAACGATGCTCCTTTAGCTGCTGCAAACTTAAAGGCACACTGCAAATTAAAGAAAATAGAGCACTAGTTTGAAGAAGCAATAAAAGCAGGTGAGTCTCAGGCCAGGTCAAAAAACTCCTCCAGGTAACCTCCCATTTTATAGACCTCTTGACCTGTGGGGACCATATACTCACAAATACAAATAAAACAGTTATTAATACATCAAATCGAAACTAAGGAATGGCTCGTTTGTTTCCAGGTCGTTGTGAGCAACAGTTAAAGCGTCTCCCGCCTTCAGCCTTCAACTTCCCTCTTCATTCAGCTCGAGGCTGAAAGCGCCACGCGCCATTATACCCACGTGTGGCCGTGTTTCCGTCTGGACAAAAGGGGGCCCGGTGAATGAGCGCCCTCGCTCATTCATGTCAGAGGGAAGGGCAGCGCTGCCAGCCTCGTCTGGAACGCCGCTCGCCTCTCGTGCGCCGGCCTGATGTTTCATTGGCCGGCCGCTGTGTGCTCCAGCCAATGTGCAGCTGGCTCCATCATCTCTGTCAAAGCTTCCCGGAGGGCCCTCTGTGTATATTGATATTCAGGCCTGTGTGTTTCCTCTGCTCCCCCACCCCACCCCATCCCCCGCTCACCCCCAGGGGTTCTCACTCTCCTCTCTCTCTCTCGATCCGCCAGCGCCTGTGTAGCGGCGTGACCCCCGTCCTCTCCCTCACACCTCGACACACTGCGCCGGCTTCGGCTTTCTCGTGTCACAGCTGACAGAGAGCGACTTCCGTGCCACGCGTTTCCTGCCACGGGGACGGCAAACAGTGCACCTCCGATGTCAACACGCCGGCTCCCTCGCCTCCCGCAGTCTCATGCAGTTGTGAGTGTGTGTGTGTGTGTGTGTGTGTGTGCGTGTGTGGGTCCCAATACGAGCCACATCAGCTACTGATGCCATGAATCTCTTTAACTGTGCTCTGCTGTCTCTGTTTATGAGCTGTCAGCCTCTTTGCGGCGATATGAGGAGAAACACCTTGTGAAGTACCTTAAAAAAAAGTGAGGAGTCGACACGCAGATGCTGTCAAATCATCGTTTTGTTTCCAGAAGAGCTTATTAAACCGGTTTTATTTCAAGTGCAGACAAGTACAAAAAAAAAAAAAAAACACCCAAGTTTCCAACAAAAACACAAACACAACACGGGACCAACACAACCAAGTGCAGAATCATTCAGAAAAGCATTATTACACTGAACTTGTCAGGCCCTGCATGGGGTTCCTATTTGTAACAGAAAAATGTTGTTCATTCGCGATAGTAATGCTTTAAGTCGTCCCTACAGGAATTTATATCTCAAGTATTGTATTTTTTCACCTTATAACGTGTTGCAGTTTGTTCTCACACTGCACCAGTATGGTGATACATCAACTTTCACAATGTGCAGCCTGTCCAGAGTTTCTGCAGGGGGAAAGTATTTTTGGAGATTTCTCTTCTTACAGGTGGCACAGCCATCGAGGCTGAGCGGAGCAGATGGAACATTCATAACACCCTCGGAGCACCTCTCGGCGTGATGTGGTGCGGACCAGAGCAAAAGAGGAGATTAACTTGAGCGGGCGATACTCAGGATTGCGAGATTAGCGCGCTGTTCTGCCAGTTTGCCGCCGCGACACTGGAGGCTTTGTCTTTATCTTTGTGTTCCCCAACATGCCTCGGAGGAGCAGCTCGAACAGGAGAGGCAGCGACGGCCTCGAGCCCCTGGCGCACGTTGATGACGTGTGACCTCCGGGGGGGGCTTATGTGAGAGCCCTTCATCGTGTCATTTGTGGTGTCATTTAATTACAAAGCGAGGCACGAATGCAAAGCCGGGTCTTTCCATCGAAGTGGATGCCCTCGCCTCAAAACCATCCCGTGCTGGAGCGATCAGACAAAGCGATCCAGTTGAGGGTCGACAGCTGCCACCTATTGTCGTGGTTCTTCTCTCTCATCCCAGAGCCCCCCCCCCCCCCCCCCCCCCCCCCCCACACACACACACACACACACACACACACACCCCTCACTTTCACATATCTGGAGCGGGATCTGAGTGGGAGGAAAAGGCAGCGCGTCACTTTTGATTGGCTGCTGCAGCTCTCTTTTGTCAAGCGATGCTGTGATTTTTTTAAAATTATTTTTTTAAATTCTCACACGAGGGCAAAAGTGCACGTACTGTGGCCTTGGTGCCGAAGCTCGTCTCATTTAAAGGAGATTAATAAGTAGCAATTTGCTGTGTGGTATAATTGACTGCCGTGCGTCACAATTATACAGCTGTCAGTGTCTGTCACCATACACAGTCAGGGCTTTCCACTGTGATACATATATCACTGAGCTTTTTCTTTTCAATTTAGCTGGATCTTGTGGGAGTGGAATAACACTAACCCCGCGTGTCAACTCCTCCACCAGAAGTTAATTGCTTACCACTGAATCTGTGCATACACCAAATGGATATCAGGATTCCCTGCAGGGGACGAACGCTCCAGGATCTTGTTTTGTTTGTTTTTTTTGCCAGATTTGGGATGAAAAGCTGTGTTTCTCTTCAGGGAGAGGGTTTGGTCCCTCTCTGCTGGGTGTAATGTTTCTGCTCGTAGCCAAGGAGTTCAAGTGTCTCGCGGGCTTGTTCTCGAGTGAGGGTAAAATGGAGTGTGAGATCGACAGGTGGATTGGAGCGATGTCGGCCGTAATGCTGCCTTGTAACAGACCGTCACGCTGAGGAGAGAGCTGAGCCAGGAGCCAAAGCTTTTGATTTAGCAGTTTGGAAGTGAGTGAAAGCATGACATTGCCTGAGCACGTTTTCCTCTGTGGGCACGGAGTCAATTTCTCTCAGGTGAGGTTGTTCGGATGTGTGATCTGGATGCCTCCTCGCCACCGTCCTCTCTGAGGTTTATCCAGGCACGTCCGGAGCACGCTGGAACCGCAGGGTTTTTAATCTGTGATCTGGCGTGGGAACGCCTCAGGATCCTGGATCCGGAGCTGGGAAACACCGAGGAGAGAAACTTCCAGACTGTGGCACTTAACACACCGCATGTGACTAGAAATCCTTGTGCATCGATTTTCCATTTCATATACGCGTTTCATCAAGTGTCTCCCGTCTGAATGTTTTCTGTTTATCTGTCTGACATATCAACAGAGGAGCGATGCCGCTCTGTGAAATATGGATTAAGTCTAACCTTGGTAACTCTGTCAACACTGGAGCTACTTCACAATGCGCGCCTCATGTGGGTGTGCTGGAGCGCGGCTTTCAGCGAGAAGCATTGAATTAACTCTGGGCCTAATAACATAGCAACAGAATTCATTACGGCCTCAGCCTCGCAGCAGAAGACAGCGGGTCAGAAGACAGCGCGCCTCCTGTCTCTCTTCCTCCTCGCATGGCCACACACATTGTGCCAGTCGGTTTACAGCAATGACACTGCCGAGACAGACATCCCTCTTTTTGTCGCCGGGGCCCTCGCATCCTGCGCCGGTGCTCTCGTCCCTCGCTGGGAGGGGGTTGGAGGACAAAGCGGAGCCGGTTAGGCAGCTGGGCCAAAGCACGTGAAATATGTGGCGGTGGAAGACGCGCGTTATTTACTGTGACTGAGGGCGCATTGAGAAGAATGGACCTAACGAGTGTTGGGTTTATCGTATTTGTGTTGTCTGTTTAATAATGACTCGGCAAAGGCAGTTTGGAAAGTGTAATATAATGTAAGTATTCCCAGAAACGGTAATAAAAATGATGCATTTGTTTACAAATCTACCAACAAGTGGACAATGGAAGCGGGAAAGTGTAGCACGGATATAAAGTTGAATTTGTTTTCTGAATTGCCGAATTAGTTTTATGAGCCGATAAACTAATTTGCGCTTCCCTCTCTTTGCAAGGAGCTAGCCTGTTCCGCTGTCTCCGCACGTCTTTTGTGAGGCGAAATATCCAGTCGGAATTAACTCCACTGTATCCTAATTAGATCAGAGCTGTGTTTAGAGCCATATCTGTGCGTGTGACAGGCCAGCAGGTGTTTGGAGGGATGATGACGCACCAGAAAAGGGCAAACATTGTCCTGACAACGGTGAACAGCTGGTCCGGGGTGCGACACCTGCGTGCCCGCCCCGGCGTTATGTCGGCCCTCTCCGGTACAAACTTCAATCAGGCTTCGACAGCTGAACCGGAGCCGTTAGAGCGAGCGCTAACAGCATCTGTCACAAATCACCAGGCGCGCCCGGGCCAGACGATGAGGCACGGATGCTGCAGGGGCCGGGGGATGGGGGGGTGGGAGGGGGTGGGGGTGGGGGGGGGTAATATTATGTTCAGTATCTCGCACGACCGTCCGCCTCATCCATCCTGCAAGGTGAAGCGCTTTATCAGCGGCATCTGTCTTGTGCCGCCTTTTGTCGTGCAGTTTCACCGACTCGGTGTGAAATGTCTGGGGCAAACGTCAGACTTAAGCAACGCTCAGCAGATAAGAGGGTAAAGTCAAAATGTCACGGCGAGAGTGGCTCAAACTTCGCCAGGCAGCCCCTGTGCTCTGTGTTACGCCGGGGAGACAGATTTATTGTTTGAGGGGAAAAAGACCGCACTCTGCGTCTTCTAATTGGCGGCTTCGGAACAAATCACAGCATAAATCATCGATAATGCAACAGAATCATCTAAAATCTTCTCTTGTCTGTACCAAAGGCTTTGTTTTATTCTCAATCCTGCTTCCCATTGTAACAGATTAAAAACACGGTGCCGACCGGCATCTGACAGCTTCTCAAAATGTTCCAAGGGTAAAATTTCCTCGCTGTCAACAAATATGTTGAGGTCTCGGAAACTTCACATCCATGGACCACACTAAGAGGTTGCTTGGTGATTGTGAAGATTACCAGGTAGCTCATAAGTAACGTCTCTTAGCAACAGGAAGTGTGTGTAGGTGTAAATGAGTGTTGATCATTTCCAATCTGTCTTCATCACAAATGCTGTTTGGGTGCTATTTGTAGCTGGCGCACTCGTCTCTGGTTCTCGCCTTGAAGGAGTGCCTCTCCAACGGCGGGGCGGACCTGGAGCCACTGAAGTGGAAGCCTTGAGAAACGGGGAGGATAAAAAAAAAGTGAAATGATGCTGAATGAAGGAGAATAAACAAACGCGAGGATGTTGATGCTATCATGCTGACTTTTATTCAACTAGAATTTATCTCAGATCCTTTCCACTTGCGTGCTCTTTTACTATTACTGATTGAAGTGGAAGGGAAGTTATTATTGTTATTATTATTGTAAACTGTCATTTCAGATCCACATTTGTATTACTTATGCATGGGCCGAGAAGACTACTTAAAATGTTTTGATGCATGTCAGTGAGGACCCACTGGAGGCAAACAAATCACTTCTTGTGTGTCACGTCTTACAAGTTAAGGAGTATCTTGCTGATTGGCAAATGTTGTGCGGCTGCTGAGGATGTCTGAAATAATGAAGAAATTTGAGAATTTGTTCCGAGTGGCACATAAATGTCTCGCTTTGAAATTATTTCATGTAATAGTGGTTGCTCTCCCAAACATCAGCACAGCTTGTAAATTTCACAAACCGTCATACACTCATACACCGTCAAACCTCAGACGCTCCCTGTCTTTAAAGTTGCCATCCCAACATTTCAATCGTTCCTCCTCGCCCCGAACAAGGATTCACAGACGATAATGAGAGCGAACGGTAACAAGCGAACAGTTGGGCTGTAAGCTTGTTTATGAGATCTTCATCTCAAGGCAGTGTTATCATGGATCTGTTTTCTTTGTTTTGTTTTGTTTCAGTCTTTGTGGGTTGTGTCCTCAGATTTACCTCTGCACCTTTCCGGTTTATCTCAGAGAAACCTTATCTAATACGTCAATATCCTCTGCAGTGTAGAGACCTGGTCCTTTTGTCCCTCCATGACAATTCGGAAACCCTCCCCTTGAGACAGTGTGTTGGCTCTTCAGATAGAAATCCGGAGCTGACTCTCATTCAAAAACACGTCTGGGTGGTCCCTCAAAACCAAGAGAACCAGAAGATATCCCATCGCCTGGTCAGCTGTGCAGTTATTGTTCCTGTCACCTTCTTCTTGTGGAGTGAGCTTTCCTAACCGGACAGAGGACTACTGTAGGGACTGGCACATAGACCTGGACGACAGGAAGAAGTTTTGCTGATTCCCTGCATTTAGCTCACCCATCCATCAATCTATCCATAGATATACACTCTTTCTACCTTACTGCTACCTTAGCAGTCATATAAGCTATATCTCCAGCACACATAGGGCAACAGTGGAGAATACACCCTGGACAGGTCTCCAGCCCATTACAGGACACATACACACACCATTTAATCTCACAGTCAGGCTGGGGGGCGATTAAGAGTCTCCAGTCAACATAAACATTCATGTTTTTGGACAGTGGGACAAAACCTGAGTACATGGAAAAAAAATCCATCTCCTCAGAGGACCATTAATGTTTCTATCTACCATACAATCTTTATACAGGAAGGCTCTCAGTCAGATACAGTTAATACAGCCATGCTTGTAGTGAGGAGGAGAGTTTGAGAAGAGGGCTGTTACTGTTGGAGTAATAAGCGAGTCTATGTTTACGAGTCCAGTTCTCTCAGCTTTAGGCCACGACTGTCAAAACTTCAAGATGTCAGGCTCCCAGAGAGGGCAGGTGATGAATTTTTCTTCTCCTAAAACCTGCAGTTTCTGTGCCTCCGTACATCTTCCGACCATGAGTTAACACGCTTCAGAACCAGAGTTGACTGGAGGTTGGGAGGTAGGTGGTTGACCGGAGGTCTGCTTGCTTCATTTTAGATATTATATGTAGTCGCATATGCTCTGGTGAAACAATCAGTTTTTACAAATGTCAGTCACAAACAGTTGACTGAGCCTAGGAGTGGTAAGCTCTTCACTTCTTTCTCTCGGTTTTCATTTCATTTCTTGAAACGTATTTGAGAAAAAACACTTGAGATCTTGTTGAGTTTCAGACCAGAAATGAACCCTTTTCAACTTTAATGCCCATGCTGTACCCGAGTGTCTAACTTGATCATGCAGCTCATTTAGAATGAGCGGACGCGATACGTCTCGGAGCACAGCGCGATTTTGTGCTCAAGTCCTCCGATTCCAGTCTATGACTTCAACATTGAACCCAAAAACTAATGAAAAAAAATGCTGCTGGAATACCAACCAAAGCTCTCTACAAAAGGTCCTTGTCTGCCATAGAAAATCTGTGGTGCCAAACCTTGCACTGTGCTGAGGGTGTTTGTGGAGTGTTTCCATTCATTCCAGGGTTTTTAGGATGATTCATTGGTTAGCGGACAGATTTTGAGAGGCACTCGTACAATATTAGAATAACATTAATCTCACAGAATTCAATTAAATGTTTTCATGTTTGTATATGGTTATGTCACATCAGAATGGAGCGATAAGATGTTTCAATGCATTCTCACACCTCCATGCTAAAAACTGATGACGCGAGAATGATGTTGACTGTGAAATAGAACAAGTAGTAAGAATAATGACCAAAAGAATGAAGTAGTTATTAGTCCCAATCATTTCTAGTTTTATCTCTGGTTGCATAATGTGTTATTAGAGCAACAAGTCATTAACTTGCTGCCCTGTAAAATGACCAGATGGGTTGATCTATTTTATTTTACTTACCTATTTTACAAACTAAATACTTACCGAAGAGAGCGCTCGCACACACAATTCAGAAATAAAATCACTTCAGGTGCTTTTGTCCTTCGAAAACAAATTAGTCAAACATTAACCTGCCACTGTGTTATATCCAAAGAGTCAGAAAATATGACTGGTCAGTGAAACATTCAGTGTTAGCCTATTAAGTCTCGCAGTTGTGCAACAATAAACCGGATTAAATGGTCAACAGGTTTTGCAGCTCTAAGCCATTTTCTTTTCATAAACCTGTCTGCAAGACAGACGTTCCTCCTACACGTTGGTGCACAAATACTGCACAGGTCCTTCTTAGATTGCATTTCTATCTCTTCTCTTTCTCTGCGCTCCCCCAGCTGTCGAACCATTTTCCTCTGTTCAGCGCTGACCAGCTGCAGGATAATCAGCGACGGCGGTGGACTCCCTCATCCCCATCGGGCCATCTCCGCCCGCCCAGCCCGGCAGAGTGTTTTCCGACTGACAGCGCACGCTTACGACACACAAACATCCGTCATTATTTGGGCTCAAGCGCACACTTACTGGCAAGGACGCATTGGGGGGGGGGGGGACGATGCACAGGGAGGACGATGCGTGAGCAATGAGGAAGAAAATGGTTTGCACTGAGACGGGGGAGAAAATAAACAGTGTGTTGTGGCAGGTTAATGGTGAGAGAAGTTGAAGAGAAGATGTCAGTGGTAACTCGAGTGAAGTGCAGCAGTGATCGCTGGAAAATGTCCCGTATCCAGGGAGGGAAACATGCCTTCCAGCATGGATTACATACTTTCAGTGCAGGTATGCGATGCAGTTTTTGCCGCTCAGATGGCTGCAGGCTGTCCTTTCTACTTCTCTGAGGGTGTCTTTTGTCAGACTCCCAGTCCCATTGAGCAGCTGTGTAGCTGTCCAGTGCCTCCGAAGGCGCGGATCGTGAACTGACAGCGGGCAGAGATTCCCGCAAAGAAAGTAGGAATCAGCAGATACATGTGCTCCACTTTTGTCTAATCGAGTTACTCTGAGGCGTCCTCTGGCCGTTCACCAGTGTGAGGCGCAGCACTTGTTTCAAGTTGTGAGAAATGTTCTGCAAACACCAGTGACTCAGGTTTCTTCAGCTCCTTATCACACCTTCTCACAGCCAGTAATCATTTCTATTACTGTTTCCCAGAAACCGGTGAGGTAAAAATACTCTGTTGACGTTGTGTTCATGTGTTTGGGCATGTGTCTGCGCAATGCAACAGGTTTTTTTTTGTTGTTGTTGTTTGTTTTGGGGTTTTTTTGTCACGTTTTTCAGGGTGTGTAACAGCTTCTTTGGTCGAGGTGTAGGGCTGTCTACGCTGTTTGGTAGATGCATTTCTAAATCAAGTCGTCTATAAACATGGCCCTCTTTAATATGCAATCCTTTATTGGTTGAAAAAAGAAAGGAGCACAGTAGGTCCAATGTCCAGAAGACAGTGATGAAAGACAAATTTCATCACTGGCAATGCTGATGTTGAAGGGACTTCATCTGGTTCTAGGACACAAGCTGATGTTCTTCTTATATTAAAAACAAGATCTTGGCCTAGACATCTGCCAGGTGCTCTCTGTAGCTCTTTGTATCTCACTCTACTGTGGAGACATTGACATGAGTTGGATCTCGTAATTTCATACCACCTGCAAGAGAAAATGTATTTATGTAATCTTGAGTTCACAGCTGCCATTTCCCATTAGAGTTAAGGGTATTGTGGCATAAACAAAGAAATAAAAGAGTCAGTGTAGCATCCAAATTAGGTTATTTACAGTAATTAATCGTCTTGGTCTTGTCCAAAGCAAACAGTTTTAAAATGCTGAAAACGTCCACAGATTAGCCATTGGGGGACAATGAATTTTCTGCTCTGTGGTGCTGCTAACTTAGTTGATTTTTTATTTTATTTTTTTTTCATAAGAAGCCCACTCTGCACTGGGGCTAAGCATCGGTCTAAATTAAATCTGCTCTCGTTGATTTGTTAGGCTGCCCTGTAGACTTCATTTTGAATTGATGTCGTGCACTTAAAATTGTTTTTATACTCTCTTGGAAAGTTTTACTTATATTATAAAACCTTCAGGTGTAAAACTAAAACCATAATACAAAAAGTAATTACTGACCTTGTCTGTATATCCCGAAAAGACATTCTAAAAAGGAGACAGCACTCTAGAGAGCAGGGCGAAAAAAGCACCTTACAGCACAAATTTGGGTAACTGTTTACCCAACAAATGATCTTATTTGCAGTTTAAGGTGCTTTCAGCAATTTTACAGATGTATCTATTATAATGGTTGTCGAATGTCAGTGAAATCCGTGGACAATCCTCATGTGCCTGGCTTTCCTCTGGGACAAATTGGCAGTGAGGCGCACGGCCGTGTCCAGCTCTAACATTTAACACCCATTATGAGCTAACAGTCATAAAATCTTCTTTTAAGACCCCTCCCTGCCCCTTGCTGATAAATAACCTTTAGGATTGGCTCTACGTTTAATGAGAATCGTATTTTTCTTTCACCGGGAGTTTACCTCAGCGCGCACTGTGATAAACACAACTTCCCGTTGGGCTGTTTTTACAGCTCGCAGTTTCTTCCTCCTTCGGCCGTTGTTTGCCCTGCCTCCACCGAGAGGTCAGGGGTTAGCAGTGTTGGGTCAGGACATGGCCACTGTATTTATGGCCTCCCCACGGCCCCTGCTTTAATATGTCAACACAAACGAGGCAGGATTGAGTGTCTGATGACAAGGGGCATTTTTCACCGCTCCCTCCACTTCCCCTCCTAGCCACTGTTCAAGGTCCAGACACTCCATTTTGGCCTGTAAAGGGATCTATCAAGGACACACAGGTGCTCCCGACAGACACTTTTTCCGAGCAGGGGACATTTTAAAGGGCAAACCAAGGGAAATGGCTGGATAACATGCTTGACAAAGTAAGAGATGATCAATCTTTCATCAGCGTTGGGGCTGACTTTTCATTAATGGAGTCCTATGGAGTTTCAGCTCCTCATTACTCGACTAAGAGTCCCTGTGGAATATTAATTATACAAAGCCAGGCTACGCTGCTGAGCAATTTCTTAAAGTTGCCGCAAAAGATATCGAAGTCGGTCACCGGTGTGTGTGTGTGTGTGTGTGTGCGTGTGTGTGTGTGTGTGTGCGTGTGTTTCAGGCGTTTTTCCTGCATGATGGCTGTTTGGTTCATAAGGCTACTCAATCTTCCCTGGGTATCTGTCCACACCGATGTCAATCTTTATTGGTCAACCCGTCTTCAAGCCCCCATTTAGATCCGGTTTGTTCTGTGAGGCAGTCACATTGGATAAAAATGAAGTCTACCCCCTCTTTACCCTGAAGCATTCATACTGATGGCCGTGCTGCACTAAGTCAGAATATCTGTTCAGCTTTCAAATGACATTTTTCTGCCCCTGGATATTTGTTTCATACGGCAAGACAGGGACCGCTCCTCCATATATCACCTCCGCGCACTCTGCCACCTTCGGGCCTTTGTTCCTCTCTTCCGCCTTCCTCTGTAGATGCTCCCCTCTCCGCCCCACAGGCCATAAATGTTGGGAAGCCGATAAATTAAGACAACATAGTCCTTTTATATTTATAGTTTCATCAAAAGTCTATACACTCTCCTCAAGCATCTGCAACCCACAAGCGAACAAAGCCAAGAGTTGTTTTATATGATAGGAAGTTCACCAAAACACACATTTAATTGGACACAGCTTCATATACCTGAATGTTAAGTGTGAGTCTGTGTGTGCTGTTTAAATGCTAACAAAACCTTGCTTTGTCTCCAAACCTTGAAAGTAAAAGGAACTGCCTGTCCCACCCACATACATACATTTATACAAGCGCACACATGGCGAGTCCTGAAATCACACTTAGCACTTTGAATAATTGACCAGCATTAAAGAAGTGAGTACAATAATGAGGGCAGAATCAGGGACCTGGTTGAAAGCAAAGAGCCGGGGGCATATAAATACAGCACAGAGTGCACTGAGTTCTCTGAATCTGCTCCATGACTTGAATCCATGGGTTTCTCCTTAGCCCACTGGTTACTGGTTTTGGGAATCTGTTGTATTGTTTTTAGTTCTGCTCACCATCAGACAGACTGGCAGACCGCAGCGATACTATAATCATCTTCATGCAAGAATATATATTTCTCATAGGGGATGCATACAGCCGTCCTACATTATGCATTTATGAGTTTGAGCGTGGCAGCTGACTGGCGAGACAATCGGTAGGAGCAGATGAACTGAAAATGGATGGTGGACTTCTCTCAATTAGTGGGACTCCATCTCTGACGCTCCCCCATATTCATTTGAGTGAAGCAGCTCTTGTTAGTAGATGTTGGAGCTAATGTGCTACATGTTGCCAGAGGGAGATGTACCAAACACATGTGACTGGCCCAGGGGACTCTTCCTCCTACTGACTGCATGGCGTCATCCACAGCTTCACATCACTGCAGTTTTCTATTGTCACTGTACCCACACCATCGCACCTGCATTCAGGTTTCAGTCTCAAAATGATCTTGCAATCCCATTTTGATAGTAGTGAAAATATCTCAGAGATATTTTGTTTAGTATTTCAAATGCTGAAGATGTACAGTATCTCATTTTCTATTCTGCCTGCTGCAAAAAAACGCTTCATTTGTATTTTGTTTTACAAGGTCAGAGTCTCTGCCTTTGCCAGGGATACCAGCAACAGGAAGTGACACATCGCTTAGTTCACCTTGATTCCACCTTATTCAAGTAGTCCTTCTTTCTTCATTATTTAAGTTCAGGTTTATTATTTAAACTCAGATTATTTTGTCTTGTTGCGCAACATTGTGATATATTTCTTCCAGCACTGGCCTGAGGTAAAACAGGAGAGAACCTGTGAAATATTATCAGCTACTCCTGCACAGCAGATTTAGACATTTTCACGTTTAATCTTTGACAATAAAGGATTTAGTTGTGGTCCTCTGGACATCTGGTGCCTTGTTGTGCTCTTGCTCAGCAGCTACACCGAAGTCACCGGGGTTCAGTTCCTCACATACAACTGCTTCCCATTGAGCTGCTGTTGGATGAAGGAGACCTTGCTGGTTTACTCTCGGGCGGTTTCAGGATTAAACACGCCGCCATCTGGTTACAAAGCACTTGTGTGTATGTGTGTGTGTGTGTGTGTAGATGCACAGGCTCAGGCTCACGTAGCCTTTCAACCTCTCTGCCTTATGTGACACGAGATCAGAGTAATGGAATCAGTCTGTGATCTCAAGACAAGTTATGGTGCTGGAAAGGCTCGGGGCTCAGGACGGGGAGGTCATTGATCAGCGGCGGCAGCCCACTGGTTGACCTCCTCTCCGGGAGAGGCAGCGGAGACGCACAGGGTCTCTCCACTTCCCCACCCCACCCCATCCCCCACTACCCCTCCCTCACTTGATGCCTTTTTCTGATTAGTGACGGTAAAAATTGACTTTCTGTCTGGTCACAGAATGATCCGTGCACGTTCAGTGCATTAGGTTTTACATCACTGTGATGCTGGGCAGATTTAGCATTTCTAACTTCTCTCTCAGCCTCTGAGTCACGATACCTCCTCTTATAAACAGAGGCAGGAGTGGAGGCTGCTGCATGATGGGTGTAGTAACAACTAGCTCACTGTTACATAGCTACTGACTCTCTATTCTTATCCCCTCATCTTTTACACTAACAGTCCTCATCACAATCGTTGCCTTGCTTGCAGTTGTAGATACCAGATTGTAAAACAACACAGCTGCACCGACCTTTGGAGTATGTAGTGATTTATGAACGAAGTGTCTCAATAAAAGCTGGAAATGGGAATGGAAATTTGGAAATGGAAATTTTACAGCCTGAAGAAAAGCCGATGCATTCTGAATAGACAACAATGTGGTCTGTTTCAGTATGTTTCTAAAGCAAAGGGACTGGTTGTGATGATGAAAGCCAGCAGAAGCCTTGACAAAACATTTTTAATCAAATCTTTTCCTCTTCAGCCTCCTTATCTTATCCAAATCTCAGAGTCCATGTAAACTACAGCAAAGGCTCTGCCTCAGATGTAGTAAACAAACATGACAATGTATGATAATGAAGATGAACTTTGTTTATTTATAATGCTTTATTTGTACTGGTGATCCAAGAAAAGGAACACTTGAAGAGGTAATCAGGGAACAAAAACGGACATACATGTGAAATACAATACAGAGTAAACACTGCTTGATTATAAGAGTGAAAGTCATTCAGTATAATAAAGATGATGAGAGGAAAATAAAACATGTAAAATATAACTGACAGAATGTCGAACAACCATTAAAACACAACATTTTCAAAGAAGTTCAGAGGTTTCAGGTCGGTATCAGGAAAGCTAAAGCCAGAAGGCGAAAGAGATAAGCTTTTAAAAAGTTTCTTTTGACCATATTCAGCAAGCTGTCACTGCAGATATCCATAGGTGTGTTTATAGCTTCGGGGCATATTGAGAAAGGTTGCCTCCTCGATTTTCTTTTGGCTGCCGACGGATCCTCCAATAAATCTGAAGTGGATGACGGCAGTCGTCTTGAGGGGAAAATACTGAACAGTGAATATTTAGCTTGGTGCCTGTCCATTAAGTTCTCCGTGCACATGGTGGAGGACCTGAAAATGCACCCTTAATGTTTGAATGGTTGAATGGTACACTTGGATGGTGATATCTTACTGGAAAGAGCAACATATCTGTGGAGAGTCTCATTTGTCCAGGTGCCACCATTTACAGCCCCATGACAGCAGCTGGTGGATCATGTGTGCTAATATGTACACATAAGAATTGGTTAAAAGTCGAGCCATTGTTAAAATATACTAAAGGTTTATGCTGAGTTGTATTATCAAATACAGCCAATCGTAGCTGCAACACTTGCATCTGACAGACACACTTTGTTACATTGGACCTATGGTATTAGTATAGTTGTAAAACTAATGAATTCTAGCACCTGTTGCTGTATGAACAGGTGTTACTATTGTGCTCCTCTATTATTCTGCGTTTGCAGAGAAAGCCCGATCTCTAATGCTCTGAACTTAAAGGTGCCAAGCGTGTCATCAACTCACTCCACTTTGCCACTTTAGCTCCGGTCACTGGGGGTCATTTTCATGCAAATCTGGCCTGAGCTCCCATCAGCTGCCTTTGTGCTGCTGGGTGATTAAAACGCGATTATTAGCAGGGTTGTTGGATGCTGCTGCTTGCCAGCAGCTCACTCACCAGCCATGTCAGAGGCGAGCAACCTACAGTACCAAAGTGCTGCTCAGATTTTCACCGCAGGTCTAACCACACAGCAGGTCGGAGAGTGGGCTTTTCTCGACCGCCTGTACCGGCAAAGAAACACACACAGCGGCATACCAGTTTTAGCATTCCTGCTCTCCAAAGCTCTGCAGATGCATTACAGGCAAGAAAAGGTCAAACACTGCGGAGGCTGAGTGGAGATAGTTGATGGAGGAGAGCAAGGTGAAGACAGCGGGGCACCTCTTCATCTCCCTGTCCTCACCCTGTCGTGCTTCGTCTTGTACATTGGTTAAGAGAGTGGGATGCTGATTCATGCTGGCAGAAATGGACCAGGCAAAAAGCAGGGAGAGACAGAAAGAGAAGGGGCCTTAAAATGGCTCTGAATGTGTGAAAAAGTACCCTGCCAATACCGGCCATAAAACTTAAGCGACAGCAGGCACAAACCCATGAATCAGACAGTGACAGGATTGTGGAGTTCAGCATGGCAGGGACAGGTTCCAATCAAACCGAAGCCTAACCTTCAGCACGGCTGGTGACTGGCACGGCAAGATCTACGGCACAGGAAGCGTTACGAGGGAATGAATGATTGTTTGCCTCAGGAGAAGTTTGATCTGTTTCTTAAACCAGCTGCTGAGCGATTGTAAACCTTCAGCTGGATTTGGAAGACGCCGGCTGGGATGGATTGAAGACTATCCACGGAAGATAAGGCATATGTGGCTTTCTTTTGCCAGTCTGTTGTCAAAACCCACAAGCAAACGCCTGCTGATGCGATGAGGGACATTTTGGCTTTTTTCTCCCTTAGATAAAGTGAAGTGCTGAAGCTGTTGTATTGGAGAGAGGCTTGAGGGGCTGATGTTTGAACAGGCAAAGGTTTTCATTCTTCCTCGGTCTCACTCTATACCATATCTCCTACGGAAAGAACCACCTCAGGTAATGTGATGATGAAGTGCCTATAGATTAATGTTGCTGTTGATGGAGCACCCAGTGGGAGTGTGAGAGTGAGGTGTTTCCAACAGCTTGCCTTCTCATCGAAATCTTCTGAAACCTCCTACAAGCCCATAGGGACGCAGGGAACGTACACCATGCCAGAAGAAGACAATGGAGGATGGCCAGAAGAGTTTCATCTCATCAATCTTTGGCTCACATTGCAGTTTTCGTATCGCTGAAATAATAAAAAAAAGAAAACATATTCTTTTCTGCCTCTGAATTATGACGTTATCTGGCTCCAGTGGATACTGTTGGCCTTTGTTTTCATAAGCTTGAACGATCGTGCCAAAATCAGAGAAAAATAAGTTGCAACTTTGGAGACAGGGCCTACTCCAGCAAAATGTTTGTATTTAAGAAATACTAAAATTTGACTAATTTTAGTTTGGGTTATTTTAACTGTAGTCAGCTTCACTCACTCTGCACCCTCCCCACACAAAATAAATACTTCCTGCAGTTCAATACTGCACTTAAAGGGTCTTCTGTTGATTTGGTGGAGAACAAAACTGAGCTGGAAGTGAGAGTAAGTGATGAACTAACATACGTTACTCAACTCAACTATTAATGATTAATTGATGGTCTTACTTGGTAGCTGTGTAAATGAGTGGACAAACATCAATTAATGCAGCTTTCTTTCTATCTCTGTGTGAGTGTGAGTCAAATAATAAAAGAGTTTCAGCAAACAGCACTGAACTTGTATCTTCCTTGGTAATCATGACTGTATATTTGAGAGAATGACCAGAGGGCAGTTTGCTTGGTTACACACACACACACACACACACACACACACACACACACACACACACACACACACACACACACACACACACACACACACACACACACACACACAGACACACACACACACAGACATATAGATATATTCTGTGCACAGACATTTCCAGCACTGCTCGGGACATATGCTGAGGCTTGACTTTAACCACTGCCTGAACAGCTCTGACATGTGGAGGCTCTGCAGGTTGTTTGTCTCTGATGAGAAAAGACAGACGCGTAAATAAAATGGAGGCTCGAGACAACTTTGATGTATATAATCATAGGTGCAGCTGTTTGCTGCTGCAGCTCAGCCCGGGAGGAGCTGATTGGATGTACCTGTAGTATATCAAGAGGAGACAAACAGCCATTTGGTGTAATCACCACCTTTCCTTCATCCGTGCCGCACGTCTCCGTCTCTCTGCTTGATCTTTATTTGGAGGCTATTTGTTGTGATCAGTGTGTGACACACAGACAGACACCCTGCTGTTAATTCATGTGTCAGCTGATGTGACCTTAATGTCGAGGCTACTCAATCTTTTACTCTGGGGGGGAAAAAAAAAGAGAGAAAAGCAAAAGGAATTGTCTCCTGGTCTCTTCTTGCTCCCGCTGTGGCTTGCTGAGCATAGCAGTGATGCAGTTAATGAGAAAATGCACAGCAGGAGTACGACAGAGAGAATTACAACTCGCTGGCCTAGATTAGAAATCTATAAACAATCCCTCAAGAAGCAGCAAGACTTCCTGTTTTCCTGACACCAAAGCCAGCGTTACCCTTGAAAAGTGAACTGGAGGAATGAAGCAATTTATTCACAAAGTTGTTGTTTCTTCCTCCTCTCTCCCTCCCTCACCCTACCTGTGTTGACTTAGACGTTACCTTGAATTGCTAACATCGTGTGTTAATATAGCGTATAATGTGACACTAAATATGCAGCTCTGTACAGCACAACACCTGATTTCACATCTGAGTGTCAAAGTGCCATCTGTGGGGTCACCTGGTGGCCCTGGTCCAGTGTCACAGCGAGCGCCGGACAGAAACATGAGAGAGGAGGGAGAAGAAACATCCAAAGAGAAAAGAGAGGGAGGGAGGTCACAACGTTCACCTCGATGTGGTTGCTTACAATAATGGGGGGGCTCAACTTTTGGAAACCGCATTTAATGCCGGACAGGCAGAAAGTCAGGTACAAATATGAGTAATAAATGGCGACCGGATGGAGGAGAGTGGTGGCAATCATCAGCTTAAATCTATACTGAGCTGCTTAAAATGGAAAGTCCAGAGGCGAGAGGGGCTCCTCGCGAAAGCCCCCGAAATTACAGGCTGCCGCTGAATCAATGTGTCCAATTACTGAGTTCCTGGTGGCGAACCTTTATCATCCCCTAAGAAGAACCAGTACTGCAAATATTTAGGGTTTAGGAAATGATTTGAAAATGAGCCCCATTATTTTCAAATATACACGCAATGTTGTCCCTCACAGGGTGGTCTGTGTCTTCATCTTTCTTGTTTTGGAGGAGTTTGAGGGTCCTGAATTGTGTCTGAGCCATTGCCGAGACTCTCCTGCAATGCACTCTCCTGGTTTTTGGGGTCACAGCCCATAATACTCCCATTTCCTCTGGATCCACACCGGACTTAACCTTCTGCACCTGTTCCAGTTGCTCCCGGGGCTCCTGCCGCAGCTTGATCTCTCTCCTCTCTGATGTTGCCGTCAGCTGGGATTGGCACGTCTCCTCCGAGCGTCCCGGCTCCCGCTCCCTGTCACCGCAGCACGGCGTCTGGTTCGTCAGCTGCTGCTCACCGGTCTGGAACCTGGAGTCACACAGGAGCTTAACTCTGTTGTTAACCACTTTTGGTGATGTGTCCCAGTGGGGTCTCGGGGACTTCTAATCCATACTTGGCACGGATGTCCCTGTACTCTATCAGAGCCACTTGGTAAAGCCTCGCAGGCTACAAGGCCCCAGCTTGCATCTTACACTCGGTGTTGTGTCCTGAACTGTCTCCGGGGTTTGATTTCAAGCCTGTCTGGTAGACCCTTGAATATAGACCCACATGTAAAGACAGACTTCTGTAGACAGGATTCATGTTGCTCAGGCATTTTGATGCGATCACCCTTTGCAACACTTGAGGTGACGTCTGGCAAACGTCTGATTGAACACGCAGCCCGGCTCAGTTCACGCCTGTCAGGAGTTGCGTCAGAAATGAAGATGGAGAAGATGATCAAACAGACGACGTGAGGGTGGGAGGACGTCTGAGCAAATGTTCGCGAGGGGGCACATCTGTGTGTGACTGTGTTTGTCTGCATATACATATGTGTTTGCCTTGTGTTTGCGTGCGGGAAATTGGATGACAGCACTACAGTCGCACTCCACTGCTGCTGAGTGCCACTGCAGATGGATGTCTCTCAAACGCTTCGCTGAGCTGCCAATTCACCAACTCAAACAGATGCTAAATGCAGATATATGCTGTAGCGGATATCGGCCAAACATTTCTGATCGAGGATCCACTTCCTCAAGTATCCTCAATCAGCAAAGGAGGCCGCGTTTCCCTTTTTTTCCGTCGTTAAATATATAGCAATATCAGTCTGTCAGGTCAAGTCAGCACAGAGTTGTTTCTTTACGTCTTTCAGAAGATGATTGCTTGTGTCATGAATATAGGTGTCTATGTTCTATGAGATTTAGAGCATGATTTTATCAGTAGTAGCTGGATAGAATCAGAGAAAATATCTGCATTTTGTTGTTGATCTGATCCTAAGCCAGTTTGTTCCAAAAGTTAATCATCAGGAGATGCACTCTCGAGCAAGATAACTTATTAGTTTGGTCCAATTTATGATTATATTCACAGACACATGAGAGACTGTAACCTGCTTCGTGACTAGACTGGTGTGTGGACAAAACAAAAAAAAAAGTGTGATAACTTTGAGATAAGGCTGAGACAGCATACTACTGTAACCTGCCAAATCCTATCATGTTGCACTGTTGGCAGGTTAATAAAAGTCTCAGCTCCACCATTGAATCTCTGTTTTCCATTGTTATATTTTCAGTAAAAAGAAAAAAGAAATCACCTGCTGTAATTTATCAGAGCAACCCACGTTTTGTAACATGTATCATTTAATATTATACTTTTTTCATTTCTGAATACAATAATAAATGGAAATTCTGTGATTCATATCTTATTCAGATTTTAGAATATGTTTTTGCGCAATACTTTGCATCAAGTATCACTTTGCATCATCATTTAGCTCTTGTTGCCTGAGGACACCGTACTCTAATCTCTAGTTCAACGTGAGACCAAAAAAAAAAAAACGTTGAGGGAGCGTTTTTCTAATTCACTGAGTAATTTGTAATGCCGATGGCACCACTGAGGAATTGAAGATGCCAACAAAAGGATAAGAGAGGGTCTCCACCATTGAGTGTGGTAGCCGTTCTACATTTGCATGCTGGGTGCAGGCAGGACCCCAGTGCTGGCTGTGGCCGCCACACTGGAACAGATGTCACACCTGGTTTGTGTGATTTCTGTTGTTAGGGTGACCTCTTGGTCTCCAAGCAACACGCCTGTCTCATGCCTGATGGCCCCTGCGGACAAAGTGCTGTGTGTGTGTATCGTGTACCTGTATTCACATGCTCTTGTTTCTCTTCATATATATATATATATATATATATATATATATATATATATATATATACATATACACGCACACACTCACAGTATAGTCGTGGCCTCAAGAGAGCAAAAGCAGCATAAAGGCTGAGCCCGATGACCACGGATCATAGTGATGTGACAAACATTACACAGCGCAGTCGAGTCAATATGAAATGGATGGAAGCCACTTTAAAGACAAATAAAGCATCTCCGGGCTTCTCCTCATCCCCCACAACCCCCTCTAGACAATGATGGTATTCCTGGTTGTCGCCTTACTGTTACTAAGAAAGCCTTGGAAATCCTTTCTCCCGGCCCTCCACCCTCAAAGACACACACACACACACACACACACACACACAAACACTGATACAACACTAATCTCCCTCTCACAGTCTCTAATGGAAAGGATTCAGCTGAGTAGCTTCAGGGAGGGGGAGAAAAAGTGGAGTGTGAAGTAAGAGAGCACAGGGAGGGAAGGTGGTGTGTTCGTAGAGCAAGGACACAAAGGGAAGAATAGAGAGACAAGCCTGTGTGTCAGAAGATCATACGGGCATGAGAGGGAGAGGCTGAGGTGGGGGGGGGGCATTAAGACAGAACATGGGAACCAATGAAGGCAAAAGGGAAAAAAAAGACAGAGAGAGAGAGAGAGAGAGACGGGATGAAGCATCACCCGAAATGGCTTACCAGTTTCATTTCAGCCGCGCTTGAAGCCGAGCAGAAAAACACTTTTTGGAACTTATCCGCACCTACACAATCAGGGATTACTCCTTCTATCCGCGCACAATGTCAGGCAGGGCCCTGCTGGGCTGGCCCGGCATTGATAACATGCACTGGGAGCATTCAGCACATCTGCTTGTGCACAGGGACGATGAAAAGACACTCGTACAGATGTATGTATGTCCTCCAAAGCGCGCTATAAGAGGAGACGCTGTGAGCCCCATGAAAGTGATTAGTGTGGCTTTGACAAATGAGCAGAAAATGGCCGTGCTTGAGTGTAACATCGCATCTCTCCGTGCTCATCCGTCTGTGCCTGTGCTTGTGTGTGTGTGTGTGTGTGTGTGCGTGTGTGTGTGTGCGTGTGAGAGAGAGATCTCAGCAGCCGCCCCTTCTCTCCTCCTGCTATTGTCCTACGTATACGTGTGGACGCGGCACTCTGTATTTAGGAACGTGTGGGACTGGGGAGAGCAGGGAAGGTCGCCGGGAAAATGTAAATGAGTCGAATGAATCAGCCGGACCAAATGTAGGCTGTGCATTAAGTTATATAAAGGCCGTGATCCAGCAGGAGAGGATGTGCACAGCACACAGCGGAGCTCCGCTTCAGAGGTGAATGAGAGCTCGTTCTGTTCTGCCAGAGGCGTCGCACAAAGTGGCCAGTAATGTTTCTTTTTTCCAACACAAACACAAAAATACCAAGTTCCTCTTGTTTATAATAACCCCGACTTGATCTGCTCACAGCGCTGTATTCCCCAAGGCTGACAGTAAAAACTAAGAATAAGAACATGAACGTTGATGTGTAAGTAGTAAATATTATGGGCGAGGACAGTTTTTTCCGCTTATAATACACACATACGCACACACACTTTTAATCCATGTCGGTTTTATTCTTATAAAACTTTCCAAGCATCGGGAGAAGCATAAAGGCTATGAGCCAAATGGGAACCCGCTGCCAGTGGAAGCAGGGGAAACACTAAAGTGCGAGTGCATTGGGCGGCATAATATGGAAACAACAGAACTGCTTTGGCTTATGTACTCGGCAAGCAGTTTTCATTCATTTAAATAGGCCATCTTAGAGTCAGATATCATTTTCATATCCTATCTCTAAACCTAAATATTTCAGTATGACTGTACTTCACTGTAAATACTATTACAGTAATGAAGAAGAAATGAGAAGATAGTGTTCTTATATTTATTTAATAGATATAATCAGTTCGTACATGAATTATAACCCAAAACGATGCAACCTTAATTAAAGAGCTTGTATTTTGCCTTGGACACATATCCAGCCAGCTTTATCTTTTCCTTTTTATCCTAAATGCATTTCAAAGAGTGATTATAGTGCGTGTTCCTCGACATGGAAGCTATACAAGTCTCTGTGCTCATAAAAACCTTTTAAAGCCATTAGATATATTGCTACAGACACTAAAATTCCAAATGCATTATTGATGGTGACGTGCTCTATACATTGTTTACCGTGCTCTCTCAGTGGTACCCAGGCTTTGATGCTGCGGTCAGTCTGTGTGTAAGCACTGTATCACTGCTCTTAAACCTGCATTACCTTCTCTGAGGTCTCGGAGGAAATACAACAGAGTAACACGATTTGTCTTGAACTGACGCTGATTAGCTGTGTGTGTGTGTGTCAGTCTCTCCGGGTGTTTATTTACAGGAGCAGCGTTTGTAGTTTTCATGCAGGCTTTTAGTCTTGTCTGTGAGCGGTGGTGGTGGTGGTGGTGGTCTGTGGGCTCCTGTGTGTGCTGAGTGGGGAGTGTGGGGGGGGGCGTTATGAGATCTGGTCTGAGGAATGGTCTTGATATGTGCCCTGACACCCATTTATTCTAATATGGGACATTTGTATTGATTAGCATGAGGAGGTTGCGATGAACCCAGGTTATCAATCACGTGCCCGGGGTAATCACACAACATTGTGATGGACACTGTGTGTGTGTGTGTGTGTGTGTGTGTGTGTGTGTGTGTGTGTGTGTGTGTGTGTGTGTGTGTGTGTGTGTGCACGCGCGCGCGTGCACTTCAAAGCCTGTTTCTATTATCCGTGGCTCATTTTCCCTCCGTCGAACACCAGCTGAGAAGGATTCTCCTCTCTGCACAATCAAATGACAGGGAGAGATGAAAACAATAACAGAAAAAATGAATTGAACTGCAGACAGATACGAGCGCTCAGCCCTCTTATATACCTGAACACACATTTGATGGTAAGTCGTTTTCCATTGTGTTGTCTGTGTATCACAGTGATGGAGAGAAAAAAAAAAGAAGAAAATGAGAGGAAAGATTACGTATTCATTACCTAATGTATATTTCATATTAAAGCCATGGTGATAGTAATGCCTTTGAAGGTCTTACATGGTGTGATGAAGTTAAAATTTAATTAGACACCAAAACACAAAGCACATAAATGTTTTCATTGAAGCCAACACAAAGTGCTTGAAATATTTCCTTTCAAAAGAATGATTCATTCTTCAAAAATGTGTCAAATGATATGACGATGTGCGAGATACTTCAGTGAAAACCAAAAAATGATTTGAAACACCAAACAATCCATAAATATCTATGCGGCAATATAAGTGACAAAATGCTTTTACAAAAGGAATTACAAGCAAACTAATAAATCATTTATATGAACAGATTTGGGAATGGTTTTAAAGCAGGGCAGACAACCCTTGTTCCTCTCAGGAGAAGTCCCTTGCAAGGCTAATCAATACATATCTGAGGGCTGGTGATCCACATTAAGCTATTTATTTCTCTTTTTAAACCTGTCTCCTTCAGATCCGGGCAGAGGCCGAACGGGAGGCAATCAGGAATTTCAGAAACGGGTGGACGCCCATATTATTACTTCCACTGGAAGCAGCTGTTGAGAAAACACTGGTTTTGCACAGAAGCCTTGATGCTTCTCTCTATATTTTGATTTCTGCCTCTTCCCCCGCTGTCTCAGTAAGCAGAAGGCCTTCAGAGCCTCTATAACAAACAGCACTGTCACTGCAGGTGGTCAAACACAACATGCGTCGGTCTAATAACTCGGCTGCTACATTAAACACATTCGTGAGGCTGTATTTATTACGTGCCATTTGTTTTACCCCATTATGAGGAAAGAATCTGCAATTGTCTGTGTACAGCGGCCTGCGAGCGGCGAAACGCCCTATGCAGATACAGTGTGAATAACATTACCAGTAAACAACACTTAGTCTTACAAGTTATTTCATCAGCCGCACACGCACGCACACGCTTGAAAAAGATACGAGATAACATGTCAGCTGTTTGACTCTGCAGCACAGATTCCTAAGATCTCCAGAACTCTGGCACATAGGTGCTACATATGCTCCTGTGTTTGTGTTTTAACCCGTAAGAACGGCAATAAAAAATAAAAAAAAATCACATGCAGACGTCACGTAGCGTTTGCTCTGAATGCACACGCGTCCTGTCCTCAGATCCTTTTGATCCTGACACTGGTTTCCTTGCGGTGCTCTTGTTCTCTCTGAACGTCTCGGCACCCTCGCTGTTCAGAGTAAAATAACTTCCAACAGCACTGGTTTATTTTGTCCCCCGGTATTCTTGTGTTTATCCATTTCTGGTACCCCTCCTTTCCTCTCTCATTCTTCAAAGACTCTCAACTATTGCACTGCACTCCACACCCTCTCTCTCTCTCTCTCTCTCTCTCTCTCTCACTCTCTCTCTCTCTCACACACACACACACACACACACACACACCCAGGTACCCTGCAATAGGAGTAGCCCTGGGGGGTCAGAACAAAGCAGATGCTGTTAATCGAACCTGTGGCGAGCAGTGAGGGAGAGAAGTAGTGGGGGCTGAGGGAGGGGTCGCCAGGAGTGAGAGTGGAGGGGACAGGGATGGTTATCATGGAGCCGGCTGAGATATGCGGCAGCTTCTGGGTTAACAGGCCATGTTACAAAATGGAGGCACTGCAAACATCTAATGTTGAGATTAGAGTTTATATAATCATGGGGGGGGGGCAGACTGGAGTTAGGTTGTGGCGTTTAGTTACAGAAAAACTGTGTCCTCAGATTCAACCGCATACTTTGGAAAGATCTGCAGAGGTCTTTCTGTAGGACTGGCATGCGTACATAAAGGTATGTATTTTATCTTAACATTTTCTTTACTCTCCATGAAAACTCTGAATGCATGTATGCAAGGGTATAGGTTCAAAATACTCCATCTTTTATTCTATTCAAGAGATTGAGCTCCAAATATATTCAGTTTTACACACATGGAGTGGCACTTTGAGAGGATAAGGATATTTTCAGGGCAGTGCCATTGAACACAGCACATGCACAATAGTCTCTGTGATGAATGGAGGTGAGTTTCTCTCATCTGAAACAGAACAACACAGTTCTGTTGAGCTGGACACAAATTTGCACAAATTTATTTGGGACAAATTAAGAAGACAAAGCACAGTGATAAATGAAAATTCACATACGGACATTCAATTTGTAATGCGCCTCTCTGGAAAACAGAACTGCTCTGTAGTTTCGTTGTGAGATGTCAGTCCGTGTTTGTTTATCACAGTGATGATAGTCAATAGGCGTCATGTCGCCCTGGGATCAATAGAAAAGGTTGAAAGGTTCAGATGATCTTTTCGCTGTGGCATTAAGCCGGCCTCTCATCTCTACCGCTTTCATCTGAAAACAAACAATGGCATTATCAGCAATTATGGCTGTGATTAGTGTATAAGCCTTGTTTTAGAAAAGGGAAATAGGGCTAAAAAGGCAGGAGAACAGCATGGCAAAAAAAAAAAAAAACACATGGCACAGCGAGCAGAAGAGAATTATACAGAGCAGTGGGACAATGACAACAACGCTGCTTCTGCTGTGGTCTCTAAAAGTCTTTAAAAAAGGCTTCACGTCATGATCCCAGTATGTAGCTATCAGCATGATCCATCATATTTACAGAGTGATGTTTGATATTAACCCGTTATTTCAGCATAAAAGAGGATGCGTTTCAAAAACCCCACTGTGGCTCAGTTAAAATCTACCTCCCAGCCCCGTCCAGGCCACATGCGTCTTTGGCCGGTTGCTAATGTTTAAAGTGCAACCGATCCTGTCAAATCCTTTCTCAAAACCCCTCACATCTCTCAGGCCTGTGATGAACGCACCGTGGCAGATGTGTTGTTATTGCAACATGTAGATTCTGTTTGTGCTCTCACTGTATGTCAGCTCGAGAGTGAGGGAAAGAAGCGGGGATTTGGTACAAAGCAGAGTGTACTTTATGTAACAGTGCGGAGTAGATCAGAGAGCAGAGCATGACCTATTTTTGGGGCTCCATGGAGACAATGTTTCTGTTCCATGCACTGGAAACCATGACTCCTGCTCTTCATAACCACTTTACAAAGCTTACAGTGCATTAGAAGGTTGAGCCGTGGAGAACTGTCAACTCACCACTCATGCAGATCATCAGCGCTGTTGCTATTAGATTGGATCCCGAATGTGCAGTCAGCCTGCCAGCACAAACAGCATCCCGCGTATGACACTGTTATTATATAGGATGGTCATGCTCTGTCAGATGATGTTTAGTCACTTGTCGTCGCTCATGCACGATCAAACTCACTTAAGTCTAGAGAAACTGGCCCCTTATCCCTCCTCAGGAGTCTGGAGACTTTGTTCCAGCCCAGCTCCTGGAATGGTTTCCCAATGGTTTTCCAGTGTGAGAAGGGTCAAAGTTTGATTCGGAGGGACATCAAAAGAAAATTGGACTTATCATCACAAATGTGATTTTCAGCTTCACTATCTTACAGATATATAGATAAGTATACTTTATTCATCTCAGAATTAAAAAATTACAGTGTGGCAATAGCTTGGTCCATGCTTTTGTAGAAATGTAAGAAATACATATAAACAACAATATCCTAACCTGGACTGTGCTATGATGTGCTCAGTAATACTGTGCAATGAACTGAAGGTACAAAATGGCATGTAAATCAACCTCACTGGATAATCCAGATCCACTTTACACTGTTGCTAAGTCAACCTATGCTCATAACTCGACTTTGGCGTCTCATCATATTTCTGTCTGATGCAGGAGAAGCAAAAGTAGTAGACGGGGATGTGTCACCACACTAGGTGGCGCTGTGTGTCATTTCAGGGAGTTAATAAGGACTCTTTTCCAGCTCCTCCTGTCTACAGCTGTTTCTCAATACCAAGTACGCAAGTCCATATTTGTGAACTCTGTGAGTTTGGACTTGATAAGTTATCTTGAAAGGACAAACTCCTGAGGACCATCATTGACCTTGCTGAGAGGCAACAGCATTGACCACTCCTCCGCCATGTGGCCTGATGCAGCTCTCTTTGAGCTGAGTCTGAGGAGACGGTAGACTGCAGTGTCTTCACTTCATTTACAGTCCACTCTTACTTTTTAATCTCATAAACAAATGAATTGCACTCTCAAAAAATTTTTATTTGAATTTATTGTTATTGTTAGAGAGAAAAATTAGAGAGCAGGCTTTCTATTTTTAAGTGTCTCTTTATGCTTGTATCAGAGTGGTTGCTGAGTGAACTTAAAACATACTCGACAGGTATTAATTTTCCGAATTGTTTTTTCTACCGTCCACAGTTATTTACTGATGTACTGCTTTCCACGCTACTCTGTGTTTGAAAACCAGCCATGTTGTGTGTTTCCCTCATTATAATGATCATGGGGGGTGTAGTTTCTTCAAGCCAGTCCCACACACACCCTCCTACTGGCTCCAGCTCAGTGGTGCAACACATATGTATATTAGCTGAGATTCAGCTGAAAATCGGCCCCAAAAGATGCACTATTTACTCCTCTGCGAGTACATTTTCTAAAAACTGCAGTGCCCAGCTGTTTCAGGAAATTACTCAGCCCTTTTTTTTAAATGAAATATGCATTTGTGAGCCATTTTGGAAGATTTACTGCTTTATTAGGAACAAATGGACTGAGAGCCACAAAGAGAGAGGGGGGAGGGTTGGGGGTGGGGGACAGACTAATGCATTATTGGTTTGGGTCTTTTCTGGGGATTTGTTGACAATAATAAAAGTATAAAGTAAGGCCAGCCTTATCCTGTAATGTTGTTTTTTCCTGACTAACCTCCCCAACAACCATATTTCATTATGCTATTCAGACTTAAGAAAAATGAGTATGCCTTCCTCTTCATTGTCTCCCCATTCTGGGCTTCTCAAACTTATTTCACAAAGAAATGCATCTGATTTTTATTCAAGGGCAGAGGTTTGGAACAGTTGCCGATGATAAAATAGCATTGAATCAATTGTTAATGTCACATCTCTTGTGATTTTCCAGCAGATGAGTGAGGCAGACTAAGCTCAGATGGCCCATATTTGTCTCTGATTCAGACATACTCTGGCAGTCACATGCTCTCTAAAACGTAGAAATTGTCAACTGGAGGAAACGAGACACATTCTGTATCTGGGATTGAGGATATAAAATAGCAAAATTCTCCCGTGTAACATAAATGTGTGAGCACGGCAACACACAACAACCTCTCCAACAGTTGCCATGACAACAATAGGAAATAAGCCGTATAAAAACTACATTCTTTTGGGGATGGCGAACGAGCTACACTGTGCTCAGACCGATCGACCGAAATTTATTTCAAACTTAATGATGTAGTGCAGCCTGTACATAACGCGGGGCATCGTGGGAGTCCTTGACTGCATGGGACCAATGGCACCACATCTATGTAACCAATCGAATGCTGCACACGTTGAACTATGGTTGCCAGGGTTTGTTTTTTTTTGAAAAGTGAACTGTTTTATTCTACTCTTTTCTATTCATCTCTGCAGCGTGTTCTGACATGCAGTTTGGTCCAGATGTGGAGTTCTCTCTCTTTTTCCTCTCACTCTCTCTCTTTCTCTGTATATAAATACATGTCTGTTCTCTCTGTGACTCCATCTTTTTCTAATCCTACCTCCCGCTTTATCCACCTCCCTGGCTCTGCCTCTCCCGTTGCCTCTCTTTTCTCCATCTTTGGTTACATAAAGTGGTGTGAAGGCTTGGCTGTGTGGGCCGAGGAGTGGAGGAGGGCCTCGCCACTTTCTGAACTTTCATTCACTAAGGAGCTTCCAAGTTCAGCAGCCCTGCAAACCTCCTCAGCCAGCTCACTGTGTCAGAGTACAACACTATTTATGAACCCACCTCCATTGCTCGGCACATTAACGTCCCAGCATCCTGTTGCTTAAATATTACGGTCCCTCTGAAACTATAACAGCACATTTTGGAGTAATGGATGCTCTGCTGTTTTGTCTCGGGTTATGTCTGCATCATTTTGTTTCTGCTCCCCTCTGTGTTTGTCATTGTGTGACATTGTTTTGACTGGTGGTTTTATTATCGATTAATCTTACGAATGTTGGGTCTATAAAACATGTTCAGTGAGTCAACTACGGTATGCATTGACACCTTGGAAAATTATATACTTTATCTAAATAGTGTGTGACCAAGGGACATAGCTGCATGTTATATATATTATCATCAATTTCCAAAAATGCTAAAATATAAGAAGCACAAAAACTCTTACTGAACAGTGGCCACTAAAGTGGCACATGTAAGGATGATAGGATAATGTTAATCACAGTGCTAAATACAGGGCTGTTATGTGTTTTGACCTTACGTTTAAATGTCATAAAATCTGGTTCTTCTGCCTCATACAGTAGTACTTGCCATTCATGTTGCAAGACAACTCTGAAAAAGAAATTGTACTAATTGCCAAAACTCTCAAATAGAGAGGAAAGAAGACAGTAGACTCCGACCTGGCAGTCATTTTTTAAAATGAGCTTTCTAGAGGACATTATGCCACCCAGCACACTCTCTCCCACACACAGACAAAAGCCATCCTCCCTCCAAATGCTATCTGTCACAGACACACAGACATCTGTCACTGTCTCCATTTTCGCTCGCTCACTCTACCCTAGTTACCTGCGACTTCCACGCATCTCTTCATTTTCTGCCCAGTTGTGATTAGGCGACCTCTCTGGTTTTCTCAGTCTTTCTCCCTTGTGTCTGTCACTCAGACCTACAGGTTACCAGCCTCCCTGCTACAGAGTAAGTCTACATGAGCGTCAAGGGAGGTGTTAGGTAGACAGACTCTGCAGACATCTTGAATTCCCAGAGGTGACGATTGTATTTGCGGTGACCTCCATTACTCACGTAACTCAGGGAACACACAAACATTCAAAATTAGCTCCAGGATGTGAAACAAGACACATGTTTGTGTAGCGGCATGGCCTCACCTCTCTAAGGAGCAACACCCCACCTGATTTTATCGGATGTTCAATTCTCACCTCGACTACTTCAACCGGTACCGTAACAAAGGAGCTTGACCTATGCGGTACCTTTCCCACGAGGAAACTGAATAACATTCTTGGACTCAATTACAAGCTCATTTACATTTCTATAAACGGTAAGTAATCCCAGCACAATACTCCAGAATGCATCAAACAAATAGACGAAGGAAATACTGGTACAGGAATGAAAGGCCTGCACTTGATTCAACCCAGTGATTGCTGTCAGTCACAGCCCCATGGTGGCCCCTCCCCAAACAACTGCCTCTCACGGTCAATGAAGGAATCAAGTGGTGATAAGAATAAGCAACATAATGAGTGATTGGAATGATGAAAGGAATGATTTTGCCATTAAACCTGGTACCTGTCTTGGCTTTCCTCCTCAAGAGGTGAATGATGTCACGTTGCTCATGCAGTCGAAGACTACAGCAAAATGAACCCCTGGATAAAGACGCAGAGTTCTTTTAAGGTTAAGATAAGTAAGAAGAAAGGTCACACGCTGTAGCCAACATTATCTATTAAGGCTCCCTCCACTATTGCTGCCTCCAGATTCAGTCAGCACAGTGAACAGTCTATCTAAAGGTTGCTGCTGATAACCTCCATAAATCATCGGTCATTCCAGGCCAAATAAGGTACTGGCTGCAAAAAGTGCGAGAGTGCCAACCTGAAAAAGGTGTGTGGTTTTGATATTTGGCAGAGGAAAATGCTATGCTTCTTTTTTTGTCAAAACACTGCATAATCTCCCTACTGAGCAGCATGCAATGCGAATCTGCTTGCCTCAAAAGGAAAAAAAAAAACGAACCTCGTGTTGTCACAAGAGACAGCGCAGGGACATGAATAACTAACGACTGAATGAGGGCGGCAGGTTCTGGTTTTAATTTCCGTCAGTGTTGATCTTGGAGACAGTGTCCAGGTTATATGAAGACAGAGCGTCGCTTCATAATGTCGATAGATGGGATTAGTATCAGCACTTAACAAATGAAGAACATCCTTCATACTAATCTTGTGGCTGTCAGACATGAGCGAGCCAGGGGAGACTCCTGCTCCCTCACGCCAGATCAGCTTACTACTAATGACGCACCCACTCCGGCTTTCCAGCCCACCATAATGAACACAACAATAACAGCATGACTGGCCAGACATGCATTAACATTCAGCATCTAATCTGTAGGTCCACTGAGGATGAATGTGTTCTAATTGTGAAGGGAGGCGTTTTTCTTGGTGTGGGGAGAAAAGAATGACTCAAACGGCGCCTTGACTTTGATAAGAAAATCACTCACATGCTTGAAATTTTTTTATGTACTTTTTTTCAGGATTTTCCCCCCACTTTCAGTAACTAATTAAAAGCATCTAGCTGCAGAGCAAATCAATCACAGCGTATCATGAGTCATCACACAAATTCATGCAAAATCATTCACAGCAAAATGATGAAGTGGCAAGCGTTTAACACTCCTCCCTTTGTCACTCTAGGCCAGTGGTGTTCTCCATCTGTCCTTCTCGTCTTACTTTGTCTCACGACCTTCAAGAGCACACTGCCTTCCACTATTAGACTGAGCTTTGTCTCCTGGCTTGTCCCCTCTGTTTGTTACTGTGATTGGTTGATTGGAGCCGTTCTGTCACCTCTCCACTGTATCCATCTTACTCACTGAATGAAGCTTATTTACACTGTAGTTTAGATTCAGCGCCGGCTTCAGTGTTGACAGTGAGGATGTTAGACAAGTGCTGTGATTTATCCATCCATTATTATGAAGCCACAGAATAAACCATGGACAGCTCACTAGTCCATCACTAGTCTCATCTCATCACAAGACACATCTTCACTCAACCTAAACATGCAATTTTTTGTCTGCAGGAAGACACTGAAAGACCTTGAGGAAACCCACATGAGAGGAACTGTCAAACTGTAAGGCAGACCGCCTGACCGGGATTTGGACCAAGGACTTTCCTCCTGTAATTTAGTGTGCTTTAAAAATGATTTATAGTAAAATAGTGCTTTGGTGCAGCATTCCCTACAGATACTGTGAGGGGCAATCAGTGCTTTCCTAATTGTTCTGTCCTGCTCAAGTGATGTTTTATTGGAATGGTCACGGCGATGCTTTGTGACAAACAGCAGGATGTTTGTTGTCTCAGCCCATCTTGCAGCCCTTTTTCCTTCCAGACGTGCATCCAGACATTGATTGCAACATGTGAAATATTTCTGGGTGATGTGTCTGCTGAACAGCGACGAGCAGGAGTGACATTGACTCCACTGTAATTATTGAAATTGTTGTGGATTGGGTGCACTTACGATATGTCACTGTCACCCATTACCCCAGAATGAACTCGATACACTTGATGCATTAGTGACAGTGTCAACAGATGTTCCAGCAGCTGTCTGCAGACGCTCTCCAAGTGAAGAGGAAAAATTGAAGACGTAGAGGAAACTGATACTATAATTGTGCCTGCAGGACTGTTTTCATACACATGGGCATGTTTTTCTTTTCTGGAGTGGCTGAACTTGATCAATGAGTTCAGAAATTGAAGCTCTTTTGTTGGAAAAAAAACCTCTTGATGCAGACTGTGTGGCAATGCTGACCTACAAAAAAGGTGGCAACTACACAAATGGTGACAATCCAGGGCTGCAAAACTCTCCCTGATAATATAATAAACCTGTCCAGCAATTTCACATCATGGAACAATTTCCTGAATCCCCATTTCATCATCTTGCCTTTACCTAAAGGAGCAGAACAAACCCCACTGCAATCTCCAAACATGAAACAGTGTTGTTCTTTATTTGAAAATAGCACACAAATAAATTCTATCTTGTTCATTGAGATTAGGATCTACAAATGAAGATTTGTGGGTGCCATTCTAGTTTTTATTAAGACATTATCGTCTTTATTACATGCATAAGAGGGAGACCACCAGGAAAAAAAAGAGAAGATAGAGTATAAGGGTCCTCTAAGGGGTAGAGCGAGTGTGTGTAGTGTGCACCTTAATCATTAGGCTATTATGGTGACCCCTCAGGTTGCAACGAAATTTCATTCTTTACATACCTTTTTATTGGTAAATTTGAGAAAAAGCCATGTTGGTAACTCAAACGTAATGGTATAGACAGTAACATCATTATGTTGCCAATTTGTAGGTGGGCTGTGGGTGAATTGGGCTTTATACCCGTGCCTGGGGCTTGTTGGTACAAAACAGTATAGAGTTGCACTATAATGACATTAAATCCTACATAAACACTGGACGTACCACTGGGGTAGTAATAGAGACTCTAGACAGACCCTGATTTTCCCAGAGAAGAGGTTAAAAGGACAAAACCTATGGATTTACATAACAACAAACAATTATGTCATGAGTGTTCAGCTGAAGCAGTGTGAACTCTCTCTGACAGTTGGCCTATAGCTGTGGGCGTGCGGCTGGTTTGTTGCAGAGTTTCTAATGTGGCTCTCATGTCCTGTGCTGTTGCAGAAACCTTCCCTTCCCAAGGAGGAGACCTATATGATTTAGATTTTATATATAAATATGTTGTCTGAAGCAGTATCTGTCTATCTATCTGTCTATCTGTCTGTGCCGGAGGCCGTCTAAAACATTCACAGTCTGTGTGACATCAGGAGCTGACGTGAAGGCCAGAGACAGCTGACAGTGGCCGTCTTGTTAAATTTTTGTTTGTTTATCTGTTTATGCTGGTTTGTACCAGGCTACAACCTTTATCTCTGTCTATGAGGATTGAAGGCAGCTGCAGGTGATCTGTTTTGACCTAATCTGGAGGTTCCCCCTCACCCTGTTAAGCATCCATATACCAGAATAACAGGAGGACACACCTGAGTGCATCATTTTAGTGTTCAGCAATGTCATTGTAGAGAACCAAGTAATAGAACAACTATCCATGGCAAAGTGATTGAGGTTTGAAATTAAGTGTGTGGGGAAAAGTGTGTGTTGCTCTCTCTTTGATTTTCTATTCAGGCTAAATAATTCAGTCTTCGTGTTTATCCTTCCCGCAGTATTCAAAAGGTGGATTCAATCCATAATGAGAGCAGTGCTATTCGACAGGAGAGCCCTGGGTCTTTTTCAAGCTAAATAATGTAGAGGTATGGTATGGAAATCTCCATTTCCACACTCATGTCCTTACATCAACAAGTGCTCACACTGCGGCACTGAGAAACACTGCCGTGAAGGAGGCAGAGAGAGGGAAAGCTACACAGAGACGAAAAGAGCAACTGTAGCACTCCTGCCTACGCCTCTGTCAGACAATTTGAGTGCAGATCCAGCACGCCTCTACCACCTGCGGTAGGGCCTCTGATACAATGGAGCTTAAAACAATGAATAAATCATTTCTGCTGTACTTAAAAGCACCCCTTTTGTCATTCAAACCATCGAAGCACTTGCTGTTATCGCTGTTTAATGCGAGGGAGCAGAAGGAACAGAGAGCCAATGGAAGGCAGAAGTGAGCTGAGGATGTATATGGCTTTGATTTCTTTTTTCCCCTCCAATTTGGCCCGAACTTTGGCTTGAAATGACAGGTAACTGCATTTTAGAAACCAGACCTTATTCTGTCTGGAGTAAAGGGGTTGTGGATTTTCTTTTATGTTGTGAGCTCGTCTAAATTTTCCTAGGGACACTGCCACCATTAGACAAGACATTTCTCTCTCATGAGCGGTGGGAATTGATGGACTTGTCTTTGTATGAAAGCTCTGGAAGGACAGATTGAGACATAAGCACACACCATTAGACAACAGTTGTATTTCTCAAAAGGCATGATGTGAGGCAGTTTCAGGCAAGGAGACCACTTTCAGCCCCCTGTGCCCTACATAATATTCTGTAATTGTTTTACACGCTCAGTGCTGACGTCCTGCGGGCTTCTCTGAGAATGAGATGGATTTTATTTCCATTTTCAGTTCTATGTGGATGAGTCCTGGCACTGCACTACTAATAAGCAGATCCGCCACACTTTAAGGACTGGCTTAATTACTGATTCTTGGCTGACCTTGCTGTCTGAACTTTGCTTTAGAGCATCAATTGTGGCTCGTCAATTTCTATGTTAATGAACACTGGAGGCGATGGGGAGGGACAAGGGAGGGATGATTGTTTTTAGACAAAGTTGATGTTTCGAGGAGAGTTATGTGATTCAAGTAACCTTGTCTTAGAAGAGAGACAGGACACAAAAAGCACAGCAAAAGGCATAACAGAAGCAATGCATGGATTACGAATTCCATCTGTATATTGGCACAATGTTGCAAATGCCCTAGACATGATTCATATCTTCTCTTCAAATAACCTCTCATTGCCCTCTTGCTTCCTCATTTACCTGTTTATTCCTATACAGCCTATTTAAAACCAGTGAATAAGTGTGAGCTTTCAAGAGCACCCTCTTCTCTTCATCTTTCACTTTTAAAGTATTCCCTGAAATGTGACTTTGTGCCCATGTAGAGCTGAGCCTTTTGTTGGTGTTAAGCAGTTCAATCCACCCACCAAGTAAGGTGGATGCTTCATATAAAGTTCTACCTCCAGGAATAATGACGCATGGCAGTGTGTAATATGCAGAAAAAAAATCTCTCCTGAGCTTCCTACAGATGTCGAGGTTCTACAAACCAAAGTAGTGTCCAAAGTATAGTAAGTATGTCACTTTTCCTCGGGCCCTGAGGAGCCTAGCTTAGAGGGACGATATGCCTCAAAACGTTTCTATGTTACAAGAATTGCTGCTCACTGAATGCATAATTTTCCTACCCTGACCATTGTTAGCATTAAGACATCACAGGAAGAATAAAACAAGATGATAGTGTGAAGCAGGGCAGCGTCTTCTCAGCTTAATGGTGACTGTGGATCTAAATAACTCAGGGGTGAAGTGCAGTTCAAATGGACTTCTTCAACTCGTTTTTCCCGGTGTAGTGATTAAACCAGACCTAAAAGCAGTAATCGGCAGACTGTAGCTCCTGAGGACAGCAGCCTGGAGGAGCAAGACACATCGGCTCAGGGGTAAATGAATCCGGTCTGCAAGTGGTCTGGCTAACTTCCACTCACTGGATAATAAGATGGACTTATTGTGACTCCGAGTGAGCAGCTTCAAAGAAATGCAGAACTGCTGTACAGTTCTCCTTTTGGAAACATCGCTCAACAACAACATGCTGGACATAGTTACCAGATTGGTAGACCACACCAAGGGAAGGCACTGGTGAAACTATTTCAGCCACACGTGTCCCCCTCAACCGCTTCCAATCACAAGCTTCAGAATGCTAGAAAACTATCCTCCCTCACCCCAAGTCAGAATAGAGTGATCATTGCTTGGTTAACACCCAAAAATACAGAAAAGAGCAGAAAACTCATGCTTATTCTGTCCTGAAATGGCTTGGAGTTTATCCTAACGTCACAGTTTGCATGGAGGAAAAATTAGTTCTCTCTATGTATGGGCACCCAATCCTCTATGACACCAGTACCCTCTGTGGCTTGTTTTACTACGGTACTGACTGTAGTGACTGTACTGACTGTTGTGTGACTGTAGTGACACCACTGTACTGTAGCTGTCCAGGTGGAAGATCCCGGCACCAACCCGGCCCTAAACGTCCTCAAACTGGGCTGGAGTCAACCCGAGGTACTGCTGGAACTGGTTGTCATCCAGACGGAGCTCCTGAAGGAAGATGGTGAAATGCCCCCAGCTAAGTGCGTCTCTGGACGTCATGAACCCAGACACTTCTGGGACTTGTAGGTACAAAGCAGTGGAGTGGGAGGAGAAATTAGTGCAGTTTTTTTTCAAGCATCAAGCAGGTCATGTGCTTCAAGCTCGAACGAACCGATTTTCCCAACATGATCAGGTGCATGATACGAGCGTTTCAAGCTTTTTTTTTCTTCTTTTTTTTCCCGTGTCTGAGGCTTTTGGTGTGAACGCCCCTACAGACTTGCACGGCTTAATCTTTGGGACAAACATATGCTACTGGCAGGATCAACCAGTTAGCTCCCACCACACGTGTCGACTCTCACAGAACAATTCTGTAAGGTGTCAAAGTAATCATGAAGTGAAATTTGTAGATGATTCCGCTGTTGTTGCACTAAACTCAAGTAATGATGAGTCTGTCACAGGCAGGAGGTGGAAGAACTTGTGGACTGGTGCAGAAGATGCAAGAATATGCTCTGCATCAATTTAGGAAAGACTAAGGAGATTATTGTGAGAAACTAAGGAGAAGCTATGCCACCCTCCACATCGGAGGAGCAGCTGTGGAAATGGTGCCCCCCTGCAAATACCTGGGCCTGCGCATCTGTGATATTAAGTGATATTAAGTTAAAAAGGCCTTCCATTGCTTGTACTTTCTGAGGAGGCTGAAGTAAGGCCGGTCTCAGTCCTACTCTCCTGAGCTTCTGTCACTACGTTGTGGCGGAAAGCACACTGAAATCCTGCACCACTGTCTGGTATGGAAACTGCTCTGTGGCCAAAAGGAAGATGCTGCAACTAGTGGTCAAATCTGCTTGAAAAATAAAAAATAAAAAATTTGCCAACAGCAGCTTACTTTCCTTGGAGGACATTTATATCAGGAGGACACAGAGCATCTAGTATCATGGAGGACCCCACCCATGCAACACACAAATGCACCCACCCTTTTCACCCTCCTCCCCTCAGGCAGAAGGTTGCGCAGCCTTAAGGCCAAAACACCAAGTGCAGCTTCTTCTTCGGAGGATGTGAGCTCCACAAACTCATTGTAACTCACTTATGTATTTATTTCTTTTATCTATTTATTCAAAAACCTATACAGCTCTTTTGATGTTTTGTTATTGTTATTTCCACTCTATTTGAAATGTTGCCCTTCTTGATCAACCTTTGAGTTTCTTAGATGTTTTGTGAAAAGGCATGATCTGGACCTTGAGCTGAACTTCAGTTTCGTTGCAGTTTGGTCCTGACCTTATATGAACCTTCCATTTAAACTCTAGTTTTCTCTACAATCTAAGGGAAGGATGGCTCAATCAGACCACTGGATCAGAATGTTCTTGCTTTGAAGTTTCTTTTATAAACCCCACATGCACATATGATACATTTAAAGCAGGTAAATAGAGAACATTTACCCTGTTACACCTGTCGGATTCCTATCCACCCACAACACCCCCTGTCTAATCCCTGTGCTTTCTTGTTTTCTCCTCTCCTTCTTTCTATCCTCACTTCATCCCTTTGGACACAAAATGCTGATCTTGCTCAAGTCGTGTGATTAAAAGGAAAAGCTGTAACTGGGAACCATCAGGAATGCTCCCACGACGGCTCTGGATGTTGGCTTTTGATTGGCTGCTTGATGTATAATTCAGCATAGATGGGGGACTAATGATACAGGCTAATGATGTTGACAAGTGATCTCAGTGATGATAAAACACATTCACTCCATACCTCAGATTTCTGTTTTTATACCATAGGTTTAACATGGATTAACTTTGAAATAAATTAGATGCTTAGAAAGGGGTTTCTCAAATAAAGCAAACCTACAGGGAATTATCGGGTGAGTCTGCAGCTCCTCTCTGCTTCAGCCCATCGTTTAGCAGCCTGCCGGCTCCGGTTCACTCTCTCCACTCTCATAGCATTGCTCTCGGCCTCATCAGTCAGCTGTTTTCAGAGTAAAGCTCCAGAAATTCACCAACTAACTGAGCACACAGTCTGACTTGCATGAGTTCACACTTTCCTGTGACCCAGTGTTCAGTTCACACTGATTCAAACTACTTCACAATCATTTTCTGGCAGTATGAGCATAGTTAGCAGGAGCTCGTAGTGGGAAACACATCTACACATGACTAATGAAGGGTCTCATAAGCTACTGTTTGCTAGTAAGTTTGCAACATTAAATAACATTTTAACTCCATCCATCTTACCTGTTCTGCCGGTGCCAGCATACACAAAGTGAAGACAGGGAACACACCCCAGACAGATCCTCCAAACATCACAAGGCACACACACTATTAACACTCACACCTAGAGGTGAGTCCCCCAGTCGACCCAATTTCTATGAGTGAAATGAATGTCGTCATTTCACAGGCTTTCTCATTAACACTGTCTGCCTTGTGCCAATGTCTGATCTGCCCACGATCACGGTCCTTCTGAGTGACTAAGCATTCCCACCACAGGCACTCACAAATACTTCTTCATAGCAGAGTTTTCAGAGTGCTACTCTCTTAGCTGTCCTCTTCCTCACTGTTTTGAAGAGATGCTGCTTTTACTCTTTTTTTCCCTTTCTTGGTTCTTGTCACAACTTCTGTGGGTTAGAGATAGTTTGTTGGTGCGCTGCAGAGGGAGAAAATCTGGTTCGCTGCTGAAAAATTTAGCAGTGCTCAGCATGCCAAAAGAAAGTAAGACGTACATGGCTGTGGCTGTTACTAGCACAGAGTCAAATAACAAGGTAGCAAAAAGCCTCTGACTAATGCGCTGATTATTTCTGCAAGTTCCTGTCAAACAAAACAATTTAGTTAAGAGGAGACACGGTGAGTGGGTCACAGAGGAAAAATAGGTTTTTATGGTGAAGTATATTAGGACCTCTAAGCAGAGGCAAACGTTCATCTGTTGTTGTTGTTGTTGTTAAATAATGAAAAAAGTGTTGAATTATGTTATGTCACAGTCTGGAATACTGTGAATGAAATTAAGAGGAATAGGATCAAAAAAAGAGAAAACTGGCGGATAACCAAACTAACATGAAGTTGCATAAAGGGGCAGAGGGTCAGGAGCAGGAAACATAGGTGGAGCACAGGGAGGATAGGTGAACAGGTAACACCAATGAGACAGAAGAAACGGTGGTGAGCATACCCCAGGGAGAGCTGGAGGACCAGGAATAATACCAGAACTAGAAAAAAAGGAACCAGAAAAAACACAAAACTTGAATAGCACAAGAAACTCGAAAAGAACAAGAGGCAAGAAGTGCAAACACAACGCACAGCAAGGGCACACCAAATGCACAGCAAGACACCAAGATAACACCTAACACACCACACTGGAGCAAAGCACCGGGGAGACACAGACTATAAGCACCAGTGATAAGGGATGAACAAGACTCCGATGTGACACACAAGGGAACGCTGGAACACACACAGAGGGAAACAGGAAGTGGAGACAAGACAATAAAACACTAAATGGTGTGACAGAGATAAGACTGTGACATGTTCTTCATCTCCCCACAAGCTGTTATATATGTACAGTTTTTGTGAAAATAAAGGCGTGAGGGTTAGATTCTCGCAAAAGCCCAACAGAGGAGATGCTCTGAACTTGGCACTCCTCAACATCCTTGTTGTCAACTTCCTTTTAAACTTCTTCTTCTTCTCTCCTGTTCTTAATTGTAATTCCCAATTGATTCCTCTCAGATGGACCAGCTGATTGCTTTCATGATTTCACCAACAATAATCATCTGTAATGCTCAGCCCAGCTGGAGTATCATGGTGTTGTGATATGGAAAGATGCCACCTTGATGAACAGAGCTTTCTACCTGTTGTCATGGGAGGTAGACACAACATCGAGAGGGTGAAAAGGTCAAAACAATTAAATAATCAAGCAAGAGAAATCCACATCTTTCCACAAATTCTCCCACAGTCACTATTTTCCTTTACTGGTTAGCTGTTTTTCATGTCTTCAAGGTCGCAGATCCACAGTATTAGCAGCAGTTATCAACAGGGCAAATTAGGCACAGAGGTAAAGTTTAGACAAATCCAAATTTTGGAAGGTAAACCTCAGAGCGACTCATCTCAGTTAACCGCATTCTGATATATTGTTTTTTCAGTGGTGTGCTCTGTGCTGTTGGCACAGATGTGCTTACCAGATGAGCAGGGGAAATGGCATCATCTCTACAATTACAGGAAGGTCACGACCTGCTGTCACGGCAACCGCTTGGCACCCGTTTGGAAACTGCTTGGCAACTGCAACCTGCAGATTTCATAAACCTGCAATTAGGCAATGGGCATGTATCAGTCGGCACACTGTGTGAAACATCTGCTTGTCGGGGTGTGCGTGTGTGTGTGGGTGTGTGTGTATAACACAGCAGAAGAGAATTTGAGCAGAGGAATAAAGGAACGAAAAAAAGCATTTTTTATTTCTGTTGAGACAGAAAATTATTTGCTTTGTCCGATGTCAGTGATTGATGTTATTTGTTATTTCATCCGTGTGTCCATTGAAAGAGGGCCTAGAATAAAGATATTTTTTCCGCTATCAATATTTGAATCCTCCGCCATGTGGATGCCAGAAAAGCTTGAAAGGGCACCAAATTTGTGAAAACAGACCATAATATCCCATACCTAAAAATACACTTGTGACAAAACATCCGAGGCATTCCTGATCGAGCTAATGTTCAGTACTGTCTATGTTGGCTCCAGAAAACAAGGATGAAACTTCCATATTACCATTCCCAGTGAAGCAAATCTTCACAAGGAACTAACGTCTCCATTAGAAACATGTTACTCACCTCTAGGTCTCACCTTAGAAATCAGGCACAATCCCACAATGTCTTCCCACCTGGAGACATTTCTAGGTGTTGTAGTTGGTATTTTCACATTGCTGACAGGTTACATGCCCTGCAAATCTGTACTTCCTGCCTCTCACCCCATGTGCGATGGGGTGGGCTCCAAGAGGCCTCCATGACACCACTCAGGTATAAAGTGGGTTGAGGAAAAGTGTGAATTGTGGGTGACATGACTATGTGTAACATGACAAACCCTTTCATCACACTCTGCTGCTCCACAGCCCGTTTTAGCCATTTTCAGCCTGTGTTTTGGTTCAGTCACAGCGTGGTCCCAAGGCTCTGCAGACAGCAGCCAAAAAGCTCTAGAAGCCCACAATTTATCACTAGTCCTCAAATCTTCAAAGAGACTAAATTTGACTGTGGCTGGTTGAAAAAAAGTGGAGCATTTAGCAGCTGATCAAGCAAGCATTTCCCAAAGGAGTCAAAGGAGACCAAAAACGAGCTATAAGACGAGAGACTGACTTATTTCATATCAGCCATCTGTTTATTGGACAGATGTAAAATCCCAAATGGAGGCTAATGTTTCACTGTGTCTCCTGCATGAATAAACGGAGCAATAAAGATATGACGTCTGAATTAGCTCTTTGTAGTTGCACTATAATGCCCCAGCATAGACACCCCCACACACACATTTGGTTCATTGGTAGATTTGGATGTATTCAATTGCACCCATTGCTGTGTGTGGTGGGAAAAAAAGAGTCTTTATCCAATTAGATGAAAACTTCAGTGTTCAAGACGGAAGCGCTGAGGACTTTTATGTTAGGATCAATTGGTCTGTGTTTCACAAGCTGTGGCTACATCTGCTCCAGTGCAGCCTGTTTCCCAGTGAGAATTCACTTTACTTTTTTTTTTTCTTCTTATTTTCAATTTGAACCAAGGAATTAATTGTTTCTTTATCTGATTGCATTCTAATGTAAAGTCTATTTCAGCCTGTGTGGGGAAAGTGGGACATGATGCTAATTCCAGATATTGTTCTTTAAAGCAAAGTTGGTTGCTTTTTGAAATTATTGAGGGGGTTTCTGTGCGGCTGTTGCTGCACTGCCGACGAGGCTGAGCCATTCAACATAAGAAGACTGGACAATGCAGCAGCAGGGAAAAAAGAAAAAGTGTGGGAGTAAGATGTGATGGGGTTCTGTGATCTCTCAGCTGTTTCTATGGCATCACTCAGCCGCCATTTAACTACCGAATATTTAGCAGGCTGCTTTGAGTGAGCGAGTGAGTGAGCAAGTGAGTGAATGAGTGGGTGAGATGTTTTACGGGGAACGAAGAGGAGGATTTATGTCGTATCAGTCAACTCTATATTTTCTGCCCGACGGATAGCGGTCAGGTACCTACTCACACTCTGAAAGGAAAAAGTGTGGAGGCAGATTCGTCTGTGACGAGCTTCCTGAGCCCGGAGCGAGTGTGGTTATACAAGGCAGCCCTCCTCTCTCCCTCCCTGTTAGCAGACGCCGCAGATCCTGATGGGATTTAATAAAGAGATCTGTTTGTCTTCATATTGACCCACAAACGCACAGGTGCATCTGGAGTGCACTTGCACGGTATGCCCTTGAGCTGTGTGATTCGTGACTTTTGGTTACATCATTGCCACTGCTGCCGTTGCCTGACAGCATTTGACATTATGTTCTTATAGCACTCAAAATGTGAAACTTGTCAGCTCCCATTTCCAACTGATTTTCATAAAAACTCACAGCGTTGGCTGGGAGGTTCCCACATTGAAGAGCATTCCAGCATCCATCCATCCATCCATCCATCCATCCATCCATCCATCCAGGACCAGATGTTTTTTTCTTCAAGCTTGTCCTGTCCAGCAGTTTAGGCATACAGTACAGCAATGAATTTCTCTACAAGAGGTGCAGCAGCGATAACAACAACAAAATCATCCACAGCAAGGGCGACATCTCAGCAGATAACGACACAAAAGAGGGACAGTGCCAACAATGTCACAGCCTGGCTCTTACAGCCATGACAAAGGAGGGAGACGCACCGCGGTCACAATTAAATTAGATCACCAATTATGTGGATGCCCCCCCCTTCTCGAAAAAAATAAACAAGAAATTACCCCACATGCTCCAATTGTGCAAAAATTACAAGATAAAAATAGATTCTATCGAGCTGCTGAAGACCTCTGCATGGATTGTGAATAACAGTGAATCTGTTGGATGAGATGAGCGAGTGGGGGAAAATGTGTCTGATAAAGCCTGTCAGCAAAATTCTTAGCAATATAAGGTGAGCTAATGTTGCCATAGAGATCAGGTTATACCTCGACCATGGTTGATAGTGATATAATGGCTGACCGTGATATAACCAGACTATATAACACATCTCATGCTTTTGTACACCTTTGTTGAAAGCAGTGGAGAGTTAGTTTAGAGTCCTCATGGGCAGTCATAATATGAGGCAGCTCAATGCATTTTTAAAATAACATAACTGTCTGCTGTCTATTGATGATGAAGATTGGAGTTTGAATCAATACATTTGCCTGTTTGTTTATCCATAGCATATTTTAGTAAAGGTTGAGATCATTGGTTGATTTTTGGCCTTAATGCATGTTCTCAACCCATTTAACTTATAGATTACATGTTATACAATGTGAGTACCCATAATTGGCCATTTAATAGTGCTTACTGTGACGTCTGGCCCCATCTGTAATGCGGCGGTATCTGATTTATTGACTCTCTCCGATAAGCAGCCGCTGTAGCGATATGTGATGTTATTATAAATATAAACTTGTTTATTACTGCACTTTCCCCCTTGTGTATAATATACCCTGGATATGCTAATGTCCTCTGATCCCGCTGCTTCCTCCTTCAATTCCTCATCTTCCTCCACTTCCATCTATTCCTCAGCCTCTTACTCATCTGCATCTGACTCAGGTTCTTTCTCTCTCAGCCTACTCCTCTGAACATTTTTGTTTTAAAATAACAAGAGAGAGAAGAATATGTGAGAAAAACATTTCTCTCATTATTTACACCCAACAGTGAAATTCACTGAGTAGAAAATGCCATTTCCTTTAACTCATAGCATAAAATCTTCAGCTCCTTGTAATCCACAACAGATTGTTTTCACCATCACTTTATCCCCAGTTGAAAATGTTTCACCAATGTTTGATAGCTGTGAGGATTGTTCTCATGTAAGGGGTCACAGAGGGTCACAAAGTAGAAGTTAAGTGATGCTCAGTCAGCCTCCTCCTGCATTCACATCCTTTTTCTCCATATTTATACTTTTTGTTGATGTAGAAAGGAAAAACACATCTACCCTCAGCTGTCTGAAAGCTGGCACAGGTGAAAGTGAATTTAGGTTTGCAGCTAAGATTCATACAGGTTGAGACTTTCCAGTATCATTGTCCCTTCAGCAAATGTGAACCAGCTGTGGAGGTTCTGTTGGAGAGGCAGCTCTCTCATTTACACACAGGATCAGAGTTTGACTTTCAGGAGTGAAAAAGACGGCTTGGCTGTTTATCAAGAGCATATAAACAATTTATTGTTTGAAATGCTTCGTAGAAATCAATAAATATGGCTTCAGTAACATGTCCTTTGAGTCTTATAAATGAGATTGATTTTTGAAGTGGTGAATCTCAAGTTTGACAAATAGAGAAATTGAGGTTCTATAAATTGGCTCAACACTTTCCTAAAAGTGCAGCTGATAGACTCCACACTCTGTCCAGCCTGGGTTTGGTCTCCATATCAGTCCCTATTGTCATCGAGCAATTTTTATCCAACAACTTACCATAAATAGAAGCTACACATATAGACACACACACTAGAACACACACAATAGTGAGAGGTACAATGTGTAGAATTACTCAAGCAAATGCCACATCACCTTCGTACTCACCATTGCTCACGCATGTGTGTGTCAGAGGGAGAGAGCGAGAGAGAGAGAGAGAGACATCAGTGGGATGTATCTGCTCATGACCAATGATGCACATAAGAAGCCACAAGTGGAGATGAACTGGACAACTGAATCACTGACTATTGTTCTTGTACCTACCTGCTCACCCACACAGGTGTTCTATTATAACCCAGCAGATTGGACCTTTGCTCGGGTTCAAAGAGGCAGTGCTATTCTGGGAGCCATGTGATGTCACGCGATGTCATGTGACGTCAGTCTCCTCAGTGACTATGACATCACAATTACAATTCATGAAAGTGGTAATGAGAATACATCCACATTGTTGAGGTTAAAAAATTACATGTAGATGTATCTCCTTCATATCTTCCTCACCACTCTGCTACACCCAGAGCCACAGACCTCCAGGGTGACGGGATCTGTATTATCACCATAATATTACAGTAAAATGTTTCCCAATATTTCTGCAAATAAATGTTGTTTTTCCTCCAGGTCTGCATCGGAAGTCCATCAAGCACTGGGCAAGTTTATTCGAGTGGAAAGGGGCCACATTTCATCTCGTTTAAAGGATCGGGGCCACTTTGAGAAGCGCCACAAACAACTTTTGCCAGGATCCTTTGATCACTCACAAACTGTGATGATTCAAAGAGTCAACTTGCTCGATTTCCATAATG